>CM034152.1:366539274-367139274 GCA_019776745.2 Taxus chinensis | reverse complement strand
CTTCTTTATAGATGTGTACATTCTGACTTCTTCAAAGGTGTACATGATGTATGATGAATCCTCAATAATTTTATTGATGTTCCAACTCAAGAGTTAATATTAATCAAATTATTTATGATTTAAAGAGAATAATATATAATGACCAAATGAGGAATCACCAAATATTTAGCCATTTGAATTCCCAAAAGATTAGATTTCACTTCTTCCGTTTGATTAGTTTGAACACCTATATTCCTTGTATAGGTTTACAATAAATTTTCACTACTATCACGGATAGAACCTCCTCCTCCAATATTACCAAGGTTACATTTGGAATTACTTGTTATCCAAAATAGTACCCCGTATTATTTTAATGAACTCGTCCAAGTTTCATAGTTAGGAGGTTCCTAATTCAATACTCATGGATTAATGAAGTCAGGGGGTTAGTCTTCCACAATTTGTGATAATTTTTAGTGCTTTGCATATTAGAGATACAGTGTTACGTGGACTTATAAAATATGGAATTCCATGGAGTTTGTTAAATCCACACAAAAAAGGATATGGTATGATAAAGAGAAACCAAGATGGAAGGAAAATGTTTCACAATAGATCCCGCGGTAAAAAAGTAATCAATTTTGAATATTAATAAGGTTAGAAGTTGTGGAATAGGAAATATGTGTTTCATGGTTTCTCAAGTAATAAAGGACAATGTCACAAGTCTAAAATCCATGAGGTGAAGATATGGAACACGGTGGCCTATGGAGAAGAAATTTTAAGTGTAGAGTAAAAACTACACAAGTTCAAAGTCATGGGACATGAGGAGTTGTTAAAATAAGGAGAAATCTGTGGGTCAAATAAAAATCATCAAAATCCACGGAATATTACAAAGTTGCGCATATTTTAAATGAGAATTTCAACCACTTCACCAACCTGAATTTAATTATTAGCATCATCATCCTTCTAACTATTCATCTAATTGCATGTTCTTGAACTGATGTTAGGTACACATACCTGACATGTAATTGGTCCTTGGTGTTGGTGGATGGTTGATTTCATTAATCATTGGATGTGATCAGCCTCTTCTCCCCTTTCTCAAATTCTATAAATGTAAATACGAATGGCATAACACAAGTTCAATTTTTGTAATTCTAGATCTTTGCCTTTGATCTTGAAAACACTTTCTCACAACCTTTGTAACTTGCTCATGGAGACTTCTTGCCTTGGCTTCATGTATGTAAATGGTCAATATTTGGTATTAATGCAAGTGTGGCTTCATTTCTTTGAATGCTCTATGTTTTATATGAACATATTTTTCCTCTTGCATGCCTTCATTATTTAATATTTTATTTACTTCAAATTTATGTGCATTTCTTTAATCTTTTTTCACAGGATCACATATGTGGTTTTTAGAGCCAGAATCAATCCTTTTTTAGTTTTGTGTATTACCCCCATTTTATTTTCAGTTTTCTCTCTCTCACCATGTCTCCTTGGATTCTTATTTTATGAATTATATAGTGTTAGATTAGAATTTGGTTAGTGTAGTTGCAGTGAACTGGGATGAGAGGAACCGGTCCTTTTATCTAAGTATAGGCCTTCATTAAATCCACACCTTCAAGGTCCCTCCTTTTTTCTATAAAATGTTAAATTTTGTACTCAATAAGGGTGTAGATTTCAGTGAAAATAGTTTTGGAACGTCTGATAGGATAGGTTTGATGAGATTTAAACCATCTCCACTAAGATTGGTGTATATCTTAGCATATTCTAGCCTTCATATGCACCTTTATATACATCTAGTGACTCCCAAGTCTAAATATTTGTTTTCACATAGTCTAGCTCCATTATTTCATGAGAAGAATAAGATAAGGAAAAGTGTGTCTACAGGTGAATCTTTTGAGTATTTGTAACTCTCACTAGGAAGAAGAAGAGGAAGAGAATAAATATCAGTTTAGAGAGTTTTTTACCTTAAAAAAAAATTTATACTCCCCCTTCTAGTAGGACCTTTTTTATCTCCTTTAAATTTAAGGCCCATTATTTTTATGGAACATTAGAGAAATATCACCTTTTTATTTTTTAATGGTGGTAGTCCCTTGGCTCTAAATTCCCAACATGACATACTAATGTATGTTCTAAAAAATTATTCCTTTCTTCACTAGTTAAAACCTTACAACCCCTGGAGATAATATCCACGACATTACAAATGTGTTTTCAATCTATTTTATTACTGAATGTGTTGTTGTAGTTAGGCTTATTACTTCTTCACTTAAAATAAGAGAACTTAAATGGTATAGGAGTTTGATGTTTGCTTCCATTCACACATGGGATGAACTTGGAATAGCTCTTTTTAGCACAATGATGAGAAAGTGGATAACATTTCCCTATTAGAAATGCTAACATCCATCAATAGGACCCCTAATAAACTCATTGTATGTTTTAAATTCATATTTTATAAAACATGTAAGAAATATTCAGTTCTTTTAAGACCAACTTTACAAGGTGATTTCTTTTATTTTTTAAGAGATTTGAATTTTGATATATCTGTAATGATATAATACATGGGTGTTACCTAATTACCGTAGGTATATCCAATGTCTATTATAAATGATAATTGTTTAATTAAAGATGGCAAGATAGACCCTAGATTGTCTTTGCCCTTTTTTCTTAAACTGCCTCGAAATACCCAGCCTTCTTTTACTCCCATTCCCAATTTGAATGCTTCATTTATTGGCCATTGTGTCTAAGTTTTTGCATTGATGTCAAGACCATTAATGAAAAATAATCTGTGGATGTCATGTGATTCTCCATGAGGTGTATTTCAGTATAAAACATGAAGGTTGATTGGTAGTGTCATGTTTTGGTGATGTTCTATGAGGTCCTGGAGATGGTCTAGAGTGTATGGTCATAGTATGAGTCCTCCTAAGTTGTTTAAATGTTTTCATGGGGTAATACAATATCTTATAGTTGTTTCAATTATGTCCTAGTTTCTTCATATGGTCTCCATGATCAGTTCATGAGGGTCATGGGTTGAGTCGGGTCATTTTAGGCCTATTCCTAGACCTAGAGCATGTGGTTTGGTATGGTGGTATGCGTTTTGGAGAAGGAAAGTTATGGTGAAGCATGGTAGGAGAAAAAATAAATTGTACATGACATGTATGATAAGTTTCGGGTTAGTTCTCAGAGATTTTGTGGTGTTTTATTGTACTTCAGAAGTAAGAAGGTGAAGATAAGGTAGGATAACACATGTAAGTCACTATGGCTGGAGAGTTTCAAGTTTTTTTGAGAAAATAGGTGATTTTTTTAGTGATATGATGTTTTCATGATCCTTAATGAAAATTTTTAGCTCAAATTGAATAATAATTTGCAAGTTATGAAGTTTTTTTGAAAAACTGAGTTTTAGAGAAGTAAGAACTACTTCGAATTGGAAAGTTGTTTTTTTCATCTGCTCTCATAAACATTAAATGGGAACCAAAGTCTTTTTGGGATGTTTTTCTATCGATATAAGAGAATTTTAAAAAAATAATGAGGTCATTTGATTATCTGGTTTTTATTAACAATCATTAACAGGTTAAGTTGGTTTCAAACCCTAGTAAAACCCTCATCTTAGAGAAACTTGAGAAAAGTAAATTGTTTGATATCAATAATGTCTTGTCATGTAAATTTTATGCATCAAGGTTTAATAGGATTCCTCAGAGCTCATTTTTGTGTCTTGTTGATGTTCCATCTATTTTGGGAAGAGAGTGAAAAACCTTAGTTTTGTAGTTTTTTGTAGTTTTAGGGCTGAGATGGAGGTTCCAAGATGAAAAAAAAAATGATCCATAAACCTTAGGATTTTCTCTAAGTGTTCATGAAAAAAAATTATGCAAGTATAGTGGATAAAATTGAAGTTACAAGTCCTTAAATTGAGCCTACCGATTTTGGCCTTAAGGCTAAAATGTTAGTCTTTAGATTTATTGTAAGTTTGATCATTTTCCTTTATAGAGCTGCTATTTTTGGTCATAGATAGTTTTTATACACCTTATATGATGTTTTGAAGTATTTTTTTGATATGATGAGGTGGTTTCATGTTGAAACCCTAATGGCCTAGTAATACCCAGTTGGCTTCTCAAGAAGGTGTGAAGGAACAAGAGTGTTGGGTGAGATTTTCTCCATATGCACTATGCATGTTAGTGCTTGTACATGTTGGTAAAAGTTTCATTGAAGTTTTATAGGTGGCGGTTGATATCATAAGTTGGTTTGAAGGTGTTGAAGGAATTTTCACTCAAGACTGTTTCTTGAGTCCTAGAAGCTTGAAAGACAAGGTTAAGAGATTGACCTAATTAAAAGACTTCCACTATGATTTGGAAGGAAATGTAAGATGTTATAGAAACTAGACTCATATGCCTTTCCAGTTATATGTGGTTTATTATATTATGATGTCTGTATAGGTGAACCAACTCATTTTAGAAGACCTAGTTTTGGGTTCTTGAAGCTAGTTTGGAGCAGCTGCAGAGATTGATTTGTTTAGAGGTCTTTAACTTGGAGTTGGAAGAAAATGTGAGTTGTTACAAAGATTAAAATAAAAAATATTTATAATGGTATATTACTTGAATCATAATGATAACATTTTCTGTCAATTTTGTCTCTCTTAAGAACTGAAATTATGGGCATTGAAGACCTAGTGGGTTTTGTATGCTTCTTGGTGAGTTTCATGGTGGAGGTGGATGTTTTGATGTTTCCTAAGAATTTTTATGATTTTGAGGACTTATGTATGAATGGTTTGGAGCTAATGGATCCTATTTAAAGTTATTTTAAGACTTTTGAGTAATTAGTGTTTTTGTTGGTTCTTGAGAAGCTTGTTTTGAGCTTTCTTGAGTTCTTAGAGCTTGTTCATGATGATTTTACCCTTGTCGACCCTTTTGGTCCTTTTTAGTTGTTTTGTATTTTGTTGTTATTATATTTTTGAGTTGGGTGTACTGACCTACTTGGTCATGGATGACCCAAGTTTGTTTTGGAGTTGAGATTGTTATATATGCATGTTATATAAGTCATTTGTGACTAGTTGAGAAAGGGGGAGTTATGAGAGATTCAAAGAAGAAGAAATAATATCTTTAAAGGGTTAAGAGAAAATATAATAATACATATGAATATATGAGAAATTTTTTAGATCATCTATGTAAGGAAATTTGATATATTCAACCCATGAGAGGATATATTTGAGTGACTTAGAGGAGTGATTTTTTGATGAGGGTTTGAAAAAGGTGTGAGCTGAACTTGGATCACTATTAGTTGTGTGAGAATAATTTTATTAGTGTTCATCCATTTCTAGGTTTTTTATTTAGTTATTGATCACCTTATAGGGGTGTATCCTCATTTTGTGGTTGGTTCCTTACTAAATAAGGGGTTGGTGCTCCTTGTAGGGTGTGTGCTCTACTAAAATATGGGTTGGTGTTCCTTATGGGGTTGGTTAATCACTAAATTAGGGGTTATTTCTCGTTATAAATCTGTTAATTCACTAAATTCCTTTTTTTATTAATATAAGAAAAGTTTCAGTGGGTTTTCTTCCCCTTAATGGTTTATCACTTAAATTTGGTTTTCTTGTGTACTCTCTTACTCTTGCTCTTTCTCTTGCTCTTTCTCTTGCTCTTGCTCTTTCTCTTGCTCTTGCTCTTGCTCTTGCTCTTTCTCTTGCTCTTGCTCTTGCTCTTGCTCTTGTTCACTCTTGCTCTTGCTCTTGCTCTTGCTCTTGCTCTTTCTCTTGCTCTTGCTCTTTCTCTTTCTCTTGCTCTTGATCTTTCTCTTGCTAAAAGGGAAAAAAAGTGTCTGCAAACATGGAAAAAAGGACATCTGATACACATATATGTTCTAAAAAAATTTTAAAGAAAAAAATATGCTATGAAAGTACTTAGATGATGGTTGATGAAAAATTGATTATCCCAAGGCACAAATCATAAGACAAGACATGCGCTAAAGCAAAGTTTGAACAAGTTCCAAAAAGTAACACTTGGTAACATACTAATCATGTTTACTCTTTGAGATACTATGTGTGCACATGGAAATGAATTACCTCTTGAAGGAAAGAGTTGATAGATAATAAATGAATACACTAACCAATGTATAGGAATGATTTAGTTTGAAAGGTGATGTGTGAATGGATTCTGGATGTAGATACATACACTGCTCTGCTGCCAATCAGATGTCCATAGCCTCAACAAAGATGCATTTGATTCTAATCACAACATTTCTCTATTTCCAGTCAGGCATCCATAGTCCTGATAGAGATTATTGGAAATACCCCAAGAACGAGTTACATATCAATATGCTTTTTCTTTTAGCTTTTTCTTTTTGAAAACTTATTTCAGCTCTCTTATTTGACAAGGGGTTAAGAACCACTTATGGAAAGTGATGGAAGGATTTGGAAGTGATTATGATGATGACATTAGATAGTGTCAACAAATATGCCCAAAAATTCTTCACAACAAGTTTATTCTATGTAGATAGTGGTAGGATCTCTAAGAGGTCAATTGTTCTTTACTTTACCAAGGTTATGAAAGACCAATGTCAAATGGATAGCATAGAGATAAATGTCACAAATTGCATGTGAATACACTAACCACAATAAGATGGAAGGGATGAAAATGGTGGATGAATTGTAGATGAATATGAAAGAAAGGGAAGAAAGAACATCCATGTGTATGCAATACCTGATTGCAATGTTTGATATTTGTACCTTTGATTTTATTTTTGTAATGTTTGTGAATTCCTTAATAAGGGAGACTAAGCACATTTTTTTATCAAGAGTGATATTATCCTTGATCTTGATGATCATGATGAGTTCACACTTAACAAATGACTGTGATTTGTATTGAAATATGGGTTTTGTATGTGGGAGTTTGAGTTCCCTATCCATAGGTTTTTGCAATTTTTTCCATACTTCATAAGTATGTTGGTGTGCATTCTAGAATCACATTTGATTTTTAATTTTATAATCATTTGATTGGTTGGGAGCTTTGGAGCTCTTTGGATTTTTGATCTTAGCTTTATAAAGAACATGTCTATATTTTGTATAAGCTAATGCTTAAATTGTTTGATCCCGAGAAGTGAGAGAAGAATGTGGATGTTTATAATTGATGAGAGGAAAGGAAGTGGGCTTGCCACAAAATTTGGTAGAAGTATAATGTGATGGATGAAAAGGATATGATCCAAGGATAGAATAAGATGGGCTACTAGGAGGTGATCCATAGACAAAATATGAAGGGATACTAGGATGTGGCCCAAGAATAGAAGAATAAGTGCTACTAGTACATGACCCATAGATGTAATATGATGGGCTACTAGGATGTGGCCCAAGAATAAAATATGATGGACTACCCGGGGGTGATCCATATATAGAAGACAAGGGGCTAGTGGCACATGCCCCAAGAATAGAAGATAGTGGACTACTCAAAAATTTCCCACAAATACAAGATGGAGGGCTACTAGAAGGTGACCCACACCTAGACAAATATGAAGGGCTACTTGACGTTGACCCCATAAGATATTGTGATTAAGGAATTATGATAGACAAAGAGTGATTGGGTGATGATAATATACGCCATGTATCAATGCAAGACCAAGGAGTTTCATCACATAATGAAGAATGTGAAGATGAAATAATAAGAGGAGGATCACTTACAAGAATTTATCCACTTTCATACTGTAGTTTGTCTTCAGTTTGAAAATCATTATACCCTCCATCGATAGCCCTATAACGTTTGTAATTAACTTGGGTGTAATAGAAAAGGAGAATCCTTTAATACATACTCACCCTTATTTCCATAAATTTGCAATCTGGAGACTCATCTCCTCGTCATGACCAATGAAGATGTTGAAAAAATTAGTCATACCATCTCTCTCTATAATCTCTTTCACTTCCTTGTTGACCTCCACAAAAGTTTCAAGTTCTACAGTTACTAAATCTCCTCCCATTTTGTGCTCAAATAAATCACCTCTCTAATTCTTATCATTATGTGTAAGATATGTGGGTTTAAACCAAGAGTTCTCATAATTTTTAAACTCCATCGACCTTGCATGTTCCTAAAAATGATTTTAACTATTTGTTTGATATGATCGTTCCCACTCTTCAAATCAAGTCCTTTATGAGTATCAAGATCTTTCACATGTCTCTTCCTTCTATTAGTTTTAATCATTATACAATTCAACTCCTTTTTATCATTTGAAAATATTTTAGACATGACTTCCTTCCTTCTATCCATTTTAATACTACCCTAATTCTTAATACTCATAAGGGTGCACAGGTTAGGGACTAGATTCCACCTCAAATAGATGTTTGATTTTTTCATCTAGACCATTTGTGTTTTCCACAATATTAAAATCAATATCAGGTATCCCAATGTTTGCAAATTTTTTGGTGATCTCATTCCATTCACAGTAAATATGTTAGAATGTGATTGAGCTAAATAAATGGATTATATTCTTTGTATTCTTGATAAAGTCTTCAATTGTAACTTAGAATATATTCTTTCCATTCATGCTTGATATTATATTTTGAGAGTCTTGTTGTCCAAATTTCACCCCCCAGAGTTAATTTGATAACATGCATCAGAGTTTTTAGTTCCAAGCAAGTAGATTGATTCAGGAGAAAATCATAAAATTGTCTAAGTCATGCTCAAGGATGCCTTTGGGACAGTTGGAACAATTATACGTGAAAGGCGTGGATCGGCCGAAAAGCCTCCAGGCGGCCCAAACAGAAAAGGGACATCTGGGACAAATGGACGCGAAGGACGCGAACCGACCGGTTTGCCCGAAACAGATAACTATAGCACTGGGACAATCGGACCAGAAGGATGCACAGGGCTCGAGAAGCTGACCCGGCCGAAGGGAGAAGAAAATCAACCAACTACTTTAGGATATGTGGGACAAAGGAACGCGAACCGGCCGAATCAGGTGAACTGGAAGAATTTGTCCCAGACAGCACTGGGACATTTGGGACAAATGGACGTGAACCGGCCGGTTCGGCCGAAACAGGAAACTTCAGCACAAGGACAAGTGGGACAAAGGGACGTGTGGGATGCGGATAGCCAAAGGAGCTGAAAGCCAATCAGATCACACCACGTGTCACCGGCAGAAAAGGGACGAGGAAGCCCATTTCGGGTGGATCGGAGGATTCTGTCCCATGAAGCACTGGGACATCTGGGGCAAAAAGATGCGGTGGACGCGAAAGAGCTGGCAGACCCATGGACCAACCAGATCATGACACGTGTCACAAGGAGAAAGGTCCAAAGGTCAAAGGGGCTATTTTTGAAGGAAAGGCCCGAACCAATGAAACAGTGCCACGTGTCCAAGTTTAAGGGCCCACAAGGATATTTCAAAGGAAAGCCCGCGAAAAGGTGGAGAGAGAGAATTACTCAGTGAATCAGGGCCTGCCACATGTCATCTAGATGGCAGAGCGCGGGAAAAGATTTTAAAACCTATTCTTGCCTGTTTTGTGCCCTAAATCTTCATACCTTCGTATCTTTTGATCCAAAGCTCGAATTTGCACGTTCTTTATATCAACAGAAAGATGTTGAAATTCTCTACATGATTCTGGGATCAATCTCACATTTTGGTGTAGTTTGGAGGGAGAAAATTAAGAAAATGTCTCTGACGCATGGTGATAGACAGAAGTAATGCTTCAACAAACAACTTTAATGCAGCAGATAGCTAGCCGCTCCTGTTAGATAGCCCACCGTTTTGCCAGGATCCACCACTTCTGTCATAATGAGATGATTTTAAATGCTACCAAGAAGTGGTTGGGGCAGATTCTGGATTTCCTCTCTCTTCCCTCTCTCATTTCTTGATATATATTGTAAAGAAGAGCTCCTTTAAGAGGTCAGACATTTTTGTTTTGCATCCTCCCTTATTCCCTCGCTTTCCAGAGAATTTGTGGAGCTTTCAAACCTCCCATATGGGTTGTAATGCCAGTCTTTTTGCCTCTTGGCCACTACAATATACTGTATAGACTCTTGAGCAATAAAATATGTGTTGTGATTGACTATCAACCCTCTCATGTATTCATTGTTGTCATTTTGATCTCTTATTGTAGTTTTGTTACCTGTGCATGGTGTTTGTATTGCATCTATGTGGTATGTGTTAAATTTGCCAAATGAGTGTCTAACATTCCTCGGTGCATCACCTTTGTAGTTTAGGTTTTATTCTATGCATTTTCTTACCCTGTCTCCTTAGCAAGTTAGGTTAGGTTTTAGCAAACCCTCCGCATTTTTGTGTGCATCTGAATAGAGGAATAGGAACCATCCGTCTCTAGAGAATATTTTCTCATCTTTACAAGTCCCACGCTTGGAGAAAGGATTCCATGTTGTGTAATCACACTGGATGCCTGAACATCAACCTAGAAGCCTGATTTGCATCCAGGGGTGCTGTGAGTCTGCAACAACAGTTTTGGCACGCCCGGTGGGACACCAAAGGTCTCACTTTTATTGCAGAAAAGTTAATATTCATCTGCTGCAGTTTTCTTGCTTATAAGAGCTATTATTTGCATATCTGGCGACTCCAAGGGGAAGAATCAACTGGTTTCAGCAATGCAGGCCTAAAAACTCATGAGAAGAATCACCACAAGGTCAAGAGTTGGAGAAGAAGAAGTGTTGTTTGAATACCTGCAATTATCTCCAAGAAGAAGGTAAAGAGGAAGAAGGATTCAAAGGTCTCCATCTCCACCAAATAGAACTCTCTCAACCCCTCCACCTGACAGGCCTTTCATTCAGTATACAAGGGTTTTAAGACCGATTAGAATGGCTCAGAACAATCCCTACGTCAACTTCACATGCAGCAGCCCACTTGCTCTCAATGCACAGCATCCAGTTCCTATTGCAGCCTTGAAGAACATTCCCTACTTCACCGGAGAAAATCAGACTACTCCAGGTGATCATGTTAAAGATATTGTTAACCTTTGTGCAATCCATGAAATCAATGAAATGCAAGTGGCTGTCAAGTTACTGGCATCTTCCTTCAAGGGTAAAGCATTACAATGGTTTAGGAGCCTTGGAGCTGGTTCTATCACAAAATGGAATCAGCTGTGTATTGCACTTCATGAGTAATTTGGAGAGAAGGGAGACAACTTGTCTCTTTTAGAGCAGCTGACAACTATCAAGAGAGCCCCCAACGAGCAGCTGACTGACTTCAAATTCAGATTTCAAAGGTCTTGGGATAGGATTCCAGTGGCAGTTAGGCCAACAGCAGAAGGTGCTTTTCTATATTACCTCAAAGCTTTGAATTCTGATATTTCTATGTTAATGCAGTCCATGGGAGGCACAACAATCCCTATGGCTTATAGCATTGCCATTAGAGCCGAAAATTGTCTTATTCAAGCTGGTAAACTGGCTCCTAGGCCTCCCATGCCCTTGTATCCAAACTTAGAAAATCCAAGCACTAGTCAAGCACCCACTTTGGCTCCTATTCCCACTCCTAGAAATCAGAGTTCAAATGAAGCTTCCACTTCATCTCCAAGTGCTTCAAATGAACTCCAAGAGGTCATGAAATAGTTGCAAAATTTGGGAAATGAGCTGGTTACTATTAAGAGGCAACAAGCCCAAGGTTTCAGACCTTCCTATCAACCTCAAGCTCAGCCTAATAGGCAGCCATACCAACCACAAAGACCACCTAATCCAGTTGCAAATGTGAATCAAACAAGGCCTCCCGCTAATAGACCATTCCAGCCCTATAATCCAAATGCTATATTTGCCTCTAAGGCATTAGTGCCAACACAGAACAACATTACTCAGGAATATGACTGGTGCTTTCCATGCAACGAGCCTCATAACCAATCCATGTGTTTCAATGGTGCTCTCAATCAAGCACTGATGGTGACAACTACTGGTGTGGAGGGCGAGGGCAGTCAAGGAAACAGTCAACAACAAGAAACATTCCAATAGCAATCAGCCCCAAATGACACCACGTTGGTGAATTGGCAAGTAGAAGATTTTTGTGGCATGAATCAAGTAGTTTCTCAAGGTGTCGCAGCCAACACAAGGTCAAAGAGGAGAAATTTGGGTGAAGAACAACCATTATCCCCAGCCAATCCACAACCTTCCACGGCTCCACAAATGATTGGCAAGCAGAGTCTAGTTTCAAATACACAAGGGCAGCCAAGAACAACCCCTAGGCTAACTCAAATGCTAGTTGTTGTTGCCCACGTACAAGGAGTAAGTGTAAAAACCAAGGGACAACAAAATGATACTTCATCCCCGTTCAGTATCATTGAACAGATGAAGAAGACTAAGGTCAATATATCAATGTGGGAATCCCTATCCATCCCAGGACAAAGAGATCTGCTGCAAGCTGCCATGAAGGATTGGACAACTTCAAATCAGTCGATTCAGATGCAAGACAAAGTGCTTACAAATGCTGCCCAGCCTGAAGGAAGCCATGGAGGGCAACAAGTTAAAATTTGAAGCCCCCTCCTTTCTATGTTTCATTAATCATTGGGGATAAACTAGTACACAATTGCATGATTGATTCCGGGGAAAGTAGCTCAGTGATGCCCAAGCAAATAGCTGATCAGCTGGGTCTCCAATATGAAGTAATATCTAAAGGGGTAATGCAATTGGATGGGACAGCAATAGCAACAGTTGGAATGATTAAAAATTTGAGTCTTACCTTGCATGCATGTCCAAATGTTGTTGTCTTACAATATATATCAATCATAGACCTTCCACCACTCTTTGCCCTTTGCTTGTCAAGGGACTTCACAACTAAGATTGGGGGGTATTTGTCTGTGATTGGTCTCACATGCTGTTTAGAACAAGGTATGGAACTAAGGCTACAATTAGGTCTGAACCTATTGCAAACTTCCATATTGAGCCTTACACTCCAAGTTAGATTAATGCCAATTGCTCAGCATTTGATCAAGAAGATCACCCTAGTACTGATGAGGCTGACACCAAGGTTAGAAGTATCCTGGACCTAACTCTTGATGAATGGGCAAACAAGATATATGCTTTTGATCCCTATCAAGAAGTAGAAGAATCTGAGCTGGGAGTCTATTGTATACACGAAGAAAATCAACCTATTCCTAGCATCACCAAGCCAAGCCATAATGATGACAATGAGGTATGGCAGCTATTTTTTGATGGATCAAGGAGTAGGAAAGGTGCAGGAGGTGGAGCCCTGCTTGTTTCACCTCAAGGCATCAAATATTATTCAGCTTTTCATTTCTAGTTTTCTTGTTCAAACAACACAACTGAATATGAGGCCTTGATTCATGGACTTCATTGGACTAGGAAAAAAGGGATAAATAACTTGCAGGTGTTCGGGGATAGTGAGCTAATCGTCAACCAAGTTAGAGGACAACATGCTACAAAGAACGAATTGCTGAGGAGCTACAAGAATAGGGTATGGGACCTCATTGAGGATTTCGAAGCTTTCAACATTGTGTCCATACCTAGGAAGAAAAATGAAGCCGCGGATAGGCTCACAGCAGTTGGAGCAATGTTTGATGTGGTTGAAAAAATCAAAAGGGAAAAAACACAGCCACATATCCATGTGATTGTGAGGCCAGCAGTTCCAGATAATAACACCAGCTGGCAGGTGTTTGAAAATGATCAACAGATCGTCAATTTTTTACAAGAAGAGGCTGAATTCTCAGCTAGGAATCAGGACAGACTATAGCAGCAGTATGGGGATCAAGTAGTGCAGCTATGGACAAACAAGCTTCCCAAGGGTTTAGTAACGTTGGAGTCTATCTTCAACCCTAACAACCAGTTCTGTAAAGAAAAGGCTAACATACAGGTCAAGAGGGAAGATTCAGAGCCAATTCCGGTTGGGGAAGGAAAAACACTTCAAATTGGTAAAGTGGCCACTGAGCAAGAGAAATCATATTTCATACAGCTTTGTCAAGAATTTCCAGATGTCTTCTCTTGGAGCTATGAAGACTTGAGAGGATTCAATCTGAATTTGGCACAACATACCATAGACTTGGATCCAAATGCTAAGCCCGTCAAGCAGAAGCAGAGACCTGTTAACCCTCACATTGAGCCTCTAATGAAGAAAGAGCTAAATAAGCTAATAGAGGCAAGCATTATATTCCCCATCAAGCACTCAAGTTGGGTTGCTAACTTGGTTCCGGTCAGGAAGAAAAGTGAAGAAATCAGGTTGTGCGTGGACTTCCGAGACCTCAATAGAGCATCTCTCAAAGATCATTACCCACTTCCTTCAATGGAACAAATATTGCAAGTAGTATCCGGTTCAGAGATATTCTCTCTCCTAGATGGCTACTCATTGTATAATCAGGTGATGGTGAAAGAAGAAGACCAATTCAAGACAGCCTTCACAACTAAATGGGGCACATATGCTTATAAGAAGATGCCATTTGGACTGTCCAACGCTAGTGCTACCTTTCAAAGGGCAATGGACATGGCATTCAAAGGCTTGATCAACAAGATAGTGCTGATATATCTAGATGATATCATTGTCTTCTCAAAGAATGCAGCAGACCATCTCTTTTACCTCAGGCAAATGTTTCAGAGGTGTAGAAATTTCGGATTATCTTTGAACCCCAAGAAGTGCATCTTTCTTGCACATGAAGGAAATCTCCTTGGCCATGTTGTCTCAAAAGAGGGACTGGCAATTGATCCAGAGAGGGGTTGAAGCCATAAGAGCACTGCCATTGCCAAGTCACAAGAAGGCTCTTCAACGTTTCTTGGGAAGGATCAATTTTGTCTGCAGGTTTATCCCAGATTTTGCATCCCTTGTCAAGCCCATCACCAAAATGTTAAAGAAGAGCATGGCTTTTAAGTGGACAGCAGAAGGCAAGGATAGTTTTGAAGCAATCAAAGAAGCTATCTCTCAAGCACCAACTCTCATCAACCCAGACTTCTCCAAGTATTTCATCCTCTATGCATTTGGAGGTGATGACACTATTTCTACCATTCTGGTACAGCAAAACAAAGATAATGATGAGCAGCTGATTGCCTTTTTTAGCCAGAGCCTAGATGACTGCGAGGTGAGGTACTCTTTTATTGAAAAGCATGTACTTGCAGTAATCAGAAGCTTGAAGAAATTCAAGCATTTAGTCTCAAACAACAAGGTCCAGTTGCTGGTCTCACATGCTGGAGTTAAGGACTTCCTCCTCAACAAGGATTTGAATGAGAAAAGGGCAGGTTGGATCACCCATGTCATGGAGTATGACATTGAGATCAAGTTCACCAAGCTGGTAAGAGGGAAAGGACTATGTGAGCAGTTGGTTTTAGGGAAGCAAAAGGAAGTATGCAATGAAGAAGAGGTTATTTTGACAGTCCAGGACAGCCATGAGCCAAGCGGCAATCATGAAGAAGACAATGCTTCCCCCATTCCTTGCTAGACCCAAGGTATTATGCACTTCCTAGGTACAGGCCAGTGCCCCCCAGAGATGAACAAGACCCAAAGGAGACACTTCAGATTACAGGCTGTCCCGTATGCCATTGTTGATGGAGTTTTGTTCAAGAAAGATGTAAATGGAGTGCTCCTGAGATGCATTAGCACAGGTCAGATTCAAAGGGTATTGGAAGAGTTTCATGGTGGACCAGATGGTGGCCATTTTGCACCAAGAGTGACAGCTCTAAAAATTATGAAGGCTGGTTATTATTGGCCTAAAATCTTCAGCGATTGCTACACATGGATTAAGAGGTGTAAGAATTGTGCATTCTTCACAGGAAAAGAGAAGTTTGCTGCCCTTCCATTGCATCCAATCTCAGTTGACCAGCCATTCATGCAATGGGGTTTGGACTTCATTGGATTCATTAATCCCAATTCAAGCCAAGGGCATAAATGGATTTTGACAGCCACAGACTACTTCACCAAATGGACAGAAGCAGTAGCACTCAAAGAGGCAAATGATTCTAGCATCTTAGAATTTTATGAGGGAATAACAACCAGATTTGGTGTACCTGCTACAATAATCTTTGATAATGCATTGGCATTCATTGGATCTAAGGTGACTGAGTGGGCTGTCAAGAATGGTATTTACCTAAGCACTTCATCGAACTATTACCCTCAGGGTAATGGCCAGGCCGAGTCTAGAAATAAGAACTTATTGAGGATCATTAGGAGAACTCTTGATGAGAATCAGAGGTCTTGGCATACCAAGCTGAAATCAGCCTTATGGGCTGATAGATCACTCCCAAAAGATCCACAGGTAACTCTCCATTCAGGCTTGTCTATGGAAGAGAGGCAATCTTTCCCATGTCACTTGAGTTGCCAACATTGGAACTCATGAAGCAGCTGGAGTTACTTGAATTTGAGCCCATGGAGGTGAGGTATGCAGAGTTGATGGAGCTGTAAGAGATCAGAAATCAGGCATCCCAAGCAATGGAAAAGGATCAAGCTTTGATCAAGAAGACCTTTGATAGGAAGGCCAAAGATAGATCTTTTCAAGTTGGAGATCTAGTGTTGAAATGGGATATGGACAGAGCAAAACCGGGAAGGCATTCAAAATTTGATGCCATTTGGAGTGGCCCATACATGGTCATGAAGTGCAAGAGCAATAATGCTTTCCAATTGGCCTCATTGGACGGTGAAGAACTGCAGATTCCAGTAAATGGAATCTATCTCAAACATTGCTACTGAAAATAAAAGGTTCACCCTTGTAAATATTATCCTAGATTTCAATTCCTCTAAGTGTGTATGCACATTGTCTTGTTGTAGTTAGGTTTCAGTTTCCCTAAGTGCTTTGGCACAGGATTTGTCGCTCCTAGATTGAGTTTTTTATAGTTCAACGTGCTCTCGTAGAGGGAGTTGCAGCATCAGGCTCATTTCAGGTTATTGCTTATGACTCCATGCCCAATGGATCACTAAAAGGCCATTGATCTTCTACCTAGCATGCAGGTGACCCCGAAAAGTCACCAAATTGTTGTCCAAATTTCACCCCCCCTTTTAATTTGATAACATGCATCAGAGTTTTTAGTTCCAAGAAAGTAGATTGATTTAGGAGAAAATCGTAAAATTGGCTAAGTCCTGCTCAAGGCTGCCTTTGGGACAGTTGGAACAATTATACGTGGAAGGCGCAGATCGGCCGAAAAGCCTCCAGGTGGCCCAAACAGAAAAGGGACATCTGGAACAAATGGACGTGAAGGACGTGAACCAGCCGGTTCACCCGAAACAGAGAACTGTAGCACCGAGACAGTCAGACCAGAAGGACGCGCAGGGCGCGAGAAGCCGACCCGGCCGAAGGGAGAAGAAAATCGACCAACTACTTTAGGACATGTGGGACAAAGGAACGCGAACCGGCCGAATCGGGCGAACAGGAAGAATTTGTCCCAGACAGCACTGGGACATTTGGGACAAATGGACGCGAAGGACGCGAACCGGATGGTTCGGCTGAAACAGGAAACTTTAGCACAAGCACAAGTGGGATAAAGGGATGCGCGGGACGCGGATAGCCGAAGGAGCCGAAAGCCAATCAGATCACGCCACATGTCACTGGAAGAAAAGGGACGAGGAAGCCCATTTCAGGCAGATTGGAGGATTCTGTCCCACGAAGCACTAGGACATCTGGGGCAAAAAGACGCGGTGGACGCGAAAGAGCCGGAAAACCCATGGACCAACCAGATCATGACACGTGTCACAAGGAGAAAGGTCCAAAGGTCAAAGGGACGATTTTTGAAGGAAAGGCCCGAACCAATGAAACAGTGCCACGTGTCCAAGTTTAAGGGCCCACAAGGAAATTTCAAAGGAAAGCCCGTGGAAAGGTGGAGAGAGAGAATTACTCAGCGAATCAGGGCCTGCCATGTGTCATCCAGATGGCAGAGCGTGGGAAAAGATTTTAAAACCTGTTCGTTCCTGTTTTGTGCCCTAAATCTTCAGACCTTCGTATCTTTCGATCCAGAGCTCGAATTTACATGTTCTTTGTATCAACGGAAAGTTGTTGAAATTCTCTACATGATTTTGGGATCAATCTCGCATTTTGGTGTAGTTTGGAGGGAGAAAATTAAGAAAACATCTCTGACACGTGGTGATAGACAGAAGTAATGCTTCAACAACCAACTTTAATGTAGCAAACAGCTCGCCGCTCCTATTAGACAGCCCACCATTTTGCCAAGATCCGCCACTTCTTTCATAATGAGATGATTTTAAATGCTACCAAGAAGTGGTTGGGGTAGATTCTGGATTTCCTCTCTCTTCCCTCTCTCATTTCTTGATATATATTGTAAAGAAGAGCTCCTTTAAGAGGTCAGACATTTTTTTTTTGCATCCTCCCTTATTCCCTCGCTTGCCAGAGAATTTGTGGAGCTTTCAAACCTCCCATATGGGTTGTAATGCCATTCTTTTTGCCTCTTGGCCACTGCAATGTACTATATTGACTCTTGAGCAATAATATATGTGTTGTGATTGACTCTTAACCCTCTCATGTATTCATTGTTGTCATTTTGATCTCTTATTGCAGTTTGGTTACCTGTGCATGGTGTTTGTATTGCATCTATGTGGTCTGTGTTAAATTTGCAAAACGAGTGTCTAACATTCCTCGGTGCATCACCTTTGTAGTTTAGATTTTATTCTATGCATTTTCTTACCCTGTTTCCTTGGCAAGTTAGATTAGGTTTTAGCAAACCCTCTACATTTTTTGTGTGCATCTGAACAGAGGAATAGAAACCATCCTTCTCTGGAGAATATTTTCTCATCTTTAACAAGTCCCACGCTTGGAGAAAGGATTCCATGTTGTGCAATCACACTGGATGCCTGAACATCAACCTAGAAGCCTGATCTGCATCCAGGGGTGCTGTGAGTCTGCAACAACAAGTCTCCTTCAAAAATTAAGGTTTTGAAATCTCTCTCCATGGCTAACTTAACCCCCTATTATATTGCAACAGCTTCTACCATGTTATTAGTTTGGGTCCCAGGATTAAAGAAATAAGCTAGGACAAAATTTCCATTGGAGTCCCTAAACACTCCACCTCATCCTATTTTACCAAGATTCCCTTTTGCAGCACCATCAAATTTTAGTTTAATAAATCCTTCCATGGGTATTCTCCATCTCACCCCTTCTCTAGGATTTATTTTTTGAGTTGTTCCATTAATCAGGATACCCCATCTACTTAAAATATGAATTTGCACCTCTAAAATTTCAGTCTCCTTATTTTTTAGAATAGAAAAGTTGTTTCTAACATCTTGGACACGTCTTTTTTTTAATTTGTGGAGAGGACATATTTTTCCCCTAAAAACCCTCATATTCCTTTCTTTCCATACTTCCCACCAAGAATAACCAAGGCTAAGGATCCACATATTTTTTATGCCTTGAATATGGAAAGGACATTTCCATTGAACCCATAAATCATTAACCTCTTTCAGGATAACCCAAAAACCATAAATTGGGATAAGATAGAACAAATGATAAATGATGAAAAGGGACAACCTGTAACGAGATGATTGACTGTATCCAGTTCCTTTTAACATAAAACACATCTATTAACCATGTTGAAACATCATTTTGTAATATTTTCAACTGTCAGAATCTTGTTGATCAAAGTTAGCCATCTGAAATATTGACTTTAGGAATGACATTCTTATTCCATAAATTTCCCAATAAGATACCTTCAGTATTCTCTTCTTCTTAAAAAAAATAAGAGTAATATGATTTCATGGAATATATGCCCATTTCTTCTTTATCCCATATTATTCTATCTTGTACTCTTTTCTTATAGGTAGGTTGATTATCTATGAATTCATTCAATATTTCCATTTGTTGATTTAAATCATGTCTATCTACCTCCAAGTGCTTCCAATTCTTGAAGCATTTTTCTTCATCCAAATATTCACTTACCATTATGCCATATTTTATTTCAAGAAGATGAGATATTTTAGGAAATTTTTCTTCCATCATAAAGTGCCCTGCCCATTTATATTTCCAAAACATGGTTTTGGAGCCACTTCCAATTTTCCATTTACATCCTTTTTCTATAATTGTATTTACCTAATTGATAGTCTTCCATATGTTTGATCTGTTGAAATAGGAGGTTTGAAAATCCATCTATCATCATGCGAATCATTCCAATATTTATGTTTTAGAATTCTGGTCCAAATATTTTCTTCATTAATTAGTCTCCACCCTATTTTAGCTAAAAGAGATTTGTTCATTTTTACCCAGTCCCTTAAGCATAATCCTCCAAGTTTACTTGATTTACAAACCCTTTTCCAAGCCACAAAAGGAATACGGTCCTTACTTTATGTTCTATAGAAAGAATTTTTGAATGTTTTCAAGTTTTTCTGCCACCTTCGTAGGGAGCTAAAAAAGAGACATAACATAAACCGGTAGGCTTTATAGTGAAATTTTCAACAAAGTAACTTTTCCTACCTAAGAGAGAAGGTTATCTTTCCACCCAGCGAATTTTCTTTCAAACCTTTCAATAAGGAAATTCCATTCATTGCTTTGGGGTCTTCTTTCTCCCAATGACATACCAAGATAGAAAGAGGGGAAGGGTTTAATGTCACAATCCGTGACTCTAGAAATTTTCCTTTCCCTAATTTTTGTTTCTATAATTTACAAGTTACCCTGAGACTTCCACATAATCATCTAACAGCTTCTTGAAGGATCACACTTCCAGCAAAGTCACTTCTCCCATAAATATTGTATCATCCACAAAATGTTTATGTGAAACATTGTCAACACCCACAATTGGGGAAATTACTTTTATACTTCCAACATTAGTGGCTTTATTGATTTTCATGATCAATTCTTCATCCATTAGGATGAATTTAAAAGGAGAAAATGGATCACCTTTCCTTAAACCTCGGGAACTTAGAAATAAACCACAAGGTACCCCATTAATAACAACTAAAAATAAAGCACTAGAGATGCATGCTTTAACCATACCTATAAAGGATGTATCAAAACCAAATTTCTCTAAGACCTTATCCAAGAAAGTCCATGAAAACATGTCATAGGTTTTACCCATGTCCAATTTGATGACCATAGCAGGTTTCTATCTGATTTTAATATATTGAATTATTTCTTGGATTTTAATTATACCATCTTGTATTTTTCTTCCCATAAGAAAACCCCCTTTTTTTTCTAAGATGATGGAGGGAAGAAGCAGCTGAAGAAAAAGAGCAAGAATCTTAGCACATATTTTGTATAAGGTGTTACAAAGGCTTATAGGATGAAAATTTTTGAACTCTTCCACATTACCAATCTTTCAAATAAGGGTCAAAAAGGTAAAATTAACCTCCTTCAACATCATTTTGTGTTTAAAAAATTGTTCTACCACCTTAAAAACATCCTATTTAATTATGTCCTAAAATTGTTGGTAGAAGAATGTTGGAAAACCATCTGGTCCTGAGGCCTTATCTAGACTAAGATTTTTAACAACAAATTCCACCTCCTCTAGGGAATTCGGGATACATATAATGAAATTTTCTTCCTTTTCAGCTTTAACCCTTCACTTCTCAGACAACAAATTTATGAAAACCTAAATGGCCTCCTCTTTTATTTCCTCAATTTATTCCAATAAAGTTCCATCATCACGTCTAATTTTACCAATTTTTTTAAATCTCCTTGTTTTAAGGGTGGTGATATGAAATAATTTCATCTTTTTCCCCCCTCCTCAAGCCACGTAACCCTGGACTTTTTTCACCAAAATATTTCTTCCTTTGATAAGATGTTGTGATATTCTGAGAGTAGTTTCCCTTCCTTTTCACTTTCCATAAGATTCAAGCCCACATCTCATTCTTCACTCCTATTTTGAATGTCTAGAATTTTTTTTTAACTCTATTTTCTTCTAGAAAATAGTACCAAAGCATAATTTATTCCATTTTTTGAGGTTCATTTTGGCATGTTGGATTTTTTGGATAGTTTGTAAAGATCTATTCCATGTACATTAAATCTCCACCATTCTCTGGTTAGGTCTTGTAAATACTCACTTTGGAGCCACATTTTCTCAAACCAAAATGAAGTTCTCCTTCTAGTAGTATCTTTCATGATCATAAGAATGGGGTTATGGTCTGACCCTATCCTAGGAAGGGTAAAAATGAAGATATCCTTCTTAAACCACTCTTTTGTAGTAGACACCCTTTCCATTCTCACCTGTATAAATTAGGATCCTACTCTCCTAGTAGACCATGTTTATTTACTTCCTTTTAATTCAATTTCCATTAATTTTTAACTCATCAAGAAATCATTAAGGTCCTCCATACCTACTATATAGTCCATTGACCCCCATTTTTTCTAGAGGTGAAATCGGGGTATTGAGATATCCAAGCAACAACTAGTCAAATCCTGAGATAATATTTTTGAATTTTAATCAGTGTTGCCATAAACTCTTCCTTTTCTTATGGGATGTAGGAGCATAGATGTTTGATATAACCCATATTTTGTTATTTTAAATGTTTCTCATCATCAAAACCATGTGGTTTCCTCTTTTAATCAAAGGAGTTCCTAAAAATATTTTAGCATTCCAAACCACTTATATGCCTCCTAAAGTAACAATGGAACTAACAATAATGGATTTATATTTTTTCTAAAAATTTCTTGAATATTTTGTAAACTTTCTTCCTTCATTTTTGTTTCTTGTATTTTTAGAACATCTAATTTCTGATTTTCCACTAGACCCTTTAATATTCTCCATTTAGCAGGGTTGTTAATCCCTAACCCATTCCATGATATGCATTTAATTTATTTTAGTTAGTTTTAGTTTTTCTAAAAACCATCTAATCTAAACATGCATGTGTTCCCGAATCTATGTCTTTGTGTGTATCCTTCTTTCGGGATTCTTGTCTACTTGGCTTTCTATTTTTTCTATTTGAAATGCTAAAATTAATTGAATTGCCTCTCCCTATGCCTGCATATTTCACATTGCTATTTTTTGAGGAAGTTCCTTTTTAAGATTCCCCCTTAATAATGGAGACCCAATTATTGTTTACTTCTCTTGCATTTTCTTTTCATTTGTTTCCATTTGAAACATTTGTTTTACATTCAACATTTTCTCCACTATCAAATTAGTTATTTCCATACCTATTTTATATGACTTTGCTTCCTCTGATGATATTGTGCTTATTTGGCCTTTGGAGACCAACAACCCAACACCATTACATCTATTGTTTTCCTTGTTTTTGATCTTTGAATTTTTGGTTCCCTTTATGATTTCTTACTTCTTATTCATAAATTTATTAGGGGAGAAGGGATATAATTTCCTTACCACAAAGAATATTGATTTCAGGTTTCCATTCTTATCTCTTGAATCTTTGATTATGACATCGATATGTTTTTGTTTCTTTTCTTGTTAACCACCATAGTGAAACCATCATCTTCCTGATTCTGGTCATCCATATGAGGTGTTTCTATATTTTCTTGTCTTTCTATTATATGAAGAGATCTATACCCCATAGTTTTATTTTTAAAAACTACTCTCATCTTTTCTGTTCTAAATTCCATTATTCATTTTCCTTTGTCCTCCTTCCCTTCATTTTTTCTAACAGTTGTATAGCTCTCAATGATTTTGAATTTGCAATTTTGATTTAAATGTCCCCATCCACTACATTTAATACACTTTGTAGGATTTCTCTCCAGTTCAATTTTTTGTTCCCATATTCCCAATATATATTAAGCTTAATTTTGTTTGGGATGTTAGTACCTAAAATGGCATAGATGTAGAACCTCTCACACACCAATATTGTCATATTGAGTGTGGCATTGTCAATAAGAACAAGAGACCCCAATGAGTTTTTAATTCCTCTTATGATATCTTCAAGCCAAAATTATAAAGGTAGGTTAGGAAACCGAACCCATATAGGGAACTGGTTCAAATTTTTCTTCTCAGGGTTAAAATTCAATTCCCATTTTGGGTAAGTGCACCAAGTTGGGGTGCCAAAACGTGGAAAAAAATTGAAAAATGAACGAAATGTGGTCGTGTTTTTCAATAACGCGGCCACGTTATGTTTTCTTAAGCTAGGGAATTCACGAGCCTAAAACACATATGTTTTATAATTAAAATGAATTTGAGGAGGGTCTGAAGGAGCCATATTTACTAAAATAAATTTAAAGTATAAGAAATAATATTATTTCTTATAATTTTATTTTATTTTAGTAAATATAAGAAGTTAGGGTCACTCTGCACCTAATGGAAGTGGTCCCATAGCTCTGACTGTTATAATCTAGAAGATAGTTTTTCAAAATATAATTTGATCAGTACTTACTCATTTTTAGAATTTTAGCAATGACTTCAATTTTTCAGGCCATATATATTGTAGTTGGTCTTTGTTTTGTGAAAACATATAGTCATTTTGTAGATTTTGGTACCTTTTGGATTGGATTTTTTCCCTACCACTATTTGAATAAGTAATAATTTTGAAATTTTGTCCATAATTCACTTTGGTGACCATGAATCGTCTCTATGATACTTGTTTACTTCTTACTAAAATGAGATCCTCACTTTGTAGATAGAGGATTTCTCCCTGAATGGGATTCCTATCCTATGTAAAAATTGAGGTGATTTTAATGTGCCTCCTCCTTAGAGCTAATGGCTCGGGGCTCAGGGTTGAAGTTTTAGGGTTTAGGGTTTAGGGCTAATGGTTTAGGGTTTTGTATTTAGTGTTTAGGGTTCAGGGTTTAGGTTTTTGGGCTCAAGGTTCGGGGTTTAGGGTTTAGGGTTCCTGGTTCAGGGTTTAGGGTTTAGGGTTTATGACTTAAGGTTTAGAGTTTAGTGCTCAGGGTTAAGGGTTCAGGGTTCAAGGTCAAGGGCTTAGGGCTCAGGGTTTAGGGTTTAGGGTTGAGGTTTTAGGTTTGAGGGTTTCGGAATTAGGGTTTGGGCTTAGGTTTTAGGACTTAGGGATTAGGGCTTAAGGCTTAGGGATTATGGTTCAAGATTTAGGATTTAGGGTTTAGGTCTCAAGTTTTAGGATTTAGATTTAAGGGTTTATGGTTTAGGGTTTAGGGTTTAGTGTTTAGGATTCAGGGATTAGGGTTTAGGTTTTAGGGCTCAAGGTTTAACATTCAAGGTTTAGGGTTTAGCACTTATGGTTTATGTTTTAGGGTTTAGGGCTTAGGGATTAGGGCTTAGGGTTCTAGGTAGTAAAAATAGGGTTTAGGATTTAGGATTTAGGGTTTAGAGTTTAGAGTTAAGCGTTTGGGTTTTAGGGTTTAGGATTTAGGGTATATAGTTTAGGGTTTATGGTTAAAGGTTTAGGGTTAAGGGTTTACAGTTTAGGGCTCAAGTTTTATGGTTTAGGGTTTAGGGTTTAGGGCTCATAGTTTAGTGTTTAGGGCTCGGGGTTCAAGGTTTAGGTTTGAGGGTTAAGGGTTTCGGGTTTATATTTTAGGGTTTGGGGATTAGGGTTTAAGGTTTAAGGGTTAGGGTTTAGGGTTTAAGGATCATGGTTTAGGGTTTAGGGTTTAGGGTTTAGGGGTTAGGGGTTAGGTGTTAGGGTTTAAGGCTTAGGGTTTAGGGCTCAAGGTTTAGGCTCACCCATTCACTAATTATAATGTTTTGTGTCTTACCCATTCTTATTATTATTGACAGAGAGTATTTAACTAAAAATGGTTCATCTGCTTCGTAGCCAGAATATTAAAAGGGAGTAATCACAATTTGATGCCTTTCATCTATTAATATTTTGAAGGAGGGAAATAAAATATATCTAAGAATAATTCGGTACAAATAAATTTTACCCAATACATGTATCTTATTTTTCCCATCGCAAGGGAACTATTTCACTCACTATGATTTTTTGTTTCTTACCCATTCTTAGTAATATTGATATAGAGTATTCAACTAAAAAGGGTTCATCTTCTTCATAGGCAGAACATTCAAAGAGAGTCATAAAAATTTAATGTCTTTCATCTATTGATTTTTTTAAGGAGGTAAATGTCAGATGTTCAAGAAAATTTTGGTACAAAGAAATATTTTTTATTCTCTTTTGAATAATTGTTTCAATTGCAAGCTATCGGGAATGAAGGTTTCATTCGAAGACCAAATCTTGATATGTCTGGTGCTTGTGTAAGCTGGAAATGTGAGAGGATTTCTGAGGTTCAATTTTATTTTCCAAGACACATTAATCTAATGTTTAAAATGTTTTCTCCAGATGCAACAACATTATGATTCATACACTCAATTATTCCTTAATGTCCAATCCTACCATATACCCCAGTAGTCCTCGATCCTTGGATACAAGGAGAAATTATTACCTAGATTCCATTTATAATGATAGAGATATTTGTAATTCATGTTACGACCTCTAAATATGTATGAATTTTAAGTTATTTGGAAATCACATCACACCCTTCACTAGGCTTGATGACTACCCCTATCTTTTTAAAGGATCTTTTGAAAGCATCCATGGGTTTATCATAGAAGGAATTATCAATGAATGGAATGTCACTAAGTCGTAGACCAGCTAAATCCCATTCAGAACTAAATAAGAAATATTTACTAGGTGATTGATAACCCCTTTGTTTTATTATACATTCCCCTATTGTTATGCTTATTTTTAACACTTTAGGAAGTTCTGTCAAATTTGTTATCCATTCCAGTAGCAAAAGAGCTTTCTCTTTCTCTAGAGGAGAGGATATTGCAAGAAATTTGGTTCTAGTCCTACACATTCGCATGAGTATATTCTCTATGTTTCATTCATTTCCTTTTAGATTAAGTTTTATGTTACGATGTTTATTTTGTCCAAATTCCAATGGGTCATCCTGGCTTACATAATACCATACATGGAAATATGAGAAATGTGAAAAAAAATTAGAGTCTGTAGAAATTGACGTTCAAGAGCACAAGTATATGTGGGGAGAAACATGTTTGGTAGAGATGTATTATATGCATTGCAAGGCACAAGGTAGATGTCATATCCATTTAATTACTTATCCCACCTCTCATAAACAAGGTATTTGTACAAGTAGACTCAATGATGGTTATAGGAATGAGACTAGGAAATATTGATGAAATATGGTTTGGGATTTAGGTTTTAGGGTTTAGGTCTCATGGTTTAGGGTTTGGTTTAGGGTTTAGGGTTCAATGTTTAAGGTTAATGGTTTAGGATTCAGGGTTTAGGGTTTATGTTTTAGGTTTTAGGGTTTATGGTTAGGGTTTAGGGATCAGGGTTTATGGTTTATGGTTTAGGATTTAGTGTTTAGGATTTATGGTTTAAGGTTTGGGGTTTAGGTTTCAGGGTTTAGGATTTAACATTTAGGGCTTAAGGTTTACGTTTTAGGGTTTAGGGTTCAAGGTTTAGGGTTTAGGGTTTAATGCTTAGGGTACATGATTTAAGGTTTAGGGTTTATATTTTAGGGCTCAAGGATCATGGTGTAGGTTTTAAGGATTAGTGTTTAGGGTTTAGGTATTAGGGTTTAGGGTTCATGGTTCAGGGTTTATGGCTCAGGGTTCGAGGTTTGTAGTTACAGGTTTAAGGTTTAGGGTTTAGAGTTCATGGTTATGGATTTAGGGTTTAGGGTTTAGGGCTCAGGGGTTAGGGTATAGGTGTTATTGTTTATGGCTTAGGGTTTAAGGTTTACAGTTTAGGGTTTAGAGTTTAGGGCTTGGGGTTTAGGGTTAAGTATTTGGTGTTTAGGGTTTAATGTTTATGAGTCACTATTTATGGTTTAGGATTTAGTTTTTATGGTTTATGGTTTATGGTTTAGCATTTAGGGATCATTTTTTGTGGTTTAGGGTTTAGGGCTTAGGGTTTAGGGCTTAATGCTTAGATTTTAGGATTTAGGCCTCACGGGTAAGGGCTAAATGTTTAAGGTTTAGGGTTTAGGGTTAAGGGCTCAAGGTTTAGGGTTTAGGATTATGGTTTACTGCCTAGGGTTTAGGATTTAGTGTTTAGGGTTTTGATTTTATAATTTAAACGCTAAAAGATTTAGGCTGAATGTTGTAATCCTGAAAATTACCTATGTATTGACTAGATTATACTTTAAAAACTATCTCTTAAACCGTGACTCATGGAGCTGTGAGACTAGTTCCATAAGGTGCACAGTGACCCTAATTTCTTATATTTACTAAAATAAATTTAAGTATAATATTTTCATTTATTATTATTTATAATTTATTTCTTATACTTAAACATTTACTTTTGTAAATAGAAGCATGTTAAAAGCACATATAATATTTATATTATATGGAACGCATTTCATTTATTATGCCCCTAAACAAAGAATTTGTAGGCTTGAAATTTCCTTGGTTTCCAAAACCTATGCCTTGGACGTGTAACAACATAGCAACCTGCATGTTATTGAAAAGATATGTAAAAACTCGCCTTCCACCATGTTAAATTCTACAAAAATGTTCACTATATTTCTTAAAAATTTGCCTAAAACATCAAGAAAACTATCATCTTTCTAAATATGTAATTTTTTATATTTTTCTAACTATTCTAAGGTTTCCATTTATATTTATTTCAAACTATTTATTTTATACCTCTATTTTTAGTGATTGTAAATGCTTATCTTTTATTGTGTATATTTTTTTTGACTCATTGAAATTGAATATAAAAAAATTAGGCACAAACTAGGACTAGTTCTATATATAGTTTTTTTTAAATGATATTTTTGAGGTAGTTAAGGGGGTCATGATTGGAGCTTCGTTATTTTTAAAATTTTAAAATTTATGTACTAGAAAAATCATAAAAAAAAATAATCGCTATAAAAATTAAAAAAATCCAGCACAAACTAGATGTTCCTAGCTCTCTTTCTACCAAACAGTTTTCAAAAATACTAAATGGTGCTCAAAAAATGGTGAGGGGCACAAAAGTCACTCTATTATATTTTTTAACAAAAATAGGAGCACTTATTAGTAGTTTACTTATTTTTCCCACTTAAACTTGTATGTTTTCAATAAAATTTAGTAACTTAGAAACTAAACTCAAAATGCTACGATTCATGTTTGTACAACATCTTCCAATTTTGAGTGTAACTATTTCAAAAAACTCATACAAGTTGAAGTTTTTATTTTTTAGAAAAATGTGTCCATTTAATACCCCCTTTTGGCTCCCCAACTTGGTTCACTTACCCTTTTCTTAAGTACCATCCTGATTTTCCCCAAAACTAGGGTCCTTCCTCTAGGACTCTAAGCATATCCTCATGAATAATAAAGTTGAAAAGGAAAAAAGCATTAGGTAGAGAAGTTACCTCGAGATGACCCTAATTATTCCATTTTAGTTTCTCCCACCTCCTTATAGCATCAATATTTTGCCTTCCACCAACCATCTTTCTAATCAACGCATTATCTATATTTGTCATAGTATTGTTTATAATTGAGGCAAGGATCTCAAGGACGTAGCTCTAAGCTTCCCTCGTACCCTACAAAAAAACCTTTAGATTCTTCGAAGAGGTTTAATTATTCACAATGCCTAATCATGAGATTGGGCCCCTTCCTTCAAACACTTAATCATTCACATGGGCACCACTTGCCTTAGTAGATGCGTCCAATCTATCCCCCCATGTGAGCCAAATCCCTTCCTTCCAAGAGGAATATCTCTTTCATCCTCTTCCCACCCATTCTTTAAAAATTCCACAGTTCCTTTGCTCGCTCCTCCACTTTCTCACTCCATTCTATATTCATCAAATCCTAAAAAAAATATTCATTTCTAATGGTATATTACTTGAGTCATAATTATCAGATTGTCTATGTCAATTTGTTCACTCTTCAAAATTGAAATTATAGGCATTGAAGACCTAGTGGGGTTTGCATACTTTCTGTAGAGTTTCATGGTGGAATTGGATGTTTTGATGCTTCTTGAGATTTTTTATGATGGTGCAGACCTGTTTATGATTTTTTTGGAGATAATGGAGCCTTTAAAAGGTTGTTTAAATACCTTGGAGTTGTTGTTGCATTCGTTGGTGCTTGAGAGGCTTATTTTGAGCTTTCTTGTGTTCTTAGAGATTGTTTATGACTATTTGACCCCTATTGACCCTTTTGGTCCTTTTTAGTTGTTTTATATGATGTTAATATTTTATATTTTATGTTTTTTTTACCGACCTACTTGGTCATGGAGGACCCAGGTGTGTTTTGGAGTTGAGATTGCTATATAAACATGTTATATAAGTCATTACTCACTAGTTGAGAAAGGGCGGTTATGAGTGACCCAAAGAGGAAGTAAGGAGATTTTTAAAGGGTTAATAACATATCTAATAATACCTATGAAGAAATGAGACATTTTTAAGATCAAGTGTGTAATGAAATTTGATATTTTTTAGTCCATGAGAGGATAGATTTGAGAAAGTTAGAGGATTGATCATTTTAATGAGGGTTTGAAGAACTCTAGGATGAACTGGGATCACTATCAGTTGTGTGATAAGTATTTCATCAATGATCATCCATTTCTAGGTGGTTAATTTTGTGCTTGATCACATTAGGGGTTTGTAGCCTCCTTATGGGGTTGGTGCCTCACTAAATTAGGGGTTAGTGCTCCTTGAAGTGTTGGTGTTCTACTAAACTAGGGGTTGGTTCTCCTTGTGGAGTTGGTGCATCATTAAACCAAGGGTTGGTGCTCCTTGTGAAGTTGGTGTTTCACTAAATTTATTTTTTTGAGTAATATAATTAAAGGTTCAGTGGTTTTTCTTCCCCTTGAGGTTTTCCCACTTAAATTTGATGTTCTTGTGTACTCTTTTGCTCTTGCTCTTATGTATGGTTAATTTAATGTTTAAGTAAGAACGCATATGGTTGATGGTTGTATGAATGATAATGAATGATGAAAGGAAATGAAATAAAGTTTTAATATACCTATTCACCCCCTCTATGTCCATTTTTCTTCTAACACCATCTTCTTCCTCCATTTCCTATTCTTCCCAAAAACAACATGACAGTGAATACCTTAGAGACCTAGTTAGAAATTTTTCTAATTAAGTGGTATATTTAAATCAGTAACAAGTTCAATCATCTAGAAATTACCCACACTTTAACCAGGAACAATCTTCTAGAAAAAAATTTAACTAAGTTTATTAATGGAAAATCCAATATCCAAATCATAGATTAGACAAAATTAGAAAAAATATAGATTACAAGGCCAAAACCCGCATCTACCTCTTAAAACAATTATTCTTGCACAACTGCTTCCCACCACTAACTCAAGTAAATCACTTGTTGTATTAAAAAATAATTTCATACAAGAATTTGAATGGTTTTTTCCATACATTCAACCACATAATTAGAATACTTGTGTAAATAGCATTCAATTCTAGTCCCCATGGTGTAAAATGCTTTCAATCAACCAGAATCTTTAATGGAAATAGAAAGTACAAGAGAATAAACCCTACAAGAGGATGCCTCTGAGCCTAAATTCATGTTTTTGGGTTTGATTATTTTTATGTGGTTAACCAAACCACAAATAACTTGAGCAAGATATAAATCCATGTGGCAGATCACAAAAGGTGAAAAAAGAGGCATATTGAAATGGAAACTCCATCCCCTTCATTTCAAATTCCCCATTTCAAATATAGATCATCTACAGACTTAAGAAGAAATATGACTTCATCTAGTAAAGGGAAGAACACAGAAAACCCACAGATCATTACAGAACCACAAAACAAATAAACTCTAGTAACCAAAGAACTCCTACAGATGAAAATAACAAGAAAGGAGAATGACGCACCTTTGATGCATAAATATTTGTGGTGTCCCCTTCAACATTTTTGAGTAGGTGAAGAAGAAAAATCTGAATGTGATAATTTGGGACACCCTATCTATCCCATCTCAGAGGAATCTTCTATAAGAGTCTTTGAAGAAACTTTTACAATATGAACCAGTTGTTAAGAAAGCAAATTGAATTTTCCACATATTCTATCTAAATGAGGAACAAGTAAGAAATTTTAAGAATCCCACACCCTTTTAGATGTCTCTAATTATAGGTAATCACCTAGTTCATAATTTCATATTGACTCAGATGCTAGCACTTTCGTAATGCCCAATAAAATTATTGATATTTAGGTATCTAATATAGTCTAGTTCCTAAAGGTAGTCTGCAACTTGATGTCTCAATTGTCAACATTTTAGGAGTGATCAAATGTCTTTAGTTATCCCTCTATATTTTTACAATTATAATCATAACTCAAGATATCTCGTTTATTGACTTTCCTCCTTTGTTTTCCATTTTGTCTATCAAGAGATTTCACAACCAAATTGGGTTGATATTTTTCTTCTGATTGGTCTTGCACACTTCTAAGAACTAGATGTGTACAATATTTACCATCAAATCTAATACACTATATTCTTACCATGTTGATAAATCCAATCTAATTGCATGATACATGAAGATAAATAACATGAATTATTAATAGTACAGTAGTTTACTCTTCATATCTCAATACCTAACCTATTGTTAGATGAATGGGCTAAGATATATTATGAGTTTGATCCTTATGATATAGTTGTGGAGACTGGTATAGGAACCCACTGTGTTCATGAAGAATAATTTATAACCCCCATGTTACACAAATAAGAATAAGATGATTCTTCTAGTCTCTGGAAGATGTTTTTATGGTTCCATAAGCAGAAATGAAGTTAGGGAGGATGTATTTCTGGTTTCTCCAATAGTCAAGAAATTATTATTTTCTTATAGGATGTATTTTTCTTTTTCTAACAATGTGACAGATTATGATGCATTAATCCATGGATTACTTTTAGTAGAAAAATAAATAAATTAAGGCCTTGCCAGTGTTTAGGGATACTAAATTATTTATTCACCAAGTTAGAGCAAGGTTTTGGGACAAAAACAATCTTTAAAAGCTTATAGACATATATTTTTACCTCTTGGAGAATTTTGATGCTTTTGACTTGCAAGTAGTGATAAGGAAGTTAAACAAAGAAGTAGATCAGATAGTAACTATTGGATCACAGTTTTCACTAGCTGAATATCTCATCCAAGAGAATAAACAACATATTAGGATGGTTGTGAGACCATCAATCCCAGACATGTAACAACTAGAAAATATTTGATAATACTAATAAAAATTACTCATTTCATCCAAAATGAAGTTGAGTTCTCCTCAAAATTACAATCTAAATTGCAAGATAGTTATTATTATCATATCATTAAGCTAAGTAAAAATAAATTACCTAAAGGGTTGGTCACTCTTGAATACATATTTAGATTTGATAATGAATTCAAAGGGAAAAGGAATAACATAATAGAAAAAAATAGGACTACTAATTTGTCACCATTACACAAGGCAAGGAGTTATTACTTAAAAAGGTATGTGATAAATCTATAAAGAAAGATTTTATCTCCTTATGTCAAAAATTTAATGATGTATTCTCGTGGAGTTATGAAGATCTTAAGAGTTTTCACCCTCATATTGTTCAACAAACCATATACCTTCATCCTAATACTAAGAAAACCAGACATAACAAAGGCATGTCAAGCCTAAAATATATCCCCTCATGAGAAAGGAGTTAAACAAAATCATTAAGGAAAAAATTATATTCCCCATCAAGTACTCCTCTTCAATGGCTAGCTTGGTCCCTGTCTGTAAGATGAATGGATAAATTGGGTTATGTCTAGATTTAAGGAACTTGGACAGATCCTCCATAAATGATCATTATCCTCTACCCTCTATGGAACAAATTTTGCAGATAGTAAAAAAATATGAAATGTTTTATATGTTTGATGGATACTCAGGTTTTAATAAAATCATTGTTAGAGAATAAGATCAACATAATCTTATGTTTACAACCAAGTGGAGAACATATTCTTATGATAATATCCCCTTTCGTTTGTCAAGTGTTGGTGCCACATTTTAAGATCTATGGATATTTCATTAAAGGGATATACAATTGAATTCATCTTCATTTACTTGGATGATATCATTGTTTTATCAAAATAGAGTAAATATCATATCATTCATCTTGAGAAATTATTTGAAAGATGTAGGGAATTTGGGGTTTATCTTAACCCCAAGAAGTGCATTTTTGTAGTTCCATGGGGTTAATGTTTTTTTCACAATATTTCAAAGGATGGTATTTCCATTAACTAAAAAAGTATATCCGTTGTCCTTTCTCTCTCCTTTCCAAATCACAAGAAGGTGCTACAATATTTCCTCCATAAGATTACCTTTGTTAGGAAATTCATCCCTAACTTTGTTAGACCTGTCAATCCCATTACCTTGATTCTCAATAAGGATTCAAATTTTAATTGGACCACAGAAGGAAAATAAATCTTTACTAAGATCAAGTAGGAAATTACTCAAGTGACCACGCTTATCAACCCTGACTATTCAAACTATTTTATCCTTTAAACATGTGGGGCTAAGGCTAGCATTGTCATGGTTTTTATGCAATAGAATGATAAGGTTTCAGATAAACTAGAGACCTTCTTCATTCAAACACTAAAGGATTATGATATAAGATATTATCATGTAAACAATAAGGACTTCTCCATCATGCGATCTCTCAATAAATTCAAGAGCATGATTTTCACTAGTCACTTTAAAATTTTATTCTCATACCCCAATGTGAGAGACTTCATTATGGGAGTAAAAACCAGTGAAATGAGAGATGGATGGGTGACCAAAATTATGGAATATGTTGTGACCATCAAGGCCAAAAAAATTGTAAAACACATAGAAATATGTAAACATCTTTTCTTTGGATACTCAGGATAATAAATTACCCTCCTTATTCATGAAAGATGAGAAAGGAAGGAACACTGAAGACCCGTGAGACACGTCAAGTCAGTTAAATGAAGAAGATCTATAAAATAGAGGAGGTCAACATAGAATCCAATGATGGATTGGTAACATGGCTATATTTTATCCACTAGTGTATATCCTCCTAGTTTAAGAAAATATATGAGGTGGAAACTGAGATTGCAATATGTTCCTCACACATTGATTGGAAAGATCCTTTTCAGAAAGGAACTTAATGGAATGTTGATAAGGTTCATTAAGGGTGAACAAGTAAATAAAGTCTTGGAAAAGTTCCAAAATGGTTTCTCTAGAAGTCACTTCTTAGCCAAGTCCACAACAATGAAAATTATAAAGGCATGATACTTATGGCCCACATTGTTCATGGATGTTTATCAATGGGTCAGAAAATGTAAGGAATGTGCTCTCTTCACTAGTAGAATTAATATGGTGGCCCTCCCACTTTATCCCATTCAAGCGGATGAACCTTTTTCTCAATGGGGACTTGATTTTATTGGTATAATTAATCTTATATCAAGTGTGGTTCATAAGTGGGTATTGACACCACCTAATTACTTTACCAAGTGGATGGAGGTTGTGGAAGTCAATGAAGCCACTGAATTAGTTATCCTTAATTTTCTTTAAAACATTGTGAAAAGGTTTGGGGTTCTCCAAACCATAATTTCATATAATTTAAAATCATTCCTAGGATCTAACATCTTTGGTTGGTCCCTTAGACATGGAATATACTTGAATAAATCTTCCAATTATTACCCTTAGGGTAATGGTTTAGCATAATCTACTAATAAGAACTTGGTTAGAATCATGAAGAGTGCAATGGAGATCAATCAAAGGAAATGGTATACTGAGGTGAAAAATTTTGTATGCACTAATAGGATTACATTAAAAAGAGAAATTGGTGATTCTCATTTTTCCCTTATGTATGGTAAAGAGGCCAAGATTTGACAATCCTTGGAGTTACCCTCATTGGAGTTGGTTCGACAGTTAGAGTTTAAAGGTGAATATTAAAGAATAATCAGAATGGAGGAATTGGTTGAGCTTTAAAATTTGAGGAAATATGTCATGATAGATTATAAGAGCACCAAAGTTTGACCAAGAATTGGTTTGACAAGAGATCCAAAACATGGGATTTTAAAATATGAGATATGGTCCTGAAATGGGATGTATACATATCTAAACAAAGGTGGCACTCTATGTTTGATGCACTTTAGAGAGGGTTATAAATAATCAATGTATGTAATAAATCCAACTCTTTTCATTTATCCAAACTTGATGGGGTATCACTTAAGATCCTATTCAATGGGATCTATCTCAAACCTTCCCTTTAAGTTGGTTTATCGCATCTTATGTATAGCTATTATTTTCTTTCCTTTCCTTTTTTGCAGGAGGTTCTCTCCTTCCACTGTGTGATTATTACTATTTGAGTTTATTTTCCTCATTGTTTTTTGTGGTCATCTAAATAAGATTTTGTGCACACTCTACGTGTTTCACTTATAGAATGTATGTTCTTTGTATTTTTTATATAGGTTTTATAATTCCATTGTTATTTTATTCAGACCATTACAATTTCTCTCCCTCCATGCCAAAAAATTAGAATATTTTGGGCAAATTTCAAAGTGATTCATCCAAAGGTCCAAAAGATTAACTTGAAAGTAGATTTTTAGGGATAGTTGTAAAATTTTGAGAGCAATTTTCATGTTTATATTTTAATTAATTCCTAATATATGCTTCATAGATATTGATCTTTACATCTAGTAGGAATATGTCCCCTGAAGGTCTCCAAACTGTTATCCAAAATAGCACCCCATTATATTTTGAACTACTCAACTAAGTTTCAAACTTAGGAAGCTTTGAATTGAAGAATTGTGGAATAAATAAGTCAAAGGATTAGTCTTTTGTAACATGTGAGAATTGTTTGTGCTTCATGGCTTAGAGATACATTGTCACATGACTTGCAAAATATGGAATTTCATAGAGTTTGTTAATTCTATGAAATAAAGCATGTGGTCCACTAAGGAGAAGTCGTGATGCAAGGAAAAATTGTTATAGGACACCCCAAGGAAAAAAAAGTGAGAAATTTTAAATGAAGCTAAGATTAGAAGCCACAGAATAGGAATTATCATGTCCTAACCAAGACTACTATTTTCAGTAAGTTTCGGTTATTTTATCGTTCTGAGGTTTCTTTCTCATTCGGTGTATCACAAATGTTGAGGATTTTATTATTTTTATAAACATACTATTATTATACACCCATTTCTTTGAATATTTTTTATTTTTAGAAAGTGCACTTATAGGTGTCGAATTTTCATGAAACTGTCGTTAAACATTTTTTTTGCTCCAAGAATTCTAAAAGGAACGATAACCAGATCGTACCAAGCCAAGAACACAGATGCTAATCAAACACTACGATCAATAAGATGAAAGCAATTCGCCAGAATAACTTTACACAAAACCTTTGCAAACAAATGAGCAGCAATATCATATATTATTATGGAACTCAATGCAATACATTGAGAATGGGCCTTGCTTAAATAGGAAAGGAATAACAATCTAAGAACCAGTCAAGGTCGTAGATCAAGCCATAAATCAAGGAAATAACTAGTCATCAAAGAACTAGTCAAGACCATAGATTTATGAGAGAACTAGACATCAAGGATCTAGTCAATACCATAGATCTAGGAAAGAACTAGTCAATACCATAGATCAAGGAAAGAACTATACCTAACAACTAGATAATATCTCCTAATATCTAAATAAATAAAAAGAAATATCCACACACATAAGTGGGTGAGGATAAATACAATAAAGGTAAATAATATACCTAGGTGAACATGAGCTAAGGTAAATACCTACTCTAACAAATTCTGCTCTAAATTTCATGGTTTTCTATTTGTTAGATCTTTGTAAATATGAAAAGGTAGTTTTAAGATTTGATATTTTCAATTTTCTACTGTAAAAAATCCAAAGCATTGGTGGATTTTCTTTAACAATCTTCCCAACGACATTTCAGAGAGGAGATCATGGGAAAATTTTTGAGGTAAACAATTGCCTAGATTAGGAGATATGGTCAAATATTCATTTTACTAGTTATGGATGTCTGAAAAAAATAGCAAAAACTTTAGATTAGAATGGATTTTTAGAATATGTTACAACAACATTTTTCAAGAAAAATTTATAATTGTTTGAGAAATAGAGAGGTAGTATTTTATTCTATTTCTTAACTCACCTAGAACTAAAGAAATTCACCAAGGTTGGAATGGAGTGGATGTGGGCTTTCTATTGGTTTAATGGGGACATAGGGGTCACTAGGGACACCAAACTATAACTTTCAATAAATGGTGACAAGTGACAACTTGTGGTGTGTGGTGGATGAGATGTAGGGGCTAGGAAATGAGCATGAAGGAGTTGAATGTGGTTGCATGGTGACCAAGGGATACATGAATGAGTGGGTCACACTTTTTGTGTCCCCTTGTCTCTTGGGTTATATAGGGAAAAAATTATAAACTAGTGGTCTGGTGGAAATATTTGGATCTTCCAAACTTCCTAGAATCATCTAAAACCTAGTTAGTATGGAATATCCTTCTAATAGCTTTTCAATGCATATTGGGACACGTGGATCAGATAACATATGCTCCCATTACAGCTAGTCAAAGTTTAGTAAACCCATTGGTCAAAGGGATTCAACTGGAGAGTACATGGCACTGGGAAAAAAGGGTTGTGTTTTCACCTATGGTCTTCATTTTTCATTAAAAGGCTGGCTATGGATACCTTAGCCAGTGGGATCCAATTTTATATCAGAGGGGTATCTTGCCACCGTGAGGACTATTTTAACATCGCTGACATGGTGGATCCTTAAGCCACCATGTGGCTTACCACCACGAGTTCGATTTGCCTATCGAGAATCGATAATTGGAATATATGTTATAGAGTGAATTTTAGGTGGATAATCAGCTTAGGTGAGCTATTTTATTAGTTTGGTGGGGTCATCATCTCCCCACCGAGTTGATTTCATAATCCCACATTACTCGATTCAATTTTTGTTATTTCCACATTGATCGGATTGACTCGGACAAAGCCTATCTTTTCTACCTTCCACCTTAGATGGAGTGGATCAACAATGCATGAGGGATCTATATTATCCAATTTACTTCGATGGCCACCTCACCTTCTCCAACCATCTCGGTACCTATCTTTATGGGTGCAACAAATGCGTAGAACACACAACCCAACTCTCAGCGGATAGAAAATAACCCATCTCGACCACACAAATCGGCGGACACAACATGGTTTGGGCACCACAATCATTGTAAGGCCCAAGAAAATAAAAGAACACATGGCCAAAGCCACATCAAACAATGTGGGTTAGTCGGTTTATAAACCGATCCCCCAACCTTCACGCTGACCATGTGGGATAAACCCACTGGCAGCCCAAAACAAACCACCTGCCCCATTTAAAATATCACAACCGGTATGTTGGAGGTGAGATTTGATCCCCCAACCTCTCCTTTGAAAGCACAACGGAATCATGGAGGTCTTGAAATAGAATTAACATTGTAAAGTAGAGGCATTGAGGTTTTCTAAAGCATGGTGGGACCATACCCACAGGGCTAGGATCAAAATCAAGTTGTCGAATTGAGAAGAATTCAACTTCCGAAGTGACAATAGAATATTTAGATTCAGGATAGGATGGAAAAATGTTCCAGTAAAATTTTTGGTACAAAAATCCTTTCCCATTGCTTGAGTTGATTTTATTATTTCCACATTGATCAGATTGACTCGGTTGAAGCCTATATTTTCTACCTTCCACATTGAATGGAACAGATCAACAATACACGAGGGATCTATATTATCCCATTGACTTCAGTGGCCACCTCACCTTCTCTAATGAGCTCATTAAAATCCCAACTTAACTCTAAGAAAATATCTTAGAGTGTCTATGTATCTTGAATGGGGAGAAATCCTTTATATAGGCCAAAGAGGCTCGCAGATCTTGTATATAGGGCTTATCACCCTTATCCTCATCAAAATCACCTATATAGGTGGCTGGTGATCTAGAGGTTAATATGGAGGACATAATGTTCCCATAAACTTCCAAGATCATTACTACACAGGATTTGACTCTGAGATATTTTTTGTTGACTATTTGAACGTCGAAAATGGATTCTGTATGTTCAAATGGTGACTAGTTAAAGTTTTGGTCAATGAAAAGGAAGGACCAGTAAAACTAATGACAAGTCACGACAAAGTGGAAAAATATCGTGTGAGTGGGGTAATGTTTCTACTCTTCATTCTTCGACACATGATCATGATCATCTTTTTATACGATCCAAAAAAGTAATTGCCACGTGGCGGATCCTCAGGCCATCACATGGCCTACCACCACTTTTCCCCAATCAACTCGGGTGAGTTGATAGAGTGGTTCAGAGCTATATGGCAAGCTAGAGTAATTTTTGTATCAAGCCACCATATATCCATGGACCAAGTTTGAGTTGCATTAGCAAGCCATTTGGATGAGGTGGTTATATTGCATCGACAAGCCATACCATCAACTCATTGAGCCAACAGTCAAGTTGATATGGTTTTGATGGTTGACAAAAATGTTTGCTCACGTGGCCCAAGCCACGCATTGTATGGTTAGTGAAGGTAATTGAGAATTATCTTATCCACTTTTAAATTGATATGGGATAATCCACATTAAGGTATATGGGTTACAGAAAAAGACTCAGCCAAATGACTTGGCACCAGCGAGACATGGCTTACCGGTCAACAATGAGGCAGAGGGGGATGCATGGAGAGCTTGATGGATGGTTGGATACATGGAAAATGAGGTGGAAATTCGCATCGAATGAGTAGGAACCATGTAGGCCAGTGGATCACAACGAGCAGGTCATTACAATGATCACCCAAAAGGAAACCACTGGCGTCTAACTTGGTACCTTCCCCTCCCAACTCGGTGGCCTTAACTGATTTGAATAGCTCATCGGATGGGTATGGAGCAGGTAGATGTGTTACTTAACCACAATTATCAGGTTTCTTAGCCTATAAAATTCTTGACACCCCTCTCCTCTACACAAGCTCATTTGGAGCTCTCCTTTCCATACCTAAGCTATGGAGATAAAATAGCAAGGAGATAGTGTAATGTGGCCTTAGTAATATGTGAAGGCCATTATTATTTTGGAGGAGAAAAAATATAAGTCCTATATTATTTTATATAGGAATTATTTTTATAATTCCTATTATATTATTTAATAGGCATTATTGGAGAAAATATTATAAGAGGCCATTTATAGGCATTTGAAAAAGTCCTATTGGCAAAGCTCTAAATTTCTCTCTGTCAAAGAAGAAATTCATCAATCTTGAGCTGAGGAGGAAAAATGATGAAGTTCAAAGTCATTTATGTGGCGAAATTATGGAGGAAAAATATTGTAAGCCCTATATTTATTATTATAAGCATTATTTTATTAAATGCCTATATTAATTGTTATGGGAAATATGGAGAGATACGACTGATATTATTTGTTATTGGTGAGATGAAGTGGGCCGATTATTATTTTTTGATAAGCACTACAAAATTTTGATATTATTTATTATCAAAAAAATAAGTCCTCTTTATTCTTATAGGCATATTGAGGACCAATATTGGTCATTACTCAGTATTGAGTTCGTTGGCGACAATTGTAGTCTACTGGAATCTAGAGACTTAGCACCACGCCATGTAAGCATGGAGTTTTATGGGAGGATACTTAGCACTGTGATAGAGGCATCGATTATTCTTAGATATAATGTTTGATCGAATCTACTAGGATAGCTACTTGGTATAAGTTTTCTTGTTCCATTTGTATTCAGTATTATCATGCTTAGATTGTCTTATTTGTTATAGTCATTGAACTAGATAATATATCAGTTCTATTGATGAACCTGGAGACGTAGGAATTCTTTTGAACTATGTTATCAACATGTGTACAATGTATATTAATTCTTTCATTTCTAATTAGTTTATTTTAACAGGGTATGTTCGGAAAGAATTTAAATCCTATAGGGGTCCGTGATCAAGTGAAAAAAAAATCGGTCAATTTTTGGATCAAGTTGGTATCGAAGCAAGTGATCACACTTGAAAAATTTCTATTCTCCGAGTAAGTTGATCAGTACCAGATGAGTTGATAGTGATGGCATCATCTTGTACTTTTGGAGTCTAGATTGGGGGCATAGACTGAGGGACAAGTTTATCATTCTCAGTATTTTTCTTGCATTTATATTTGGATTATTCCATTATATCTCATATGCAGATAAGAAAATTTTGATGATCTACAAGGCATCTATTGAGATAGGTCAACACCAAGGATTATACAGCTGGTAAGAAATCTAAGGTGTAATAAAATTTGACATTTTTTGTTCAACTATTGTTTAAGTCTTTTGAGCATTATTTATTGCTCTTATTGTAATAAAACTAGCAAACTATTGTGCTAGGTAGAATGTAATAAAAAATACCCCTTTGTGGGTAATGTTTGTATACATATAACCAAATAGGGAACATTAGTAAAAGACCCAATTTGGGTAATTTTTGTACTCATTTGTATACTTTCATTATAAATCCCTAAAGGACTGTTATTATTTGGTGATTTTTCTAACACCATGAGATTCAATATATTTTAGTCTTTGTTGAGTTATTTGTCCAGCAGGGAAGAGACAAATGAGGTCAATCCACATTATGATGTAGTGGAAAAGACAAAGTACATAAGACATCAAATCAGAGAAATCTTCACAAAAGGTCTATCATGTGAAATTATTTTCCTTATAAATTTGGTATTTAAGCTTATTGTATAAAGACTCCAAAAAATGGAACATTTTTACAACTAATTTTTCATGATGTATTAGGAAATATTTTCCATACACTTATATTTAAAATTTGCATAAAGACCCTTTTATGGGCACAAATCATCTCCTAATTATCTTTTGAGTGCCTATTACATCTTGCAACAGGATTTAATTCACATCTATAAGCTTGAAGATTTTTATCCATTCATGGAGATAATCGAGCTCGCATGTATCAGTTTGGATCTTCATTCTATGTAACAGAATTATGACCATGCAATAGGATGGTATCTGATCACCATTGGCCTCTAACATCATATCAGATCTTCATTCTGTGAAGAGGCCATCATGGCCATACAACAGAATGGTACCTGATATATTTCATCAACAAGAGGATCTCACAAGAGATTAGCTCTAATCATCATTTGGTGTTAAGGTATTATGACCATACGTTTGAATGGTAGTTGATCATCAGTGACATCAGATCATGCATAGCTCTACATAGCATGTATTTTCCTTCTAATAATTTTTTATTCTGCAGAATCAATTCGGAGCTAGAAGTTGTGTTGTAGGGTAAAGAGGATCATTATTGTCAGATATATAGAAGCTTAGCACCGCACAATGGGAGCATTGAGGTTTCATTTGGAAACTCAACACCATATAATGAAGGCATGGAGGTCTGCTTAGGATATTAGAGTAGTGTAACATGAGTCATTAATCCCAAGTGCCACATGTCCTAGAGTTTTAACCATTAGTTGTTTGATTGTGTAGTTAGCAGTATACTATGTAGATCTCTTCTCAGCAACATGATTTGCAATTCACAAGATTTTTGGGACAAAAAGCATTTCCCATTGGGGAGGTGTGATCCAGAGTTCAATATGGAGTACATAGTGTTCCCTACAACTTTAAATATCATTACATCACAATATTTGACTCCAAGAGATTTCCATTGTCTATTTGAACATCAAAAATGGAGTCCATATGTGCAAACGGTGGTTGGTCAAAGTTTTGGTCAATGCAAAGGTGGGATTGGTACAGCTAACGACAAGTCACAACAAAGTGGAAAAATATCATGTGAGAGGGGTAATTTTTCTACTCTTTTCTCTTTGAAACATGATGGTGGTCATCTTTGAATACGATCGACAAAAAAATTTCCACGTGGTGAATCCTCAAGCCACCAATTAGCCTGCCACTACTTTGCCCCAAGTCAAATCAGGCAAGTTGATAGAGTATATCATCGAGCTATATCGAGTTGTGTATCAAGCCACCATTGATCCATGGACCAAGTTCAAGTTTCATTAGTGAGCCATTTGAGTGAAGTGGTTATATTTCATTGACAAGTCATACCATCAACTCATCAAGACAATGGTCGAGGTGATATTGTTTTAATGGTTGGAAAAAATGTTTATTCACTTGGCCCAAGCCACCCAAGCCATGCATTGTATGGTTAGAAAAGGATAATTTTAGCCTTATCCTCTCCACTTCCCAATTGATATGGGATAATTCACATCAAGTTGGATAGTTAGTGGCAAAATACTCAGTCAAATGACTCAGCACCAGTGGGACATGGCTTAGCAGTCAACAACGAGGTAGAGGGGGGTATATGGAGAGCTTAATGGATAGTTGGACATGTGGTAGATGAGGTGGTGGTCGAAAGAAAATGAGGAGGATCCAAATAGGCTAGTAGATCACATTGGGAAAGGTCATTGTAATGACCACCCAAAAAGGAAACCATAGGTGTCAAACTTGGGACCTTCCCTCCTGAATATGTGGCCTTAACCAATATGTATAGCTTGGTGGATGGGTATGGACCTAGCGGATTTGGTACTTAACCACAATCATCAAGCCACTTAGCCTATAAAAGGCTTGAAATCCTTCTCCTCTACACAAGCTCATTTTGAGCTCTCTCTTCCGTGCCTGAGCTATGGAGATAAAATAGCAAGGAGATAGTGTAATGTGGCCTCTTAGTTTTATGTGAATGCCATTATTATTTTGGAGGAGAAAAAATATAAGTCCTATATTATTTTATATAGGCATTATTTTTATAATTCCTATTATATTATTTAATAGGCATTATTAGAGAAAATATTATGAGAGGTTGTTTATGGGCATTTGAACAAATCATATAGCAAAGCTCCAAGGTTCTCTCTATCCAAGAAGAAATTCATTAAGCTAGAGTTGAGGAGGACACATGATGAAGTTTGAAGGAATTTTGGTGGCAAAATTATGGAGAAAAAATATGTAAGCCACACATTTATTATTATAGGCATCATTTTATTAAATTCCTATCTTATTTGTTATGGTCAAAATTGAGAGATACGACCGGTATTATTTGTTATTAGTGAGATGAAATGGGCCTATTATTATTTGTTGATAGGCACTACAAAATTTTGATTTTTTTTTAATCAAAAAACTAAGTCCTATTTATTCTTATAGGCATATTGAGGACCGATATTGATCGTTACTCATTATTGAGCTCATTGACAATGATTGTAGTCTGCTGGCATCTTGAGACTTAGCACCGCACCACGAAAGTGTCGAGGTTTCTAGGAGGATACTTAGCACCATGATAGAGGTGTAGAGGTATTCTTGGATAGAATGTTGGATTGAATCTATCAAGATAACTACTTGGTATAATGGTTCTTAGTCCATTTATATTCATTATTATCATGCTTAGATTATATTATTTATTACATTTGTTCAAGTACATAATATATCAGTTCTATTGATGAACCTAGAGACGTAGGCATTCTGCCAAACTCTATTATCAACCTGTGTGCAGTGTATTTTAATTTTTGCATTCCTAATTAGTTTATTTTAACGAGGTAATTTCATAAAGAATTTAAATCCTATACGGTTTTGTGATCAAGTGAAAAAAAAAATGGTCAATTTTTGAATCAACTAGGGTGTCTAAATTACAACCTGGGAGAAGGAGGGAGGTCACATTTTTGTACCTCATTACACCATAGGGGCAGACAGGACAATTGGGATAACTAGGGTACCTAGGATTCCAAAGTACAACTTGGGGGAGAGAGTGAGGCCATACTTTAGTTTTCCCTTGTCCCCTGGGGGATAGAGGGGAAAAAATAGTTTCCAAAGTGTGAGTTTTCCAGATTATGAAAGCAAATTTTTCCCTGAATGTCCAAATTAGGATGTCGGAACTAATTATTTTACCTTAGAAGCTTAAGAAAGTGTTTTGGGGTCAAAACTCATATTATTTTGACTCCAAAACACCTGATGATATCAATGAAACCATTAATTGAGACCAAAATATTCCTTCAATTAAAAATTTAGGACTATTCCATCTAAAACTTAGAGGGGAAACTGCAGAGGTCTAGACTATCTTAGAAAATCTTTGAGTCTTAAAGAAAAGTTGATGTTTTCACCGTGTAAAGGATTCCAAAATATTTTTTATGCCTTTTTTTTCTTCTTAACTCATTTTTAAACTCTCATAATCATCCAGAGAAGTCATTTTTTACCAAAGAGATTACATTCCCTGCACCCTGAATTACTTGATGTTGTATAAATTTATCCTTAATCAAATTTTATTTCCTAAACTTTACTAAATTTGATTGAAAACCTTTAATTTTCTCCAACATCATCCTCACATTCTTTATATTTTCCCTAAACACTTCCACGGGGTGTTTACTTGGTTGCAGAATGGCCAAATGACCCTTTTAGGTCTCCAGAGGAAACTTCCTTTCATTGAATCTCTATGAATTCATCAATCACATTAGGAATTATTCCCTACATACTAAAACATGCTTATTAATATTTTAACATTTTCCTTTGAGAGTAGATGAGGGTACAAATAAGGGATGGCTAGGTAGAGGAAGGATGCACAGTGGCCAGGAAACATAATTTTCAATTATGGGCCTAGTTTTTATGTTGAAAAGTTTCAATTTTTCATGTTGCACATTTTGTATGAGAACAGTTGGCTCAAGATTGGGGACATTAGACTATAAGGGTAAATATATAACATCATCTATCTCATGGGTATTATACCATTACTTTGTACATTGGGCAACAAATTCATTTATAATTTACTAATACAAGCAACAGACACACAAAGGGAAAGGAAAAAACACACATGACATAAAGGAAAAACAAAAAAATAGAAGGGAATTTATGGTACATGGTTCGGGATAACTAAACTTACTACTTGTAAAGCTTCAGATGTTACCCATTGTAAGGAAATTCCAATGGGGTCTCATCAAGATAAGGAGGATAATATGTGTTACCTCTACAAAAGAATTTGATCTTTAAAATAACGAGCCAGAGAGAGTCAAACTTTCCATGGACTCCCTTGGGCTCTCTCCTTTTATCCTATAGGAGGAAAAGATCTCTAATTTGGAAGCTCTTGTCTTTTGTTTTCTAATCAAATATATTCTTCACTTTAGACTAGTATCTTCTTAGTGTATCAACTACTGTTATTCTATCTTTAATTAAATTTTCTAGGTAAAAACTCCTCTTGTCAAGAGCATCTGAGTATTCTCCATTTTATACTACCTTCACCATCTATAAGGTAGGTATCTCTTTAGAAATTGAGATTTGAGATTTGATTTTGCATAGTAAGTGAAAAGGAGATGTCCTGATATATTTCTTGGGTGTGATATGATTGGCCCATAATACATCATATATTTTTTTATGTTAATCTCTTTGATTAACATATACTATTTTTCGAACAATAGTGATAGTTTTTTTGTTACTACATTCCACTTGGCCATTTCTTTACGGATAGTAATCAGTGGAGTGGGATAGAGAAATACCATGATTATAGAAAAAGTCCATCAATTCACCTGAAGATAAGTAAGTGGCATTTTTATTTACTATCTTGTTTGGTACCCCAAATCTAATGGTGATGCTTTCCTTCAAGAAATCACACACTGTTTCAGAGTTAGCACTTTTGGTTGGAATATCCTCCACCCACTTTATAAAGTAATTGGTAGTAGTACGAACATACATATGACCTGCACTGAAATGTGGGTTAAATACACCAATTTAATTCAAACCCTGTTATTGGAAAGGTTATTTGATAATCATAGTCCGAAGGGGAAAAAGAACAAGTCTTGGTCTTCCCAAAAATTGCTGACATGGATCACATTTTCTAACTCATTTATATATGTCTTGGAAAAGGGTAGGCCAATAATAACCACCTCTCAGGATTTTATGATTTGTAACCATTTTTGAGATATGAACCCCACATGTTTGGTCATCATATTCTTTGAAAACCTTTTTATGTTGTTCTTCTTCAATGCACCTTAGGAATGTACCATACAATCCCTTCTTGTATAGTATGTTCTCATAAATGACATATCTCATTTATCTTAGATGGAGAGTACGTCTTTTCTTATAATATAGCCTTAGATGGTGATCCCCATAGGTTAAGAAATATGTTATTTCTACATTCAGAGGATGATGGTGCTTATGAAGAGCATGAGAGGGAGTTTTTTAACTAATCATGTATAAAAATTGGAACACTATTCCCATTCTTCTTGAGAAATGAGTTCACACACTCCATTACCTTACACTAATTTAGAAGGTTTTATGTCAAGGTTTTGAAACCCAATTTCCTCTCCTTGTGTTGGGGTCTCGCTGCATAAAAATGGACTTAACTTCAAGACTAGGAACCATGAAAACAATATGAGATCTCAAATGTTAAAACCTGAAATTATTTAGAGCTCTAACCACTACATAGGCATGTTTCTCATGTTGTGAGTAGTCAAGTTCATGTTCCTTTAGAGGAGAACTCGTTATTGTAATGAGTGACTGAATTTTTTCATCATATTCTTCAACAAGGACTGTGGAAATAGTATTCTCTAAAGCATAGCAATAGAGAATGAACTCTCTATTGAAATCAGGGCACACTAAAGTAGTTATTTTTGTGATATCACTCTTGATAGACTTGAAGGCTTCCTTTCCTTAAATAATCTATTTGAAAATTTCCTTGGGATTCATCATGTTGACTATGTCCTTTGTAAGCTCAATAAATTCTAAGACAAAACTTCTCAAGAAATTCACTTTGCTAAATAAAAAAGTACACACCTGGTTTACTGGTGAGTAGAGACAATCTATGAATAGCGTCCACTCTTTCTAGATCAATATTTTTTCCTTCCTTTCACACAATGTAACCAAGTTTTCCTTTGGTTACCCCAAAATGTGAATTTTTTGGATTGAGAGAAATGTGATGCCTTCTATAGAAGATCAAAACTTGTTCAAGCTTTTGCAATTTCTCTTTTCTCTTCATCGAGTATACTGTGAGATCATCTAGATACACCACTATGCATTTACCCTTCAAGTCCTTGAAATCCAAATCCATAGATCTCTAAAATATGGCACTTGGATTGATTAGGATAAAGGGCATAATGTGATATGCAAAATTTTCCCATGGGGTGGTGAAGGTAGTATTGATTTGATCTTGTTTGGAAACTTCAATTTAGTTATATCTAGAGAATATGTCAAGCATAGACATCATCTCCAAACCATTCATTACTTACAAGATGTGATCCATGACCAGAAATGGGTAATTATCCTTTAGGGAAGCTTGATTCAAGTTATAGAAATCCACACATATGTGGATCTCACCATTTTTTTTCAGAAATTGTGCAATGTTAGATATCCATGTTGAATAATGGATAGGAAAAATGATGAGGACATTGAGTAACTTCTCAACTTCTACTTTGATGGTCCCAACAATCTTTAGATTGTACAGTATTTTCTTTTGTTGAAATCATTTTACATCTAGTTTAAAGGGGATGGAGTGTTGCATTGATTGAGGTTGAAATTATTTTAAATAATCATATGAATATGTAAGTACATCTGAATAATTTTTCAACAAATATGATAATTTTTTCCGTTCTTTGGGTGAAAATAATTTTCCTATGTTCATCATCCTTGACTATTCACTTATTAAGATGTTTATCTTGTAATATTTATATGAATATCTTAGTTGATCCTTAGTTTTACCATTGATAAACTTGTCATATTTGTCAAATAATTCCTCTAGTGACACTATCCCCTTCATATTCCTATTACCTTTTAATTAAATTACTCCATCTTCATTTGTTTTATTAGTTGTATTATTGCCACTATTATTTATGGTAAAATCCCGTGGGAGTGAGTCACTTCCTTTAAATTAAATAGAGCTAAAATATCTAGTCTTCTACAAGAAGGACATAATATGATTATCGTCATTAATAAATTTCCAACTTTCTAAATTTCATGGCACGCTTGGGTGGAAGATCATTTCCACTGAAAAACTTTTGTCCAATTAAATCGAGATGTGGGATCATCAAAGAGGTAGATACTGCCAAATAATAATCCTTGGGATTCTAATATTTAGGAACTTCTCTAATGTAAAATGTATCAAAAGCTTCAAGGTAATCCCAAACTATATTTCTATAGTGTTGGAGACAAGAGTTCTTATCTTGAAATATATCTCTTCTATGTTTAACAATAAACTCAACATCTCCTTGAACGATGAGTTTCCTGGTCCCCATTTCTTTAAGGCTTCAAATTATGCAGTGTTGGTGTTGGATAATTACAACATGTATGCTATAGGGAAGAAATCTCCCTACAGGGATGACAAAATGATATCTTCACCTAAGCTGGTTGACAAATAGCTTCCATCAAATTCCATGCTCCAAATTTCCTTGACAATATCTGTTATCATTTCCTCAAGAATGGATATCTCTTCATCTCATTCATAATTCATGAATTAGTTTCCATAACCTCCTTCCTTTAATAGAACTCTCCCTAATTCTTATAATGAAGCTCTCCTTAATTCTCTTCTTTAGAATATGATATTTTCTCTAGGATCATCTAACTTCTAAACCATGTATTTCATCTTAGACTCGGGAAGGATATTATTCATTTCATTATTGACTAGTATTGAAGTAGAATACCAATCTATTTAAATCTCACCTCCCATTTCCTAATAAAATATTCTACTGGAGAGCATCTCATAGGTAGCTAGAATATCTTCCACTAGATTTTTTTCTTTTACCCATTTTTCCAGATAGGCCACAAAATCCAACATTACATATTTGATTCTTCCAACAAGTGGAACATCCTTAGTCTCCATTAAGTAAAAATTAAAAAAAAATCCAAAGATATACTCAAACAAGGAGAATGAGAAACCTTAGCGGACATGACATTTTTAGAGGCATTGGATTCAATAATAAAATTGTTTAGTTGGTACCCATTGATCAGCAGGGAAACATAAAAAGGTTCGATTTTACCAAAGGATGAAGGGGTAGAAGCTAGGATATTTTGAATTTAAAATATCTTAGGCATGGGAAGTAAACATTTGGAAGTGGATTGTACCTTATATTTATATCTTCTACCTTTGATAAATTTTACTAGCTTATCAAACTGTTCAGGGTGAGTTTGCAAGTATTCAAATTTAGAGATCTAAAATTTGGCCATTTTCACATGGTCAATATTATCAAAGTTTGAGGAAGAATTTTCTATAACATGGGAAACATTATCTTGACTTTATCTATAAGAATTATTTACATATTTCTCATCACTCTTTTGATGTGCAACAGTAGAAACATCATTCTTGGAAGGAGTAGAAATACTTTCCTTAGCTTTTTTAAAAGATGTGTTACGATGAGTCATGGCTTCTGAATTCTTCTTGGCTAATTCAAAATATGGAGGAAGAGGGGATCCTCTCTTAGTTATTATTTTTTCTAGTAGTAGATTCATCGGTTGAGGATCTTATCTCTCCCTTTCTTTATGCTTGGATGTGTTTTCTTTCTCAATAGTTTATGATTGAGTGAAAACAACACGAATGGTTTTTTTGTATCAGCTACAACATCTTCATACACATATTCAAAGTACAATTCATACTCACATAAATAAACCTTTGTGGACCCAATTTCTCATATCATAAAATTGCCTTCTTCTTCCTCACTTTTTACAACTACTTCTTCTTCACCTTCATCATCAAATCAGGTTCTATAAGATGCATTCATGAGTAGTGCTTCAACATCTATCCTTTAAAGTGATGCATAATTTATTTTTTTTGGGAATTTATTCATCAAAATTTCTTTGTACAATGTATTTTGAGCAAGATGCTTTTTGAGAGAAAGTACATATTTAGCAAGTTTTTGTACCAAAGATTCTGTAGCTCCAAAACTTGAGATTTGAGCTTTGTTTTTGTTTGTTCCTCTCTTAATTTTTCCATCCATTAACAAATCATCTCCCACATCTACCATAAGTTCATGTGCTTCATCTAAAGTAGTAGGATGACTCCTTAATATGAAACTAGCCCCTGGTAGTTGAGCATTGGTGAAGAATATTAACTTGTTATCCTCCGTAAGCTTGGAAACTTTTGGGATTTGTTAGAACATCTTGTTGAACTCGGCTACAAATTACCTCATAAATTCATGGGGATATTTTTTAAGTTGAGACCATTGTGCAAGGAGGGCATGAGCATATTCAGTAGGATTGAACCTAGCTTCAAAATTGGATTTTATGTCTACCCATTTTTTTATTTATCTTCATGGCAAGTGATTAAACAAATTAGCAGCAGCTTCTTGAATTGATTCCAAAAATAGAAAAACTAAAACATATTCACATTCGACTCCTAAAACCCCAAAATCTATGATGAATGCAGCAATATGATCATTTGGATGTTGTTTCCCATCTCCTTAGAACTCATGAAATCTATTCCTAGATCCTTTTGGTAATTCATGTAGTGGAGGAGCCAAGGTCAATAGGATTGTATTATATCCCATGACATGGGCACATCCATTCTTTATTCTTCTTCATTTTGTCATTATTCTCATTCTTCCATAAGAATGAGGTTCTATAGCTAAACAAGTAGTTCTTCAACATAACCTTCAAGAGGGAAGTTGGGATCGAATTAGGGAGAGTACTCTAGACCATTTTTTATTTCTATCTGAATAGTGGGAAGCCCAAAATTAGTTTGTTGTTGTTCTTCAAATGTCAAGTCAATTATTCCACTAGCTCGAGTATCCCTTATATATATTATTTTCGCCAGTTTGTAGGATTTGTGTGCAGCTCAAGATATATTTCTTTTTTGCTCTCCTTTTTCTGATTTGGAACTTTTCTTGCACATTAAAAATTTTGGGAACATTCATCTTCTGAATCCATAACTCTTGAAGCAGTGTGGTAGTGATTGAAATTTACTCTTTTGTTTCAGAAATAATTCCTAAAATATGTTCTAATATCTTCTTGAGTGTCTTGAAAGAAAATAATATCAGACTACAAAACTAGAGCACGTTTGGGGATAGTCATTAGGGGAAAATGCAGGGTAGGCATTAAGGCTCACATTTTTTCTATCTCTTATTTTTTTAGTTTTTTAAATATATGATTTTTAGCATTGTTGTGCTTTTAGAAGTGGTGAAAAAACAATAAAATCTTCCCCACTATGGGTGCCAAAACCTATTGGGAAAATAATTTTTCACAAGGACCAATTAGTGAGTTTTCACCAAAACTATGGGACTAAGTCCCTCCTCTCAGTAATGGATAGGCTCCAATTTGTTAAATTTAGAAAATTAAATCAACACATGTCTATGAAGCTAGGGATCACACATGAATACTCCACTAGACCTGTGGAAAATTTTGTTGCACTTAGTGCAAGGGAGGAATTTTCTTAGTGAAAGGAGGTAGAGGGTAGTAAGAATATGGTGAAGGAGGGTTAACTTTTTAAATAGGCACTTACATGTTTTCACAACATTAATAAGATAAAATTTAAACTCAATTAAAGGAATTGAACCTTGTGATAAATAATAAGAGTAACAAACCATAGACACACAATTATATTGATTTACTTATCAAAGGCATCAAGTCCTTTCTTGGTTTTACAAGATCATCGTGATTACAAATTTGAGTATGCAAAGAATAGAGGAAACATAGACAAAGAGGAAAATGGTATAATGTAATTCATGTTTGTATTTAGTAATAAGAAACTATCTACTAGAAAGTCACAATTGAAAACTCTTTGGAATGGATAATCCATTCCAATTTATATCCTTACATAAAGTATTTTCATCTACCCCCCACATGAATTTTCACATTGCCTCATCACTTATGACCTTTCATATTCCTAGGAAACAAAAGTGAGCCTTTTCTTTTTAATTGAAAAGAACTCATTACAATATTATACTATAGGTCACTTAATTGAATACGTAAAAATAGTGAAAAGTACCTCTCGAATGAATAATTAGAAATGGGGAGATGGAAGGAGGAAGGAAGAAGAGGAGAGATGATCACTCTAATGAAGAAAAAGCCTATGTGGATGAATAACTGGATACTTTGGAACCTTTTGGGAGTACTCCTATAAATATTTCTTCACCCTTGGATTCCTTATTGAAGAGGACCGTCATAGGTGAAAAATTTTCTACTTGTGGCATATGAACAAAGCTCAAAGAATTAATCCAAGTTTCAAAATAACTGTCAATATTCCTACGTTGTTTGAAGCAAACTTGATGATCCTTCATATTATTATGAATTAAACATATGATTTCTACAACAGACTCCGAAGTATCTTCGTTGAATGAGAAGGGATATCCCTCTTCTTTTATAACCAATTCCTGGAATGATTTCATAATCTCTTCCATTAATTAATTTTCACTGATTGAATGTGACCCAAGATTTTGAATACTATTTCCGATACTTTACAAAATCTATGATGTGAGATATTCACAAGAATCAAGGTCATTGATAACATCATTCAACATGTCATACCAAAAACTCACCATGTGATACTATATAGGAGACAAGTTATCATTTATGGTAGTTAAAACATTTTTACTTATCAATAAATGATAATCACTATTTCTCATTTATAACACTAATGGAAGAACGTTGTCTCAATGGGATTTATCCTTATCAATATCATCCTTAGTAATTTTCACTTTAGAAGTGGTGACAAGGGAAAACTTGAACAATGAATGAATGAATCTCTTGTAACAATATTTCTCCTTTTTCAATAGTATTTTCAACCCACCTATCATTATCCCTTCCCTGCATTAATAAACCTTAAGCTTTCTTGATTGTTTCAGGGTCGAAGGTATAGATATGAGTGATGGCCACTACATGTGGAGGTGGTACTACACTAGGATCTAATAATTCTTACACATAATCAGTGAGATTTCTCACATGTTCTTGTAACTATTCCTTTTTTTTCTTGTATTCCTCATTTTTAGAAAGCATGCAGGCAACAAATTTGTTGAACATGTGTGCATCATCCTCATGCGTAGCTTTACATAATGAAATCCTTGTCATCTCGTAATCACCCCGAGTCATTTCTTCCATAATTTTTGTAACCTTTGGTTAAGAAATATCTATATATTGATTGGCATAAGCTCCACTAAATAAATAATAGGTTACATGTTCCTTCTTGCCTCACTTAGCTTTTATGATCTTTGATAAAGCTCCAAAATCAAGTTTTGATGCTTGTTACATTGTCCTTGAATCACTCATGATCAACTCTTGAATCCAAGGGAAATTCTCTATTGGTGTGGGCTCAATATTAAGCATGGGATAACTATCGGGTTCATGGTGGGGAATCATATCTTGCACATGGTGGCATGACTTAGATTCCAATGAAGACACACTTAATAACAAATGTAAAATTGGGGACTGTGAAGGATCAATCTCACCTTGTTCAAGAGGTTCAATTAGTCTTTTAGCAAAAAAAAAATTCTTGTGGATCCTATTGGGGTGATAATATTCAATGTGATCTTCATCCACAATCTTTCTCTTTGAGGGCTTTTGTGGATGAGTGGATCTCATAGTCTTCTCAAATGTATCCATAGAGGAAATGTGAGATACATGTCTTGATAGATTCAGGAGGCTACCAGACTAGATGAAAGTAATTATTTTTCTCTTGAACTATTATATTGATCTCTAAATTACTTTCACAGTCCTCCCCTTTATATCACTTAATTCTCTTATATTCCCTGATATTGGATGAAGGGGTGAATTTTTCATTGATTGGTACTCAGGATCAAACAATTATGATGTGTCATCCTCTATTCCCTCAATGAACCAATCAAATTGGAGGCTCGTCATATGATAAATTTTCATCCACATATGGTCCCTCTTTCTTAATTAAAATTCATCAATGTAATTATTCCACTAGTCCTCAATTTGAGGTGTGTGGTGTAATCTAGGAAAGGTGAAAGATTTGGGATTTCTCCTAATATCAAAATCATGCCTAGATACATAGGAATAGAGATTGAGGGAAAAAAAAGAAGCTTCAATATTTGATGCATCCACAACATTCTTACATGATTATATTCCCAAGGAGATGCGGAAAGAAACACAATTTTTTTGTTTTTGCACCTGATATGGACATAAGCAAGTTACCTACATAGTTTAAACATTACAACTAGGGTCCTTGGGTGTATGTGAGGAGGATCGAAGCCTAGAACCCTGATGTGTAAATCATCTACCATTTTTCTTGATCAATGAAGCTTATTGAGAAGAGATCCTCATCCCTATATTTTCCTTGAGAAGTTTGATGAAGAACATGGTGAATGCATCATTCGCCCTAGAAAAGTGATGGTTGTTTTCTCTGTGAGTGAGCTGCATGTACTTCTCATAGGCAGGTGATTTTTCAGATACATTGATAGAAAAATTCATCTCTTGAATGGTTTTGTGAATACAAGATCATATAACAAGTAGGAATTTGTGGTGAAATTCCTGGTGGAAGGAAAATGAAGAAATTGTAGATAAATATTATCACTGATAATATATCCCCAATGTACCACTTGGTTACCTTCAGTGGAAACAAGGATAAATTGATCCATCCAATCTTGGAATTATTTGTTTCCTCACCCATCACCCTTCTTATTTTAATAATGACATATGAATAACCTTCACAGAATTCACTCCTAAACAAGTTCATGGGAATACGAGAAGGTTTTCTTCCTTGTATGAGCCATAAACCAATCCAAAGCCTTTTAACTATGAATCAATCTTCCTCCACTCCTATGATGAAAAATCCTTGGTGATAACAACCTTGTTACTAATATTGGGAATCTACAGACACTAAGATATACTCTTAGGAATGAGGATTACAAGTATTGAATTATTATCTGTTTGTACTATCCTAGAATTGTCTTCATAGTGTTGTGCATAGGCCAGGACCAATTCATTTCTCATAATATATAGTGGGTAACCTCTTATTCAAAATATCCCACTCAATAATATCTTTTCTTCCACTAGTTCATGAGTACTACCAAGCATCCTATTTTTCAAGTCTTCAAGATCCATGTGAGTGACATTAGCGTCTCCCACACCATGATACTTGGTGATTAGGGTTGAAATGGGTTACAGACCTAAGTATTAGAAATTTAAAGTTTCAAAAATAAAGGAGATAAGTAGAATAACATTCACCAAAAAAATTATGAACTCAAATCCGATATTGTCTATTTTTAGTAGGTCATATCTAGGACTGTTATTTTTAGTAAGCTTCCACTATTTTCTCATTCTAAGGTTTCTTGTTCATTCGGAGTATCACATATGTTGAGGATTTACTATTTTTATAAACTTACTTTTATTAGACACCAATTTCTTTGAAGACATGTTATTTTTATAAAGTTCACTTACAGGTGTCAGGTTGTAATGAAACCACTTTCAAAATTTTATGTTTTTCTCCAATACCTTCTACTCTATATTTCATGGTTTTCCATCTAATGGATCTCCATAAAAAATAAAAAATAATTTTTAGGGTTTGATATTTTTATTTTTCTACTCTAAACAATTCAGAGCATCAATGGATTTACTTTGAAAATCTTCCCAAAGGTGTTTTGGAGAGGTTATCATACTCCAATTTTTGAGGTAAACAGATACCCAGATGAGGAGATATGATCAAATATTTTTTTAATTGGTTATGGATGTCTGGAAAAAAAATTTAAGCATGCCTAAATGAAAATGGATTTTTTTAGGATGTTACAAAAACAATTTCTTAAGAAAATTAATAACTGTTTGAGAAATGGATAGTGAGATTTTATTGTATTTCTTAACTCACCTGAAACTACAACACTTAACCAGGGTTGGAATGAAGTGGATGTGAGGTTAAACTTAGTTACAGAGGGGACACCAAAATGTGACTTACACTATATGGTGACAAGTTGCATCTTGTGTTGTGTGGTGGATGAGATACAGGGGCTTGGAAATAAACATGAAGGAGTTGAAGGTGGTTATAAGGGCTGCATGAATGAGTGGGTCATGCTTTTGTGTCCCCTTTTCACTTGAGATACAAATGGGATAGAGGGGACACTAGGGTATCCAAAGTGTGACTTGGGAGAAGTATAGAGGTCACACTTTGGTGTCCCCTTCTCCCCCTTGTACCATGGGGAAAGAAGGGTCAATTGGGGTAGATGGGAGACCAAATTGTGACTTAGGGGAGAGAGTGAGGTAAAACTTTAGCTTCCCCCTACCATATTTTCCCCTAAGGGAGAGGGAGGACACAAGAGTGTCCAAAGTGTAACTTGGCCAAATTTGGAAAGCATATTTTTCCTTGAATGTCTAAATTAGGATGTTGGAACTAATTATTTTACCTCATAATATTAGGAAAGTGTTTTGAGCTAAAAATTTATATTATTTTACTCCAAAACACCTTATTAGATTAATGAAACCATGATTTAGACCCAATTCATCTTGAATTTCTAAATTTAGGATCTATTCCATCTTGAACTAAGATGGAAAGCTCTAAAGTTTTGAAATATCTCAGGAAATATTTGAGCCTTGGAAAAAAATTGATTTATTTCCATCTTGTAGAGGATTCGAATATCTTTCCAATGCATGTTTTTTTACTTCTTAAATCCTTCTATAACTCCTAGAATCATTCGGAGAAGTTATTTTTCACCGAGGAGCTTTCATTCCCTACACCCTTAATTACCCAATGTTTAAGATATTGATCCTAAATTAAAAAAATCCCTAATCTTTCATAAATTTCCTTGTACACCTTTAATTTTCTCTGAAATCACCCTCAGATGCTTCATATTTTCCCTAAACACTTTTAGAGGGTGTTTACTTGGCTACAAAATGGCCAAAAATGACCTGTTTAGATCTCCATAGGAAACTAACTTTCATTTAATCTTGATGAGTTCATAAATCAAATTAGGCACTATTACCTGCACATTGAAACATGCTTAATAATAATTTTAACACTTTCCTATATCTTGGTTGTGGGTAGGACTGAGGGTAGGATGGATAGAGGAATGATGCATATTGACCGAGAAACATAATTTTCAATTATGGGCTTAGTTTTCATGTTGAAAATTTTTAATATTTCATGTTAAACACTTTCCATGACAACACAAACCATGATGAGAACCTTATCACTTTCATAGTTCCCCATTATTTCAATTTTATAAGTTCATCCTCAATCTTCGTTATCAAGGTTGGATTTATAGGCCTTTACTTTTGTTTGAATAGTTGTACATCAGGATGTAAAGGGATTACATACTAAAATAAATAGATATAGGATTTCAATTCATCATAGGACCAAATCATGTAGTCTTTTTATTTTCTCAACATTCTAATTAGATCCTTTTTCTCATCTTCCTTCAATAATTTACTAATGAAAATAGGTTTATGATGCATAATAGTACCTAAGTTAATCTCTTTTTTATCACACATTTATCATGTATCCATTTGTCTCACCATACCTATAACATCAAAATATCCCTCAAGTGTAACCAGTCCTTCTGGGATAATTTTTTTTTTCAGCTAAATTACTTGTTTCCCAAAGAAACCTCCTTATTTTCCTAATTTTCAATGAAGGGATCCAAATCTATAAGTTGATCTTCCAATAAATTTTCATTATTCATGAACCTAAGAATTTGATCATCATCACCAAACACTTTACAATGTTTTATATTATCTAGAATAGATGGCCTTACTATAATTTCACCATCATATTTGCAAAAGGGAGTAGTCTTGTGATTTTTAAAAGTATATGCATGAATAATATTATGATTTGCAACATCATTTAAGACTCTATCCACATATATGATGTTAAATGAGCTAAATAAATACAAGGAGTCATAAAAAACCATTTATATATTGTTTCATCCTTTCGTTCTTGATTTAATAAACTTTCCTTACCTATTGTATAATTATCTCAAATTATCCTTTAAAAATGATGTCATTAATCTTGAACTTGGAATCCATGTTTAATCCAATCAACAAATATTCATACTCTACTATATTATTAGTACACTAAAAATCTAATTTGTAAGAAATTTAGAATGCTTCTCCTTATGGGGAATATAAAACAACTCTAACCTTGATCCTTCTCAAGAACATTCCCCGTTAAAGAACATGGTCCATAAATCATCAAATTTAATATCACTCTCTTGTGGGAAGTAACTTGGGTCAATATAATTTTCAATGAAACGTGTATTCCTTGCACAAAATTGTAAATTTACATATTTGTATAAAAATCATTAAAGTCTCTTTTTGGATATTAAATCATATGCAAGATTTTTTATTTTCTACATAGCTTCACTCACCCCCTTCAAGAGGAATAGTTTAAAAAGATGTGAATTTTAATGTTTCCTCCCAATGAGGTATCCCACTTTCTTGATAGTAACATACCCCACTTGGGAGGGAAATCCACCACCACAATATCCATGGATAAGAACTTACTAGGATAGGTTGTAAGTTTAACTGAAAGTCCCTTGACAAAAATCACCGCAGGAACCTCTCTTAAATCCATGGCATAGCACCTTCCATATGAATTTTAGATCCTTATTCCTATTGTATTCATTATAGCTAGTGGAATTATGTTGCAAGAATATGATGATTCAAGTATGTAACTATGTGATAATTATCTATTCATAAGCATTATGTTGTATAGTGGATCAACATTAAGCTAAATATCCACTAATTATGTGTCTAAATATATTTCAAGCACCTCCTCTAGATATTCACTAATATATTTGGCTTCAGTGGAAGAGGTGGGTGTGGGAGTTGAGCTTTGGGAACAAAAGAAGGAAAAATCTCTATTTCTATGATCATAGATGTGTAGAAGACCAATTAAGGGGACTTGAATTTTGAATTGTCTAGGGAAATTATCCATATTACAAGAAAAATATTTAGGAATTATTTTATTTAGAGGTAAGATGTTAGCATTAGCATCATGGATATAAGAAGAAAGGATTTGTGTTGTGAAATAACCCAAATCATAAGATGAGGAAGCATTATTTTTATTTGGGATTGTAGGCTCATTCTCTACTCTATGCATCATATTCTCATTTGTATTTCTATAAAAATGACCCTCAGTCACAATATTAAGAAGAGGATACTTACCTTTCATTTTTTGCACAAAATTCATATGTTTATTAGGATGAGGTGGAGTAATCTTATGTTTTGGGATAACAATGTCCTTTTTATCTGTATTATCACCCTTAATATAATTTCTCTCAAGTGAAGCTTCCTGAGGATCATATTTTAGATTGGGATTTTTTATTTTCTCAAGTTGTAATTACTTTTAATCCAAACCTTTACAAAAAAAATCAAATCCATAACTGTTTATTCTAATGGTATTCTAAACAATATTTTTATTTATCATTTATCCTCTCAAGCACTCAAAATTGGGTACAAGAAACTCATAAGTTTGGGCTACATTAATTTAATCATCATCACAATCTAACATATAGATTGATATTAAAATTTCTTGATCACAATCAGTATGGGACACACAAAAACTAACTCAACAAAGAACGCAAGAAGTATGCGGACAAAATAATCATGACACCATGTTGATTCTTCAAGTTGATTCATCTCATTAGTGCTAGTAGTATGGGGGTCATGTGTGTATTTTTCACTACCTCTATGTTTAGGATTTATTTATCTATGGAAAGGATTCTTCCCCTTTTCAAAATCTTTTCACTACCTCTATGTTTAGGATTTATTTATCTATGGAAAGGATTCTTCCCCTTTTCAAAATCTTTCATGTTCATTTACTCTATCCTGATTATGTGACCTATAATTTAAGTACTGCTTGTTTAGGATTAGAATTTTTCTAGCTTCTCAAGTTAAAATTACTTTTAACCTGATCCTTTGCAATATTTTTCAAATCCATAACTTCTTCTTCTAATGGTTTTACACCATCGTATTTATTTATCATTTATGCTCTCAAGTACTCAAAATCATGTACAAGCATATCATAGGTTCATGTTACATTAAGTGAATCATCATCATACCAACATATAGATGATTACAAAATTTCTTGATCATGATCAGTATGGGCAGTACAATAAATAACTAAATAAAGCACACAAGAAGGATGAGGTACAAAAATCATGACACCATGTTGATTCTTAAATTTTATTTAACTCATTAGTGATAGCAGCAAGCGGGTCATGTGTGTCTCTATCACTACCTCTATTTTTAGGAATTCTTTCTCTATGTAAAGGCTTATTCCCCTTGACAAAATTTATGGCATATGCATGCCCTCTATCCTAATTATGTGGCCTATCATTTAAGTACTACTTTTTTTTTACTTGAGGGAAACCATTTTCTCTCCTAAAAATGCTATAACATAGCTCCTTCAAATACCCCATCATCTTGTCTAATTTCTAATCAATACTTAATGAAGTACTTAGACGGAATTTTTCGGTTCATTGGAGGAGTTTCACATTAGCTCTCTTAGATGGATTTACAGCATCTCTAATATTATTTTCATTATGTATACCTATCTTAAATTGATTGGTCTTTTATCTCTAAGATAGAAAACAACCTCAGTATCAAAATACTCATAATATTTGATAAGATGAGCTACTACAAGTGTTCTAAAAAAAAAAATTCATCATGACCTTAGTGAATCTAGTATTAAAATCTTAAACACATTCATTAGGGTGCTTCTTGATGTTCTCAAATTCACTCATGATAAATATAGGATCTATCCTATCACCAAATTACAACTTCAAATATATTCTCGTCTCATGTCATGAATCTATACTCCCATTAAGAAAATTTTCAAACCAGACTCGACAATTTTCTTCTAAAGTATGAATAAATAGTTTGATAACAACATCTTCATAGACAATATCATAATAATCAATTAGATTGTTAAAAAAAATCAAGTTTTGATCATCTAAGATGGAATTTTTCCTTTAATGTAATGTAATATCCTTCTAATTTCAGTAGGGAAATCAATAAGATAGCCTTGCATTTTACATAAATCAACATGTCTGAACCTATTTTCTCCTAGAAAGGGGAAAACATCTCTCACTTTATGACAAAAGTTGTTTAAATAATGGTTATTTCTTGTCATATTATGATCTATAAGGGAATTATTTATCTTAGTAGGATTATTGGGAGATGAAGTGTCAAGAACAATAGTATGAATGGTAGGATCTTTTCTTGATTACTCTTTCAAATATCCTAAAGTTTTTTTGGTTGATTTAAGGAAATTAAGGGAAAAAATATATTTTAATGAAGGTTTGGATTGAGACACTCATTTTCATTTAATAAGGGGTGAGGAGAAAATATTATGATCTTTACTAAAGGCAAGCTATTTAATGGTACTTACACTTTTGAAAGAAGAGAACACTCTAGGACTAATATTTTTCGCTTATAAATTCAAATAGTTAGAGGTTGAATCATAATTTTTATACAGGTTCCCAATTAATATCTTATCTCCAATATTTAAAGGGGAAAATAAGAAGTATACTCATCTTTTTGGGCAGGATATATATTGATCCCATACACATGCTTCCAAATCCTTTTCTCCTTAATTATTGATTTTAAGGGTGGGATTTATAGATTCTTCTTTGATGGATCTTTGAAATAAGAGTATATCCCCTTCATATTTGTAATTTTTGAGTCATAAAGAGTAAAAAAAGGTCAAGGAACAACATATTCATAAATATTTTATAAAGATATGGGTCGAATATTCTCAAATTTTGATGAAGAAACCTGTCAACATCTATCCTTAATTACTCAGTTAACTTAGTTTACTAAGATAGATAAGTTCATATGCACCCTATAAAAAACCTTTGTGTGTGTTGAGCCTAAAAAAATGGCTAAGTCCCGAAGAAGAGGATCAACGCGTGCAGAAGGAAGTTTTTGTCCCAAATAAATCCCCAAGTTATTTGGATAACTTATATTTTATTGTGACTCTAATGTTTCATATCAAGTTGTGCGCACTCAAGTGTTATCCCTTGGCACAATTCATCTGGCTACAATTCTTTCGTGCACCCCACGCTTCTTGCTTCCTTTTTAATTTTTCTCTCTCCTTCTACTTACCCTTTGTGCCTTCCCTCTACACACCCATTTTCTTCCCAGCATTTTATGCATCCTCTGCGCTCACAAGTTTGCCCCGGTTCTCAAAATCAGCTAAGTCCTTGACATCCTTACATGCCTTTTACTTGCACTCCACACATTACCTTGTAATAGTTGTGCCTTGACCATGCATCTCTATCTCACTTTTTTTTCTGAATTTTTTTCCCACGCATTTCATTTGCGTATGTTTTCCTTCTGCTTCCCTTTTGTGCCTTCTTCCTCCGCGCACATACCTTTGTGCCTTCTTTTGTGCCATTATGTGCAACTTCATTATATGTGAGACTTGAGTGTGCCACACATAACCTATCAAAGTGCACCAACAAGGAATTGAATCTTGAAAGCCAACTGATGCGTGACATGTGGCAGAAATGACAAAATAAATGAACAGTTGGTTGATTCCTTCAGTCAATCAGGGTGTGCCATGTATTTTGCATTCCCAGACGACTCTAACAATCTTCTAACAACACTAACTTCTATTGCAGTGCTCAGATTCCCACGTTCCTAGTCACATTTGAAAGATGCTAATGTACACTAGATGTTGGATTTTTCAAAATCAGATTTAGGTGGGATTTTGTAGCCAGAAAACAGGGAAACATCATTCTTATCATTAATGCACACATTTAATTACTCCAACCATCCATATTTCTACATATTTGGCCTTCTTACTTCATCTACACACTAAACAGACATGTGGAAGTGCATCTGATAGCCATGCAGGTGGATTCATAGGCATTTATCACTTGTTTTTGGTGGTTGTAGATTTTAATCTGATTTTATCTCTCTTTCTCCTTCTCTTCTCTCCTTCTTCTTCTATAAATAGCATAGTTCTACTTTGTAAAAATATCCCTCTTTGTTGTAACGGCACCATGCCAAAATGGTGGTTGACTTCCCATGGGTTTCAAACCTTGACATGGCCTCTACGATGTATTCTTTCCTCCTACCATGAATGTAAATGATTGTGAATCCCTTCAGCAATAAAATTGTGTTTTATGGAACTTTTGTCTTCCCTTTCTTGTTTTCATTGCATCTCTCCTCTTTTCTTGTGTTTTCTAGTATATTATGTGTATTCTTGCTTGCATTCCCCATTTTCATGTGTTGCGTGAATTGGAAGTCTGATCCTGTGTGTTGATCGGTGGTGTGTGCTATCCGCCCTCTTCTCCTGCACCCCTTTGTTTCCTTTGCCACTTTTAGAGAGTGATCAACCCTTTCATTGGCACTATCACCTTCCTTTTAGCTTAGGATTTCCCCTCTCTACACTTTCTATCTTTGGTCCCTTTGCATTGCTTAGTTTAGGATTTACTTTTTGCATTAGGAGTAGCAGTAGCATTAGAGATAGGTTGAGGGACCGGTCTTCTCCTGAGGTTCGTCTCAGCGCGCAACATCCCACAACCTGGAGACAGTTCCCATTATTGCCTCAGAGTTCCATATCCATCACGATCACATCAAGGGCATAATTTCAAGCACCAATAGTTTATGGCATGCCCGGTGGGACCAGTTTGAAGAGCTATACATCTTCATCTCAGCAAGTTTGGTGTATTATTGTTGAGATCCAGCCTTTAAAGGCATTTTTCAATACATCTAGCGACTCCACTTATTCAAATGCACCCATTTTCTCGTTTTCAGAATAGTATCCTCTTTCTCCCATCCATTTCTCTTTTTCCATCATTCCACCTTCCCCTTTTGAAGTCATGCAGTCATGACTTATTTTCCATCTTGGAATTCCCATTTGCAGTAGCAAAGCTATTTCCCTCCATCCCCATAGTTCCAAATTCCTCCTCTAAATCAGTTTCATGAGCCCTATCATCCTGAATATGCATATAACCCACTGATATGCATAGTTATTTTTCTAACCATAATGTTTATGAAGAATAGGTTTATGTAGATAATGGTGGTAACTCCATGGCTAAAGCTAATTTTGAGAGGTAGGTTCAAACGATGGAGATGGACATGATACATCTTAGATTCAAGTGCTTCATAAAGGTGGCTAGAGTTGGCTACAAGGTCCCTTTTCCATGGGTAGGCATTGTATCAGGTTGGTTTAGTGCTCAATAGAAATTGTGCTTTATCACTGAGATGCTGCCTCAGATTACAGAATGGGCTGAAGAAATTAAGGCTCACAAACCTAGTAATAATCAACCGTATTAATGGGGGAACTTTTCACTACCATATCAGAGTCATCCCATTCCTCCACACCAACTTACACCACATCATCATGTTGCCCATGTTCCCAATTTTTTGTGCACTACCCCCATTGAGAATTCCATTCCTTCACCGTCTTCCCTTCATTTGTCTACCATCATCCCTCCTACACACACTTCCACTCCTCTTGCGTGCACGCATTCTGCACATTTTATGCCCATCATTCCACCTTATTTCGAGTCCCCTCTATCTAATTATGCTAAAAACAAACATCCCCTTACCTATGTTCCATCCTAAACCAATGTCATCATCTTCAATGAATGTAGAATAATTGAAGAATGGTGCAACTCTGATTGGGATTGTTAAATCATCAAGGCACTTGTTTCAGAAGAGTACTAATTATTTTTAGAGGACACAGTGTTTATGGATACCAAGTTTCTTGTAGAAGCATAACCACACACAATCCAACCTACAAGAAACCACCCAAATAAGAGTCTGCAAGATAATCCCATCTGCGGGATTTAACATCAAAACAATGGGAAAAACACAACGATCAGACTGTGCCCAATCACATATTTGTCTAGCATAGAGCCAAAGACAAATTTACCATTGGTCATGCTCACTACAAAGCATGAGGTAGAGCTTCAGCATGCCAAAGGCCAGTAGTAGCACCTCCTAGATTCAAGTACAGACCAACTTCAGGAGGTATATGTTCTATTTTTTTTATACTTTGAGGAGGGTGAAACACCATCTGCAAGTTGGTTTTTCACTCTTTTTTTACCATGTTCAACATCAAATCAATTAAATGGTCACAATTGGTGACGAATGCCAACTACTTCTCCCTGTCTGTTGCAGGTTTTACTTGAGCACCCTTTTCCTCCGGTTAGTTTAGGGTAGATTAGGTTTGCTTTCAGCAACACAAGTGCTTGTGCACACTTTACATGTTCCCCTTTGGGACATTATGATTTTTAGCTTTTGTACATAGTTGTTGTGTTGCTTGTTGTTCGGTGTGCACCCTTTGGTGTTATTTGCTTTCCTATTCCACACCTTGTGTGTGCTCATTTTTTACTTCCTGGGGTGGTAGTTTAGTTTTCAGAAGAGGCAATTCCAACAGTCTGTGCACAACTTTCAACTCTCATGAATCCAAGTAAGATCATCTTCACATGAGAACAACAGTTCAATTTAGAGTTCAGATGGTGTTTTCAGTGACTCCAATGGTATTCCTCAAGTTGCAGATCAAGTCTTCAAAGTTTTGAGCTCAAATCCATGCCCAATGGATGCTTCTAAACCTATTGGTCTCTTCATCTAGCAAGTAGATGGCCCCTAAAATTCACCAAAATGTTGTCCCAAATAACTCCCCAAGTTATTTTGATAGCTTATATTTTATTTTGACTTTGATGTTTCATTTCAGGTTACGCACACTCAAGTTTTCTCCCTTGGCACAATTCACCTACATGCAGTTCTTTTGCGCACCCTGTGCACCTTGATTCCTTCTTACTTCTACTCTCTCCTTCCACTTCCCCTTTATGCCTTCCCTTTATGCATCTACTTTCTTCCCAGCATTTCATGCATCCTCTGCGTGCATGTATTTTCCCCACTTCTCAAAATCAGATAATTCCTTGATATCCTCACACACCCTTTCCTCGTGCCCCACACATTACCTTGTAATAGTTATACCTTCACCATGCATCTCTCGCTCACCTATTTTTCCCATTTTTTCCCCATGCACATTTCATTTGTGTGTTTTCCTTTTGCTTCCCTTTCGTGCCTTCTGCCTCCACACATGTACCTTTGTGCCTTCCTTTGCATCACTCTATGCCACATCATTATCTTTCAGACTTAAGTGTGCCACACCCAACCTATCAAAGCACGCTAATAAGGCATTGAATCCCGACAACCAACCAACGCATGACATATGGTAGAAACGACAAAACAAATGAACAATTGGTCAATTCCTTGAGTCAATTAGCACACACCACGTGTTTTTTGTGCCCAGACGGCTCTGATAATCGTCTGACCACCATTACTTCTGATATAATGCTCAAATTCCTATCCACCCAGTCTCATTTGAAATTTTTTGACATGGGCTACATGTTGGACTTTTCAAAATTAGATTTTGGTGGGATTTGTTAGGCAGAAAATGGGGAAACGTCATTCTAATCATTAATGCACACATCTAATCGCTCCAACCATCCAGATTTCTATATATTTGTCCTTCTTCCTTCTTCTTCTACACACCAAAAAAACATGGGGAACCACATCTGACATCCTTGTAGGCATATTTACAGGAATTTATCGTTTATCATTGGTGGTTGTAGATTTGAATCCGAGTTTCTCTCTCTTTCTCCTTCTCTTCTCTCCTTCTTCTATAAATAGTAGAGTTCTGCTTTGTAAAAATATCCCCCTTTGTTGTAACGGCACCATGCCAAAATGGTGGCCGACTTCCCATGGGTTTTAGACCTTGACATGGCCTATGAGATGTATTCTCACCTCCTACCATGAATGTAAATGATTGTGCATCCCTTAAGCAATTAAATCATATTTTGTAAAACTCTTGTCTTCCCTTTCTTGTTTTCATTACATCTCACCTCTATGTTTGCATTTTCTGGTACGTTATATGTATTCCTGCTTGCACTCCCTATGTTTATGTGTTGCACAAGCTGGAAGTCCAAGCATGTGTGTTGATCTATGGTGCACGCCATCCACCCTCTTCTCCCACGCCCCTCTATTTCCTTCATCACTTGTAGAGAGTGATCAACCCTTTCCTTAGAAATATCGCCTTTGTTTTAGCGTAGGATTTCCCCTCTCTACCCATCTTTCTATCCTTGGTCCCTTGGCATTGCGTAGTTTAGGATTTAATTTCTGCATTAGGAATAGCAGTAGCATTAGAGATAGGTTGAGGGACCAGCCTTCTCCTGAGGTTCAACTCCGCACGCAAGGTCCCACAACCTAGAGACGGTTCCCATTGTTGACTCATAATTATAGATCCATCACAATCACATCGAACGATAAATTTTGAGTACCAATACTTACATCTTGATTAACTCACCAATGTGTTTTGGTTGGACCCATAAGGAATATATATCTCTAATTTACCTTCTAGAAGAGATGATAATAACTCAAAATCTTCTTAGAATGATTTGGGTGCCATTAAATTGAAAAGAGTGAGTAGAGCACACCTCAAAATTCTATCATGAAACTATCTCATTTCTTTTGACCACTCACCCTAAGATTAAGACCAATATAAATATCTCTTGAATTCATTTCTAATAGTAATCATTTCAATTCATTTCGAGCTCATAGTTAAAATATATGCATGAAAAAATAGAATTATGTTGTGCCTCTATGACATCCCCGATTTCATTTTTATATTACATTAAACTGTCAAATTTAACCTTCTGTATAGACTCTATCAATATAATTTGGAGCTATTTTATATTTTCCACATTATCAATATGACACTTGTCTCAAATTAATACTTTACAGGATTTTGGAAAATACAAATTTATAAATCCAAGACCTGTAATATTTCAGGACATTAATGGCTTACACGTGTCCTCGATGAGCCCTATGAAGATACGAACCAAACATTTATAAATCATAAAATTGATGATATATACCTCAATTTTATCACTACCACATGCACTTCCTTTTCATGTGTCTTCAAAATGTGAGATATGATGCCTTTGAGATAGCCTCATTCACTGATGGATTACACACTTCCTAGATGCCATTATTCCTACATTAGTTCTTTGCAATATTAAGAGGTACGGGAAAAATATTTGAAGTCCATGGGAGTTCCAAATTTTGATTAGTGACACTTGGAAAAATTTCACTTACGGCACATATATTAATGAAAAAATATCTAAGTACCAAGCACTTTGCGGAAAGCAAGAAGACCAATGAGTACCATGTGTAAATTTGTGTCACTTGGCTTTCATCTAGCTAAAGAGTGGTGAAAAACTTTAAAGTGGATAATTTTAGAATATTTTAGATATGTGATTGAATGACATGTGCCCCTTCTTTCATTTAATTAAACTTGATAAACCAACTTTAATGTAAAACAAAATGAAGTTAACTTCTTTGAATATTTTAAGATCTAAAACACCTCAAAACTTCAACTTCTTTTTAGATCCAACCTATTAAATAATAAAGAAAACAAGGTCAATAATTTTTTATATGTTTTAATCGTTAAAGCTCCAAAAAATCATATATTCCAACATTTTAAACCCTTGAAATCTAGAGTTTCAACTTTAATACCCCATAAAATTAATTAAGCAAGTTTGGGTGCCAAAAAATTCATATTCATAATTTTTTATTTGTATTTTATGATGTATGATAAACGATAATGTATTATATATTAGATATTATATATTTTATTATCAATTACATTAAATCATATATCAAGTTTCAAATTAGAAAATCTATTTTTTGTTCAATTTTAATATTGTATATAAGCATTCACATAATAAATATTTTTTGATAAAAGGTAAAAGGGTTTTAAATGATCCTGGACCTTATATAGTCACAAAACAAGACAAAAATTAAAGAGAACCATTCATATAACTAAAATAATATAGGGCATAGGAACAACCCAACAACAAAAACCACCACTAAAATCCAATAGCGTTAACATTTTAATAACAACTCAACAATAAATAAATAAATAGCAAGGCCCTAGGCCCTAGTCTCCAAGGTTACTTAAGGATTTTCAACCTCTCATTTTTTCATCATAAATTTCATGTAATCCTCAGATGCATCAAGGCACCCTCCTTAACCATGGATTTCTTACTATTATCTTCAGATTGGATCATCTTACTAGTTATGGTCCCTTATTTTTCCTAGTTATTATTGTTTATACTAATAATGTAATTATGATGGTCACATGGCTCATTTGAATGATATTTTTCAAATTATATTTGAGAATCTTATTCGCAGTCTCTATTTGGTTTACTCTTTCCTCCAAAAAAAAAACAAATTTTAATTAACATTTTCAACTAACTCCAATTTTTCCCCTATATTCATTCATGCCTCAGTTTTCCCCTGCATCAGATTAACCCTTATTTATATGCCATTGTTTTCCTTCATAATCTGATTTAGAATTCCTTTATGGATATCAAGGTCAACTTTAAGGGCATTGATATTTTCCTTAAGGGGTTTTCTAATGATATCAACTAGAATTTTATTACCATTATTATCCCCCTAGGGATTCCCCTAATACTCCTAAAATTGGTTTTTCTTATGTAGAGGCTCCCCTTCCTTTTATTCCTCACTAAAAAAACCATATATCTTGATGAAGGAACATTAGAATAAGGTACATGGGATATCCTCTTTAATTCATATATCTCCTCATTACAAACATGATATTCTTTAACTAATTCAATGTCATATGATTCATTATTACTAGATTAAGTATTGAGTCCATTTTTTCCATCATTCCCTTTAACATATGAAATGTGTATTGTAATGTCCTTGGAGTTTAACACCCATGTTATACTTCATCTAAATTAAGGGGGGGGATTTTTTTAAAAAAAACCCTTATTCACAATTAGTGCCTTCAATGATTTCCATCTTACAACAATTAATATCTAGCATAATCTAAATGTTTACAATTCATCTAATAACAAATTATAATCATGTGTAGTTGTAAGGGTCCATTAGATCTACCTGATCCCCCTTATCATCAGTCTAACCCAGTAATTATAACTTGTATACTTTTGGTTAAACCCTTTTAACATGTCTTGAGAACTATATGCTACTCCTACGTTTCAACCTATAAAATTGACAATCTGCAATCCATCCAACATCTGACACTAAAAATTAGGGGTATGGTGAACAGACAGTGTAATCAGCTAGCTACACTACTTGGCCAAGTTTCCAAATGAGAAATGCAAGCTTAGTTTCATGATTGTACACAAGTTAGAAAAACTTGTCTCTGTCACCACACAACCATCTCTATATAGTTATCTAGATCTCAATTTTATTTTTAAATAAATTTAATTTTTGTTTCAAAGAAGTAAGAACTAGGACTAGCCATTCTATTCAAAATTACATTATCAGTCTAATATTAGGATCCCTATGGGAAAGATAGTGACCACATAATGAATTTCGTCATTAATTACTCATTACCCATCTTGTAGCCATCCTAAGATGGTACAGATAGGGTTCTTTCGAGTGGAATTACGGGTCATAACACCCACACTTCATTTACACTAATTGTTATCCTTTTTAGTTAATATTAGGTACGTATTTACGATAGGTTGTTAGGTGTCAATACACGTTATCCTTTTCTCAATAGAGAACTATAGTAACTTTTGATGTTACTACTTTAATGAGTCCATTTTCATGATATCACAACATATCGTTAGTTCTTAAGGATAGGTTTACTTAATTGTGTCTCACATTCAAATGATCCAATCACATCCTAATTAGTATTGTTTTATTCACATAAATTTATCATTTATTATGAATGATCCACTTAAACTCATTGGGTAGTCATCCGATAATAAATAGAAATACGTATGGTTGTCATATAACATGGGTTTAATTAATCATGTCTCGCATAAAGTTATTCCATTTAAAAATTGTTGAAGCGGTTCATGCGCTCATATGTCATCTTTGTAGCATAAATAGTGTACTTTATTTTAATTAGGTACAATGGTACTATAACATTGTTTTCATAGTATTGTTTCTCATAATGTACTATACACGTTGATGACATTTTTTTCATCCATGATGAAACTAAAAATTTTGTAATGAATAACAATAACTTGTACTTGTACATTGTTGTTAATTACAACTTTTAAACATGTTTCGTTTAAATAAAGAATGATAAGATTATAAATTTTTATTCTTATCATAATGATATCCATATCATACTATTGTTTTATATTGTCATAATCTTTCGTCCATAATGAATTCATGAGCAGATATAGGTTCATAAATATCATTTAAAATTTAATAAATTCAAATCATACTCTGTTATAAAAACAACAATAAAATCATCTTTATAACTCACAAAAATTGATACGAACAATAAGTATATCTATTCAACATCATAAGGATAAATCCTTATTTTTCCAAAATGATTACATACAATGTTTTAGAATAGTACAAATAGGAAAATGTCTTTAATTCAACATGCAAAAATAATACTTTCACTTTACAATGTAATATAATAATCTAGAATGGATTTTTAAACAATACTACATGAAGAAATCATGTGTATATAATCCAATTAATCACTTCACAATATCACTTCATCTTGCACACTGTAGGAGAGAGAATGTATATATAGTCATTTCTATAAACTGGCATGAGCTATCATAACTCATAATCTTATTGTGTTTAATAGATATAAATGAGTATGTTAGGATTTACTTCACTAAATAAATATAACTTCATAATTCTTTAATTACATCTACATATCATTGTTTACAAAGAATGATAGTTCAAATGAAGTTATCTTTCAACATACTAGTTATCAAAAAATAAATACATATCTTTTTGAACTATTTGAATAGTTGTAATATAATTAATTAACACCACTCAATCAACAATAATCCATTTCCTAATATCATTTCATAAGAAAGAAATAAATAAAGCAACCTTCTTTACTGTTCGACATTCAATAATAGGTGATTCAAACTATCACATCGCCCTATTTTGATATTATTACAATGAGATAAATCAGATCCATAATAAACCAATAATTTATACTTCCAACAGTTGCCTGAAATCACTCTCAAAAAAAATCCAAAACATTCATGAATGTAAGAGCGAAATAATTTTATTCAAGAAATGAATTTTCTGAGTAATTGTTATCCAATTTCACCCCTTCGGTGAAATTGAACAATTGGACAAGCTCACATAGCTATCTGGAGCTCACATATGCTTCTTGGTCCTCACAAGGTTCAAATTTGTTAAATAAAAGAACAATGAATGGATTGGCTCAAAGTCAACAAAATGGAAAAAAACTAGGTACATTACATCATGTCAGCTTGGCATTCAAGCAGTGAGTTGGCACATGATTCCAGGCTTGTGGAGGTCAAGGGTAACTCGGTGTCTATGGATATAAGGAAAGTTAGACATATGGAAGGGATGCATCAGGAATCCAACATGGAAAGACATTAGAGGAAAACTCGCTAACAAGTAAGGAGTCATCAACACAAAATATAAAACCCACCATGTAATTGGAGGTTGATAAAGATAAGGGGTTAACATCTGAATGGGAAGCTTGGCATGGATGAAAGAAGAGCTAGCTCAGCCAAGTTGGTCGAGCTAGCAATATAATGGCTTAAAACTAGATCCACTCCCCTCTACCAAATGGAAACAATAGGAATTAAATGAGAGCCCCACTAAATTAAATGAAAAATCATTTCAAAACAGGTGAGAAACATTGGAGGAAAAGAAAAATTTATTTAATTGTCTTTTCAAAAAATAATTAAATGCACAGTCCCGTGACACTCAAAAGATGCCTAGCAAACCCAAAATACCTACATGCACTCAAAAGCTCATAACCTGAGCATTTCTCAATGAAATCACATAAAATTAGTCTCATTGGAATCATAATTATGACATCTAAACACAGTAACCAACAAATTCTGAAATTTATGAAGATTCAAAGATTATTTTCTTGGAAAATGATCCCAGTTCAATTTGGTGGTCGGGAATGCTTTAAATGGGCATGGGAAATCATTATTTCTCTGTTGCAGGTCATGGGACGGCATGGGAGCCTTTTGCAAGAAAAATACCATCAATTGCACTCATTTTTTATTACTTACAAGTGGTTGGAAAAGAAATTTTGGGATTACACTCCTCTCTCCTTCTCATTCTATAAATTGTAATCTTGGGCTCATTTGTAAAGGAGTTAGTCATTTTTTCTCCTACCCCCTCTCTCTTTCTTCTCTGTTAGGGTTGAATGTGCAGCTTAGGCCTCCTTCTCAAGCCTTGTAATGGTATTTTCTTGCATCTTTCCCACTGGTGTTGTACTGTGCATACTCGTGGAGCAATAAATTGTGTTTTGTGATGCATTTTGTTCATCCTTTTCATATTTTTTTGTCTCTACTTGCCTCTCTCCATTGCAGGGTATATTGTTCATATTTTGATGTTCTTTTTAGGTTTGTAGGAGTTGTGTTTAATGGGTTTGAAGTGGTGTTCTTTGTGAAGTCTCATATTTTTCCTATGGTACACCTTGTCCACCCTCTCCATTGCTCACCTCTCTCAATTTCAGGAAGTTGGATTATGATTGACCACCTCCTTTTGTGGTTTATCACTACTTTTAGTGTAGGTTTTACTTTCATGCATTTTCTCTCCATGGTCCCTTGATATGTTAGATTAGGATTAGGTAGTTTGTTTTCCTGCATTAGGAGTAAATTGTGGAAAGTATTTCAAGAGTAGGAACTAGCCTTCTATGGAGGGTCATCTCAAGCATGTAAGTCCCATATCTTGAGAGATGATCCAATGTTACACAAATTACACTGAATGCCACATCCATAATCAGGCCATTCGGGGGGTGCTATAATTTGGTGATAATAGTAGCCTCTACATTATTGGTTGATATCAACTAAAGGAATAATGATTGTAACCTCTAAGTAGGTTGAATTCATTTCACACCAGTATAGTATTAATCTTTTATTAAGAGAGGAAAAATCAACAGAACCTTTGAGCCAATCATTTGCACAAAGCAACCAAGGTAACTGTGACAAGTTAAACCATATTATTGGCCAGCTCTTTGAGAGCTTATCATATGAAAATTAAATGATATTGTAACCAATAAATAAAAGCATGAATGAACAAGGAACAACTAAAAGGAACTAACCCATAATGGGTTAAGAGCAATAGTCGCTCATCAACCCCAAGTTTTTATTTAACAAATAACAACCTTTCTATTATTTTTAATACACCAAGAAATTGCATTTACTTTCCATTCTTAAACATCCAAAAATAATTGTTTCTCAAGCAACCAAAAATGTATTGATAGAAGAAAATAGATTTCTTCCTCAACTAGTTAAAATAATACCTAGAACTTAATACTATGGTGAAAACGTCCTAGAAAACATCATGTTATTTATTCATTTGAAATCATAAAACCAGGAAGTTTAAGGTAAAATAAAAACCAGACATTGAAATAGCCAATAAACCATTTTGTTTCCTAATTGTTCTTTCATGTTTTCCCCTATATCCTTCTAAGAAAGAAAAGGAACATATATGTTATTATTTTATTTTACAAAACAATAAACTCAGGCAGAAATCCATAACAAACAATCTAATATCAACAATCTCAAATTGAGCTATTCACAAAATATAAATCATTCTTTTAATGTAAGATTGAAAACCAGAAATTTCATTTAAATTTTTCTTTAAAGAAAATGTTTAAAAATGACGCAAATCACATTTGTAGAGATGGGAAACATCTGGAACTAACTCAAAAAAAATACCCATTACAAGGTCGACTTAGCAAGCTCAAATTGAGCTAGAGAATGAAAATATTTTCCTTTTAGACTCCATTTAAAAAACATCATCCCCGAAATGATAAAATACCCATTAAAATCAGATTTAACTTCATGCACAAAACCTCATTTCTTAGCTGCAATTTCCTTCCATTTATTTCTATATTTTCATAACAAGAAAGGAGAAAAATCCATATTTCAAACAGCTAAATAAACCCAAAATATATTCATTAATTTCATACTAAATACAAAAAGAGGACAAGTAAATAACTCATGCCTAGAAGTGGCTTTACCCTGCTTTATTTTCCCTCTTTCTTCTTTAAAAATATGAAACTTCAATGCTCCAAAAAAAATATTTCAAAAACTTCCAAAAAATAAATAATAAGGATTCTCCATTAAGAGCAACCTTATATATGCATGCAATAGATCTCCCATGATACCTCTTCCTATCCTCATGCAACTCCAACAACATATTTCCAAACATAGTGCCCACAAAACCTCATGCAGACCAAAACAACTACATAACCCAAAAAATGCGACTAGGGAAAGAATGCAAGCTTCTTCTTTCCCAAAAACCGTGCACATGTTCATTAACTTCCATTAATAACTAACAGTCATCTTCAATTTTCCTCCACTTTCCAAGCAATGTGTATGGTGCTTACTCACCACTTCCATGCAAAATTTGGTTTAAGACTAATTAAATTTATTCAATCACCATATTTTTTTAAACCTTTTCCAATCCTTGAAAAATCATATGGTCGGTGACCAAAATCTACTCTTTTACCTTACTAAACAGTGGTGTCCATTCAAAACATTGATCAGTATAATTTCCTCAAGGTCAATGACCAAAAACTAATAAACATAATTTTTATATTAATGCCAAGTTTACATGGTCTATGACCATTGTTTTTTATTAAACAATAAATAATAATTTTAAACACTTTAATCTCTTCGTGTTTCAAGACCATCATCCGAGAAAATAAACAATTATCATTGCATTACAATCTAAAACCTATAAACAAACAACTTGATCTGCTCCCTCGGTCTATGATTGTTTTAAATATAACTTAAACATAATAATATTTACCTTGCAATTTAGTATACAATGTAAACATTATAAAATGATAATTGATAACATTTCACTTATTACCTTGTCAATGGTTTGTGACCATGGCTCTCAATGTCGATGAGATTCTATCTCGCAATTATGACATTTACTTATAAACCTTTTCCAAATAACGAAAACACTAACAACCAAAAATGAAGTTAATTCAAATAATTACCTTGTAATGATGATAACCAGAAAGTGATAATCTAACATATCGTACAATCATCATCGCACAATTAATGCAATCGAAAATATGGCTTAGTATAATAAAACAATCATATAACGTAAAAATTGCACACATATACATATGTGCTTATATATGCATCTATATGTGTATGTGTATATATTTTAGCATATACATATATGTATATATTTTCATGCATAATAACATATGTATAATTATTAAATCCACTTTTATAATTAATTAGTCATCAACCAACAATCATAGTGATAGAAAAAATTATTAAATTGTGGGGTGTGACATGGAGAAGCTAGGGTTTTTTAGGCCTTTCCCCCTAACTTCAAAGGAAGGATTAGATGAATGTACCAATGAGGACCTCCCCCTATGGCTTCAAGATCAATTCTCTGAGGTAGCTACCTTGGAATTTGATCAGTTTTTCCTTGTCCTTAGATATGGTGAGTACCTCCTCTTGTTTCTCTTATAGACTTAAAAATTTTGATTCCTTTTGTACTTGTTTCCTTAACCCGGTAAATATTGTCTTCAAACAATGAGAAGGAGATACTCTAACAGATACTTGTCTGACCTTCCACTATTTAACAAATTTCACAAAGATTCGTAACCCATAATTATTTCCATAAAAATGGAAATTTATTCCTATTGGAGGATTCTCCATATGTTCTTCTTCTTAGCCAATTCCACCTCCACGATTTTGAATCTACATCTTTCACCCCACATATTAGCCTTAATGAATCTAAAATGTTTACCAATTATGTTTAGCCCATCGGAAATTCTATTATTCAAGCAAAAATATAATTAATCTTTGAACTTATCCCCCAATAGAACTCATGCTAGGATTGGCATGATTAAAAATTAATGTAAGATAAATGACGTAATATGAATGGTGGTAGAGGGGATAATAAATGGTAGTATCTACACACTTAGAATTATTTTGCAGCCCATCAACTCCCAAATTTGAGTCGTGAATATATGTGCCTTTTATCTCTTTTAAAATTATCACTTGTGATCTTCATTTTATGATTAAGCTTATGAAAAAGATTTCCATTATTAAAAATGATATAATTCATGAGGCTAACTCTTTTAGTTACCAAATAACTTCCATTCTAACTGCCCATTAGACTCCCCATGGATTGGATGGCTAATCTCATTTGCAAGATCATGGTTGTTCATCCATTTCTGAAGTTCATTAATGGTAACCCCCTTATTAAAAAATCAATCTACCACCTTATTACATTCTCTATAGATGTGTACGATTTGGAACGCTTCAAAGGTTTGGATGATGGATGATGAATCCTCCATAATATTTGTAATGGTCCAACTAGAGAATTCTTATTAGTAATGTTGTTTATGATGTTAAGAGAATAGCCTTCAAATGAGGAATCACCAAATATTTAGACATTTTAATGCCTAAAAGATTAGATTTCACTTCCTCCATATTATTAGTTTGAACAATTATATTCCCTACATAAGCTACCAATAAATTTCCACTTTTATCACAGATAACACCGCCTATTCCAACCTTAGCAGTGTTGCCTTTGGAATCACCATATAAATTGAGGTTGGCCCATATAAAAGGAGGACATAATCATTTAACAGATATCTTATACATCTTGTTTTTTCCGCCTTAATAGTTACCTCACTATTAATGTTCTAACTAGCTTATATGTTACTTTCCCCTTTCACCAATTTATATTTTTTCCTTTGTCTACACCCCACAAAATTATACATAGTAGAATTGATAACCCTTAAGGCCATTGTGGAGACATTTATTTTCTTATATTGAAAGAGACAGGGATTCCTTTGTAATGTCCCCATTTTCTGAAGACCCTTAGCCTATGCGTCCCCATGGGCTTCAGGATGTGCAAGGGAAACATTTTTAATAAATAATTAAATATTATTTCCTGGAGCAATAATTATTTGATTATTTAATTATTTAATTATAAAGATTATTTAATTTAATTCCCAAAATATAAAAATTAAATGGGAAATTAATTAAATAAATATTTAGTTGACTTTTAATTTATAAAATCACCCTTTGCAAAGGGGATGCCACACCTAGGGAAGACAAACTGCTTTTTATTTTCCTTTTCCTAGGGTTTTCAAATTTTGTGTTTCCTTACTTATAAAAGGAGTGCTAGGACCATTATTATGATTATGCTATGATGAACTTATTTTGATACTCCATGCTTGGAGTTGGGATGCATGCCCATTGATGTTCTCTCTCTTGCGTGGGAGGTTGGATCAAGCTGATTATAGATTTATTTGAAGTATTTATTTGTGAGATTCATGTCTTTGGCTTTGGACAATTGTTAGATGAAGTTTACTATTGAAATCTGCCCTTTTACTTTAGCGACGTCACTGTAGCATAACTGTAGCAATTGGATTTTTTATATTAAATTGGAGTATTTTTGTTGTGCTTGCAAATCTACTTGATCTTCAGTTTTAGCGACTTGTTTGTGGAGTATTGGAATTGATTTGGATGCATATTTAACTAGCTGGTCGTGTGGGTTTATAGCTGGTTTTTCCTTGGCATCAAATACAAAAATTATTGCAAATCGACTTGGTTTATTGGTCCCCACTCCCAGCAATTCCTCTTATTATATTTGTGGGCTGTTTGTATACAGTTCTAAGGATGATACGACTTGATATATATGCTTGATTTGGTATGAGATCCATGTGCTTAGAAATCTGAACTTTATCTAGTTGTTTGTTGTTATTCCCTTGTCCAGTGATCTCTATTGGAAGTTCATGTTTGTTAATTGATAGATCTATCTCCCTCCTAACAGCAGCGCCATCTAGGAATGAGTTTTGAATAGTTGAATGCATGTTTGGGGCTATAAATATTCAGCGAACTGATCCCTGTTGCAGCGATCTCTTTCAGAGCAATACAGTGATAGTATTTGACATGATTGTGATCTGGATTTGGTGTGAATAAAGCTGATGTGTTTTCCCTTGGATCAGCAACTTCATTGGGGAAGGTATGGAATGTTTGAAGGTATGTCTTGAACCTCCACAGATCAGCGGACAGTATGGCACTATTTCTTTGATCTTAGCTATTATTTTCATAATGTTTTGAGCCATCTAGGGCAGCGATCTGAATGTGTTTGTTTGAGGTAAAATACTGAATGACTGGAAGGGAAGAGTACATGTTCCAATGATTTAAATGGACATACTACTCAAGTGGTGTTGACTAGGTTTAGCTATTTACAGTTGAGTGGAGTTGAAGAGTTGTTGAATTGCATATTTTCTATTGATCCCAGAAGTGGGATATTACATCCTTTCCCACCGAAGTCCCCAAAACAAATGAGACAACATTAAATTCTATAATTTCTTCAAACTATTATTGGAAAAAGGGTTAGTCCACAAATCCATGATATTAGTTGGTCGAACCCAAATCACCTAGATTTTATTCAAAATAAACCACACTATTTGATAAGTAAAGGGACACTTAAAGAAGGATATGGACCACAAATTCAATATTCCTTTTGTATAAAGCACTTCTACTTAGAATTATGCAATTGTAATAGTAAGAATCTTATTTTGAACTACAAGACATAAGAAGTTAATTGTGGGAGTTAAATCCTTCTCTCGTGTCATATTCTAGGTAAATCCATTAGGAACAACTCTCAAAGTAGCCTTATAACTAGATTTGAAATCATACTCTCCCTCGGAAACCTCATCCCAAACCAAGTCGTCATCACTTCCACTCTTACTAATACAAAAACTTTTAAGGAGCGTTTTAAGCTTAGAAATAATCATCATATCTTCTTAGTTAGAGAATTATAAAGAGATATGTTTCCACACTTTCCCCTACTATTGACCTCGATATAATCTATCACTTTCTCTCATTTCTCTTTTCATTTTTGTGCTGATTTTTTCCCATGAGATAATAGAACTTAAGGGGAAATTTAAGATCCATGTATCATCCCTAAATAAGGCACGAAAAACTCGATCCCATAATCAATTTTTACCCTTTCCACTTATGTTTTCTATTGATACCCAATAAGTTCCAAATACATCCTTGTTAATGGGTCAAGAGTATCTATTTTGCACAAGAATGAAATACTAGAGAGGAATTCAAAATGACTTTCCCCACTTTCTAGTTTTTTCAAGTTCAATTGTGATGGAAACTTAGGGGTGTTGGGAGAGGGTTGTGTAATTCGAAACTATGTTGGTTCTCTAATTATAGTTGGTTTTTTTCATCTAGCCAAGGGTTTGTATAATGCGGTTGAGGCTTCAATCTTAGTGTGTGGGCTCAACATGGCCAAAATCTGTGGAATTAAAAAATATTTTTATAGAGGGGGACTCCAAAATCATTGTTCAAGCCATTTCTTCGAGCAGGTCTAAGAGCATAGAATTGATAATATTCTATGCCAATCCAAACATATCTTCTGTGGGAAATTAAACATTATTTTTGAGAGGCCAATTTTGTAGCAGACTTGTTGGCCAACTTCGGAGCAGATCAACTAATTGATGAGGTGGTTGATAATTGATCGTGGGAGCTTATTTCTAAATACCTTCCCAGTCCCCCATCCGCGTCGGATCTCCACATCATCTGATAAATCTTAATTAATTTCCACACTCATGACTTTCACATGCATTGGATTGAAAAACATATGATGATATCATTGCATTATTGGCACACTCAGACTATCTTCCCTTACATTTACTCCATGCAATTCATAAATGGAACATCATATTTCTCTCTTGGTTTTCACTAGCAGATTACTTGCTTCCAAAGAATTCTCTCGACTTTTATTCTCCCCTGACAGTTCGTATAAAATCAGTGTTGAGAGAGGATTGCATTGCGATGAATTCCCATTCCCAATTAAATTCAGAGGTGGCTTCATTTGTTATTTTATCTTCATAAAAGAGGCATGTCGGGCCATCATAAACAAAGAGGATTTTGGAAATGTTCTTGTAGCGGCATATCCTCCTCTATTGGGCCTCGAACCACATCCCTTTAACACAGCATTTCCATCGCGCTTCAAAGGCATCAAAGAAGCGGCAGCTGATGTGGTGGAACCATGGACACGAGAGAATCTATCAACATGTGGGGTTGAAATAGATCCCTAGGATGTTTAATATAGGACAAAAAATTTTGTAAATAAGCTATGGTGGGGTTCATTGAATTGCAAAGCAGTCTTATACATAGTGTGGAAGGTTGAGTTATTGCTCCTTAATCAGAATTGGTGGTTAATATAAATAATACATATTCTAAATCTAAAAGGATTTTCACACTTTTTAGCCTCTTAACTCTAAATTCATTAGTAAACAATTGTTGTGACCAAAAATCCTCGTTGTGAAAATTAATAATCTATCTAATTTGACCTAGATCAAGTGTTCTCTCATTCTCTTATTATTCCAAGTACAGACAACACCTATGAGCTCCTCATCAAAGAGCCCATTATCAGAAATAAAACCAACCATATCCTCCATGCTATCAGTGTAATCTTGACACCCCCTTTATTTTCCACCGAGAGAGGTATTGAAATTTTCCACCACCATCCTTTTGATATTCTTACAGGAAATTTTAAAAACCTTTAGAATTCCCCAAAATACCCTTTTCTTAAAAGGGTGTTAGGAGCATAAAAGTTAGACAAAATCCACATAAAGTTGTCTTATTTGTTTATAAGCAAAATGACAAGATGTTAATTATTCGTAAGCACAATACTCCCTTCAACAACATGTAAATTCCATTGTTGAGATCACAAGCCTCTAGGTATGAGTCCCATCGATGCATGTTTGAATTGGAAACCAAGATCTAAATATGCACTAGTGCTTAATGTTCACACTGCTTTAATGACTATCATTTTATGGTTTGTTTGAGGACACGTTAGCATGCTTACAAAATGGATGTAGTCACTATGGTACACTGATTTTTCAGTTTGGAACATCCCTATGGTACATCCTTATAGGTTCTTAAGGTTGACCATTTAGCACTTCTTTATACTTTGGGAGTTAAAAAGAGGAAGGTTCATGGTGTTCTAGCTGTCATCGTTATGTTCCGAGAGATATAACCGTGATTAAGCTCTAAAATTGTATGATTCAGCCACGATAGTACCACATTTTTCATGAGATTCACTTTGGATCAAACTTTATATCATGGCATATGATTGAGTTTCAACATTATGTTTAATCTTAGGAACCAATGTATTGTCACGGTTGTGACATATGAATAATGGATCACATGGACACACAGGTTTGCATGGTAAGAGTTTCATTTATACAGCCTTAAGCATATGGATAGTCTTAGATAATCTTTCTATATTGTTGGGATATGGAATTTCAATTGCATGGGGGCCTAATCACATTCACTAGATTGTTGCTCATTTCATGTGGGAACTATAAGAATCTCTAGAAATATGATAGTTAGTATTTCCTTCTCATAAGGTCTTATGGAAGCATTATATTAATGACTCAAGATCTTGAGGATGATCACTTACATAGATTCGAAATTTTCACAAGCAGTTAATGATATGGGAATGATCTGGTACTTGATTCTATGACTTCATGAGGATGACTATTTGGGGGTGGAAATTTTCCAACATCATGTCTCCCTCTATTTCATTCATCATTTCTTGGACATCTACAACATATACTTGGGGCCACATAATAGAGTTTATGGGAAGCCCGTAGCACTTGAAGGAGTCCTTACATGCCAACTGGAGATCACGTTGGAAAATGTGTTCTATTATTAACACTTATTGGATATTCTAATCTTGTTCCTAGAAATCCTTCGTGCATAGGTTTGAAGAACTTTATTACTCAGAAGGCACTACACTCCTAAATTCTTAGGAGAATAAAGCGGTCCAAGATAGTTGCAAATGCTACTTCACTTGAGTGGCATCAGTTGAGCACGGTCATCTTTAGAGTACCACACTTTTGGACACAGATGTCACATGAGCTTGTGGTATTTCTTAGAGAAACCAAAGTCAATTTGGGATATTCTAGGAGTTTGAATCCTGTAATGTCCCCATTTTTTGAAGACCCTTAGCCTATCATTCTCCATAGGATTTAAGGATGTTGCAAGGGGAAAATTATATTAAATAATTAGATAATATTGCTTGGAGAGTGATTTTAATCATTTGACATTATAAAGCAATATTTATTTAATTATTTAATATTTATGGAGCAAGTAATGTATTTAATTACTTAATTAAATTCCCAAAATAAAAATTAAAAAGGGTAATTAATTAAATAATATTTAGGTGGCTTTTAAACATTAAAATCACCCTTTGAAAAGGGGACACCACACCTAGGGAAAATAAAATACTTTTATTTAATAATATCCCTCTCCTAGGGATTTCGAATTTTGTGCCTCCTTGCTTATAAAAGGAGTGCTAGGATAAATGTTAGACTAGATCTTATGATGAGATTTATTTGATACTCCATGCTTGGAGTTAGGATGCATGCCCATTGATACTCTCTCTCTCTCTCTCTCTCTCTCTGTGTCTCTCTCTCTCTCTCTCTCTCTCTCTCTCTCTCTCTCAAAGTTAGTGAGCTGGTTTTCGATCAATTGAAGTATTCTCTTGTTCCATTTGTTGAGTTCTCTTGTGTTAAAGTATGTTCTATGCATGATTCATACTTGCTAACATTGGTGACTTGCTTTGGGATGTGGCACATTTGTTTGATGAGGATATTTGAATGATTAGTGGTGATTTTTATGTCTTTATGGTCTAACTTTAATGTCGTAATTATTCCAACCATGGCGACTTGATATGGGTCTTATTTTGGCATGTTTTAAGGGTAAATCATCTATATTCAAGATCTAATCTATGTTGTCTTATTTTTTATAAGTTTGGGCAGCTATTTTGAGTGTATTGAAGGGTTATTAAGTGTCGAAAATTATTTATGCAGTTTATTCTAACCCTACCGAATAGTTTTGGGGATTTTAGAGGGCTGTTTTGGAGGGGTTTTAGTTATCCTAAAATTTAGATCTTTAGTTCTTTTGAAGATATCTTACTTTATAGAATTATCTACATTTTATTTGAAGGGAAAATATGGAATATTGAATGAGTTATGAATTTTAGAAGATTTTAGCTATCTGCCATCTGTTTGGTTGCTAACAATTAAATATTAATTTCAGATCTATTGTTTGGTATCAATGTAATATTGAATGTGATTGTAGAAATTAGGAGAAATAAGGAGAAGGTGATTCTATAATTTTTAGAGTAGATTTGGTGCCCTAAATGTGTTGGGTGACCTAATTTTTAGGGAAACATTAGGGTTTCATGTTGGTTGTGTGAAATATCTGATTTGTGCATATTATTCTTAATGTTTTTGTGGTCCAATATCCAAAATTTTAGCTCATTTGGAATTCTCTAGCCAAAGATATGAATTTTTTGAAAATTGCAGCAATTGGGGTTGAAAATTAGTTATTTTCCAGAAGTGTGTGATCAAATTTATATTATTTCCTAACTTGTCCTAGACATGGACATTACAAATCCATTATCCAAATTCAGAAGAAATTTTGATAGAATTTGGTAGCACTTTATCCACGGGAGTATTGATGCAGATCCTTACAGAAATAAATTTTGTTATGGATTTAATGACTATATTAAAGAAAATCAGCTATCCAAAGGTTTAAATAATGGTAATCTTTATTTATTCTTCCCATTATTCTAATGGGAACCTAGGTAGTCTCACCAAAATTGGCATCATCTTTATATCTTCTTTGTCATGATCAAAGCATGGATTTCATTTCCTCGGAAAGCTCCATAATTCCCCCCAAAACCAAGTCCTCCAACCAATATTTGGGTATAAATTTCTTCATTTGAAAATAAGATGAGAAAGAAACATTTTATTATGGCCAAGATCTCCATATGATTTTTTGGGCTCCATTTCCTAACAAGATCAATATTAGGTTTGGCTCCTAGAAACTTACCAATTAGAGTATTTTACATTCTGGAAAATGATATATTCACCACTTAATATGGGATTAAGACTTGGAAACTATCCATATAATTTGTGGGTTTAAGAGTTGAGATGTTCTGGACATGATTCACCTTCTTTCCTAAGACTTTGTCAACCTAGGATCTTTGAATATTTGAATCCCATCCTAGTTCAAACCAGGGGACATATGGATTTGGAAGGACCTGCCAAAGATCGCCCTCCATGTCATCTTCTTACCCAAGTATCATGTTGTGTATTCACTTATCTTATCCCTTTCCCACAAAATTTTCTGGCTTAAATCACATTTACATATAAAATATTACAATTTGAAATAAATAATACGCATGCATGCACACACCCACACACACACACATGAAAAATCTCACATACACATCTCCCCTCCCCGACCCCCCCCCACACACACATACAAACACCCACACACATGTGCACATGACACGCACACGCACGCGCACACACACACACACACACACACACACACACACACACACACACACACACACACACACACACACACACACACACACACACACACACACACACACACACACACACACACACACACACACACATGTCTGTGTACACATATGCATGCACACACATGTGTACACACATGTACGTGCACACACACATGCATGCACGCATACACACATGTGCATGCATAAGCACACACATACATGCATGGACACGCACGCACATGCACAGAGATGTACAAACACACATAGACGCATGCATATGCAAACACATGTGTGCTCACACACATGCACATGCACACACACACACACACACACACACACACACACACACACGCGCGCGCGCGCGTGCGCGCATGCACATGAGTGTGCACGCACGTGCGTGTGCACACACACACAATGCATATGCATTTGCATGCGCGCACACACAAACACGTGTGCACATGCACTCACACACGCGCCCACACACACAAACATTAAATAATAATATATATTTATTAATCTTAGACAACCAAATTTGAAAATGCAACTTTGTATATTTATATAATTCTAAAATATATATTATATACAATTACTTGTAATTGTAATTGTAATTGTGATTACAAATAGCTATGTTATAGTTATATTTTCTAAATTTATTTGTGTCACATTTAAGACATTATTTTGTTTTCAAAAACTTTTTTAGTTGAATACAATATAAACATGATGCAAGTATAATTTCTTTGTAGCTTCATATTTGCATGAATGTTGAGTTACAAAAATTAATGCAAATTATTGGTATTTTCACCCTCAAATTACCCAAAAATGTTTATTTTGAGGTAAATGTGACACAAAATGTGTTGTATATTTCTCTTAATATGGTAGTTTCTATCCATAAAAAATAACATAGAAACCAACTTATGATATTTTCTAGAAGTAATAACAATAAGTGAAAATATGTTTCATTTAAATAAAGTAAAGAATTGTTGTTTATTCACATTAATTTTTGTAAGTGCTTATCTAAATTTTGGTTTGCGTTATGAAAATTTTAAAAAATAAAAATATATCCAATTAAAAAATACATATAATTTTTTAGGATTAGTCAATTTCTTTGGTTGCGGTGTATTTATATTTTTATCAATCATTGATCCAATTAAGGCTCTTATTGGTTTGTATTCCCTGTATTGTTCAAATTTCAACATGTTCCCCTCATATTGTGTACATATTTCAATGTGTTTCCCTTGTGTTGGGTGTGAATTGAAAATGTTCTACTTTTCATTTCCTCTTTCAAAACTATCATTTTCTTGTCAACTCTTTATTCTTATATGTTTAACCCTATCTACTTCCATTTCGTTGCGTCTCTCTTTCCCGTCATCATTCATGAAACCTCACTTTCTTTTTTATCTTAGGCCCTTGAACAAAACACTAATAAACTAAAAAATGCCCCAAAACCTATCATTCAACTATTTAAATGTCGCATGTACAACCCTCAATATCCCCAAAAATCAAAAACATCATTTCTCACTATTCTTTTCACTTTGACCAAAAATGTGAAATTTGGCTAATTTCATGTGTTTTGGGTCATTAATATCTACATGTTTCTATTCATTTTTGTTTTTTGGTCCCTTTTGACCCTAGAAATTGGCTCCTTGAGTTGCAGTCCATTTTTAATAGGTTTTCCTCATATTGCATTAAAATATGGGCCTAACTTGGATTCAAAGATTTTGTATATACATAAGTACAATAGTGCATTTTTTTAAAATGAATTGATCACAAAATGTAGATGCAAAAATAATATTGAGGTCATCAAAGGGTAATCTATTTTATTTATTAAGCATCCTCATGCCAAATTTCAATGCAAACATTTGAGATTCATTCTAGCATATACTTGTTGTGCACATTAAATAGATAAAGGTTGGGACGTGTATACACCAAGTTGATTATTGACTTGAAACAAGTGTTGTTTTTTATTTTTTTAAATCATGAGGTTGCTCATAATAATGGAGGGATACCAAATTCCAATTGCGTGTGTACTAGGTTTTTTACAAAAGGGACCAAATTCTTAGTGATTTGTGATATGGCCAACCAAATAAAAAGGATGTTTCAAATTAGCATACAAAGAATGTAATCTTTTCCTCCAATTTACCCATGTATAGATAGAACTATTTTCAGATAGATCATGCCAATTGAATTATTCTAATCTCCGTGATCATGGTCACATCTAGATGAAACCAATCAACCCATATTTTAGGCCATGTTTCTTTGGGATTTCATGTTTCTATCACTTTATATACATGTTATCCATGAATTTCCACTAATTATTTATTTTTTATTCGCATATTTTATCATATTTATGTATCATTCATTAATTTCCTTAGATTTTTTAATTGTTTTTCAAAAATTATTATTGGTAAATAGTTTTTTGAAAGGGATTATACCATTGTACAAAAAGGCTCAGAAGTCTGATATTACAATAGTACCAGATCAAATGTGATCAAAATCAAGATATTGCAATAGAGCCCAATAGCAGAAAAATAATCTTCAAAGAAAATTACCACTATCAATAACAAACATAGTATAGACAAAAAAACAACAACGATATAACCAAAACTAAACAGCAGGATCAGATGCCAAAAAATGAGACAGTGATATCCACTTCACTTGAAGGCTTTTTCAATAGTCTGCTTCATCTCCTGAAGGGTAGTGAATAGCACTAATGTTGAGACCTATGAAGGATCAGTCTTTTCCACCTGGCTAAAAACTTGGTCTTGAGTTGGCCCATCCTTCCAAATATTCTCAGAAATGTTGCTCAACATACAAACATTTTTAACTTGTGCTTCCAGAAATTTTTTATTGCTTTGAAGGCTTAAAAAGTATAATCTTGAATGTATCTTACTCCATAAAGAGTGGTATCTAAGGAATGAAGCTTCTTGTAAATCTAATCAATCTAGTTGTCTTCCAGGTCGTATCTCTCATCCAATTTTATTTTCCCTTCCTTCTTAGATAGTTGTCTCACCTCACCCTTCAAAGCTCTAATTTCCTTCTCCATATCTTCAATTCTGTTTTCAAAATCTCCTTTCTTAGCCTCCCTCAAAGACAAAAGGTCTTGAACAACTTCAAGCTCTTAATTTTTGCTACTATGAAGAATCCTCTTTGGTGTGGAAGCAAGATTGGGGGAGTATAAGGGTTTCTTTGACCGGAATTTCCTCTGTCCCATTGGGTTAGAAGGAATACGCATAGAGGCTTGAGGAAGAGAGGTAGAGTTAGGGCTAGGGTTATGAGAGACGTGAGAGGTTTGGAGGAGGCTATGCTTGTGGATCAAAAATATTATCCTCTATTGTAGGGGAAGGGCCCTTGAGTGCTTCTGGACCTTCAAGATGGAATGTTCCATAGAGTTTAAAATGAAATGAGGAAAACAAACTTTGAAATTTATCCTGAAATGATTAAGAAAAACAAGGTGCTTGAAAGGAACGGTGATGTATCTACCTTCCAATGTGACATATCTCACCATTATTTTGGAAATATCATCAAAAGGGGTTGGAATTGAAGCCACTTTAATTCCAGCAGTGAAAAATTCAATGTCTTCACCATCCTCAAGAAACTTCTTTGTTGCCATAGCTTTATCAATTCTTCTACTAAAGAAACAGTTTCCCTCCATATCTAGCCATGTGGCCTCAAAAATCATCACTTATGTAACATGGAATGAGATGCCCTCGTATGTCACAGACATGTCCTTCCATCCCTTAGCAAAATGCAAGGAGATGTGTTGGTCATACCCATTTATTCACTCGATCAGATTAGCAACTCCTCCAATCTATAGATATCCCCAAAGCTCGTCGTTTTCCTTCCATTCTGGATCACATGTTGGTTCTACCTGACACAACGCACCTCCCATTTTGGCTTTGGATTTACCTTCCTTTCTCTTCATCTTTTCTATGGTGATGAAATCACTTCTAAACCATTTGTTATCATCATTCTTCCCCACCTATAAATTGTGCAGTTTTATGAGAGGAACAAAGCACTTAAGGGTGATGGTATGCTGACAATTCATTGTGATAGTTATCTTTTCATTATGATAGGTCTCTAGTTTCCTTTCAAAGCTCCATCAAAATTGAACCTAAACCATAGATTGGGGGGTGGTATCTAGTGAACTAAGACCTATCACTGCTAGTATTATATATTCTCTACAGATCTCCAATATTTATACTCTAAGCTAATAGTATAGCTTCCTCCTCCTTTGGATAAAAAAAATTGTGTCTAAATTCTCAATATTTTCTTTGATAGCAATAGTAATATCCTTTAGAATATTTTTGCAGTAATTTCTACTATCTTTGAAGATGACACCATTTCTTGTTTTCCATATTCTTTAGATGGTGTGTGGAAATATCAACTTCCATTGTCTTTTAGCCATGTAATGTCTATATCAAGGATCCCACTGTGTCCAGGCTTGTAAAACAACATGAGGGAAAGTCCAACACATATCAAATTTGAAAAATATTAAGCCCCATAACTTATTAGTATACTCACAATGCAGTAATACATGCTTCACATCTTCAGCCTCACTCTTGTAGAGACAACACATATTTGGCATAATGAACCCTTTTCTGATAAGATTATCATTAGTTAGAATCTTTCCTTTAAGGGCAAGCCAAAGAAAATGATTAATCTTGGGGGTTAGATTTGTCATCCAAATTTTTCTCCAATTGAAGTCATATTGAATATCAGCAAGAAAAGGTTGTAGCCATATTTGATAGTATATTCTCCATCATAAGAGCCGGTCCAAAGAATGTCATCCTTAAATTCAATTTGACTTAGTGGAATGAGAGAAATTTTATCTTGAAGAGAGGATACCATTGGTTCCATAACAGAAATGTCCACATGAAGTTGCTTCCAAACCCTCTTACCATTCTCCATATCTATGTAATCCTTCACCTTACTCCCATACTTTTCAGTAAGCATATCCTTGACAACACCAAACCTGACCCTTATATCAAAATTGGTCAAATTTTCAATTCAGAACTAAATATCATTACCATTTCCCATCTTCCATTTGCATCCCTTTCTGAGATTGTTTCTAATTTTCAACAAATTATTCCAAAAGATGGAACCAATATGGATATTCTCTTCAAAAATAAAAGTTTGAACATGATTTTGTGCCAAGTACTTGGTTCTTATGAGTTCAGTCCAAGGTTTTTCCTCCTTTATTGACCTCTAGCCCATTTTATCAATCATGGATGCATTCATTTTTCTTATGCTTTTAATACCAAGTCCACCAAGCCTCTTAGGCATGCATGATTTTTCCCAAGCAACAAGATGATATCTAAACCTCTCCTCAGTACCATGCCAAACAAAGTGATTTTGAATTTTTTCAATACTATCCACTACTATTGAAGGTATGATGAACATAGGCATGATATAAATGGGAAGGTTCTTAAGTGTGCTCTTGATAAGAAAATTGTTTTAAATTTCATGTGGTCTAGATAGCCTCTTTTATGCACTTAAGTATAATATTTTAATTTATGTCTTTTTAGATTTAAATTACAATTTGGTGTGGTTATTTTATTGAATATACATATCTAAAACCACTTTCCATGTCTAAATTTTGGTGAACCCGTGTTATATAGAATAAATAAGATCATTACATACAATACCTATCCTTCAAGTTTCCTTTAAGTAAACCCCACATAACTATAATTTGGCCTAGGCTTTTTACTTTTTGTAAACATGCATTTTTTATAAAATTTGAAGGCATCCCTCTTACCTCTTGTTAATTTTCATAAGGATACACACGCACACGCACACACACACACACACACACACACACACACACACACACACACACACACACACACACACACACACACACACTAGCCCTCATGTGTGTGAAATTTCTTATGCATTCTCTTACATGTTTTATTCTCTTTTAGGGTTATGTATTTATTCTTTGGAAATAGATTTGATTGTCTTGTAGTTTTCTTTATTTATTTCTTCCAATCTATTAGCAATATCTCTTTTATGTTATATTTCAAAACACAAAGTTATTATAATGGATCATCCCTTGGATATGATGTTCTAATATTATAGTCCCCTTTTAACAAGCCCCTATAATGTTGGTGTGCTAAATTTTGACATGCAAGGCCTATTTAGTAATGGAAATTGAGTTATTCTCACTCATTGTATGATAGAACAATATGGATTTATAAATATATGTGAAAATAGCCTATTTCTTCTTTGATACAATATGAAAATACCCTACGACAAAAGGATAATATGGAGTTTGATTATTGTTTCCACACTTATATTCTAAATGCTATAGATCCCATGAAGATTATTTGAATGCAAATGATACAAATTATGATCATAAATTTGAATTAGATAATCAAGGGAGGGATGATTTTTTAATGTTAAAGAAATGTTATCATGAAACCTTTGGATTTTTATAGGTTTATGAACGTATAGAAACATTTTATCATCATAAATTTATTTCTCTTGTTTCAAATATATCTATTTCAAATGAATTTTTAGTAAAAAATGTGATGTAGTTGGGAAAAGGATCCAATAAAGGACTATCTTAGCCTACGCAACCCACATATTTACAAAATATGACCTCGCAAATGAAAATTCATATAGACAATATGTAAGTAACAATAATATCTCTTTATTGATCAATGAGGAAAATAGACAGACATAATATATTTCAGTCTTAATATAATATTGAAATAAATACATTGCAACATTAACAAATGGATGTGATCCTAATACTCTAAATCCTAACTAAGCTTGTATCATGCAAAACATTAATAAACCATACACATTTCCTCTAAATTGGAGTTTTCATTCAAATTTCCCATGTTAGCTCTAGAATTTTGGATTATTTTTATTACATATGGATTCTTATCAACATGTTTAACCATTATATGTATAATTATCATCAAAGGAAAGTAAAGATAACTTTTCAAGAAATATACATTTGTAAATATACCCCATCCATACTAGATCATTGTTGGTTGATATGTACTCATAAACATGTAATCACTTGTGGGGGAGTTACCATTGGATGTAGTGCATTCACGTTTCCATATAATTTAGTTGTGAAGAAAACAATTCAATTGAGTCTTAACCCAAGTGCCAACTCATCATAGCAGGAGAGCACAACTAAACTTCATATCACATATGAGCTCTTCATATGTTTTGTACAAGATATCACAAAATCATTTCCTACAAATCTTCATCCCAAAACTTAATATTTTTTTGCATAGGACTATTTTTTCTTTTAGGTTGTGCACAACCTTTCTTATTCCCACAGTAAACAAAATAAATTGTGCAAGTTTTTGCAAGGTTGTACAAGATATTTATTTCTACACTATGTTTTTTTATGATGGTAGGTGGATAGTGAACCTGTAGGCACCTAAAATCTGCTTCTGCAGTTTTAATACTAAAATTGCACTAATTACCCTCTTTCCCACCATTTCTGTAACAATTAGCATTTTTTTCCTAATTAGCTAACATTCCCCTTCTTATTCGTTAATGAATTACCTTTCATTAATTAATTAACCCTTCCCTATTCAGGATGAAAATTAACGGCCTTTCGTTAGTTATAATCCACTTCTAAGTGATTAATTAAACATTATTTGTTAATTACAAATTCTATTTTAATTAATAAACCTCTTTTATTGGTCAATTCCCCCTCTTACATCCCCTGAATCCAAGTAATTTTCCTCTAAATTCTCTCTAACTAGCTTCTACAATTTTATCCCTACCTATTAATTAATCACATTTGATTAATTAAACCCCTCTCAACTCCCATAAAGTGCACATCCTTTATTAAACATGCATATCCTTTGCATTTCTTCTTTAGGATTTATCTTGCATCCACCAAATTTCAATCTTGGCCCAAACAGGCAAGCTATATAAGGAACCCTCCTCCTTCCCTTTCTTCTTACACCACACTTTTGTTAGTGAAATATATAAGCTTATGATAAGAGCCTTCTCCATTGTTGGAATAATTACTTCATCTTTGCATCCATTTCTCTCATTTTTGAGTAGAAAGGAAGATCTAAGTATGGCATTGTAGCCATTTCTTAGTGAGATCCTTCCCTCTATTTGGAGATCAACACAAATTTTATTTCTTAATGATCTAATTAGGTTCATATTTTAAGTAGCAATCACAAAAGAGTAGGAATGGCTTATCATTAGGTTATTATTTTCATGTTTATGCATTAGAATTAGTTATTTCATTTAATCTCTTATCATGATGTTAATGGTATATTAATTTTTCTTTGAAGCTACTTGGTGTTAGTTTCATTTAGAATAGCTTAATTAGTTTAGCATGCATATAGAACCCATATACCCGTGTAGTAAAATTTTGAACATGTTTCTAATGCTTCTCCTAATATGATTTTTTCAAATAGTGGAAATAATTGTAAAACATCTCAAACTATACCTATTTAACATGGATCATATTTGACTCGTGTTCAACATTTGAGTCTTCATATAATGCCTCCTCCTCATTTACATCATTCTTTGACTTCTTCCATTCTAATCATTATTACTACTCATCTTATACCTAGACGCACTTGTCAAATGACAATCATAAAGAGTACATATAATTATTTACAAAATCAAGTACAAAAACTCTTATTGGGATCCCAAACTCCATATGTTGGGTTCAATTCTCATGACATATTACTTATCCCGCTAGAACATCAAGTTTTGGTTTATTCATTTCCAGTTGGTTTAAATTTTCCCAAATTTGAATTATACAATGGAAAATGAGACCTTTCTCAACATATTAGGTCATTTCATCCTTTCTTAAACATGGTTTACGATGACCAGTTGTTAACTAAGATATTCTTAAGAGTAATATGATAATGGGTAAGTGCACCAAGTTGGGGGGCCACAAGGGGGTCTTAAGTGGACGCATTTTATTTTTTAAAATCAACTTGTACGAGTTTTTCGAAATAGTTACACTCAAAATTGGAAGATGTTGTAGAAATATGAATCGTATCATTTCGAGTATAGTTTCTAAGCTACTAAATTTTATTGAAAACAGATAAGTTTAAGTGTGTCAAATAACTAAAATACTAACAGATACTCCTGTTTTTGTTAAAAAACATAATAGAGTGACTTTCGTGTCCCCCACCATTTTTTGAGCACCATTTAGTATTTTTGAAAACCCTTTTGGTAGAAAGATAGCTAGGAGCATCTAGTTTGGGCTCCATTTTTTTTAGATTTTTTTAGCGAATATTTCTTTTTATGATTTTTCTAGTACAGAAATTTTATGTTTTGAAAAATAACGGAGCTCCAACCGTGCCCCCCCCCCCCTAACTACCTCAAAAAATATTGAAAATTAGATTTTTTTAATATGTATAGAATTATGCCTAGTTTGGGCTAATATAATAATTTTTTAATTTCGATCACCCAAAAAAAGATACACCATGAAATATAGACATATTTAAACTTCAAAAAATAGCTATAAAAAGGCATAGTTAGAAAATAAATAATATGGAAACCTTATATTAATCAGAAAATTTGAAAAATTATATTTGTAAAAAGAAGAGACTGCTCTACATCGCGGTATATTTTTTTAAAAAATGGATTGATTGTTTTAGTTTGATTTATCATAAAGGAAGTGGAATTTTTACATTTTCTTATAAAAACACGTTGTTTACTGTGTTTGTGCAGGTCCAAGCCTTAGGCTTGGGGATTCAAACCGGATCCCAAGCCTTGAGGCATGGCTTGAGAAAAGAGAAAATCTAAAATGTGTATGTGTTACATAACACGTACGTGTTACATTACGCATACAGTTTTATGTTTTCTCTTTTCCCAAGCCTTGGCATTCTGTGTAGTATAAACATTATGCATGATTTTGACATGCTTCTATTTACATAAATAAATGTTTAAGCATAAGAAATAATAAAATATAAATAATAATAAATGAAAAACTTATGCTTTAAATTTATTTATGTAAATATAAGAAATTAGGATCACTCTACACCTTATGGAATTAGTCTCACAACTCCATGAGTCATGGTTTAGGAGATAGTTTTCTAAAGTATAATATGGTTAGTACATAGGTTAATTTTCAGGATTTCAGCATTCAGCCTAAATCTTTTAGTATTTAACTTCTACAATCAAAACCCTAAACCATAGGCCATAAACCTAAACACTAAACTATAAACCTTGAGCCCTAAACCCCTAAACCTTTAACCATGATCCCTAGACCCTAAAATCTAAACCCTAAAACCTAAACCCTAAACCTTAAACATACATCCCTTACACATGAGACCTAAACCCTGAGCCTTATGCCCTAAACCCTAATCCATAAGCCATGAACCTTAAACCCTGAACTATGAACCATGAGCCCTAAATGCTAAACCCTAAACCCTAAACCATAAAAATTAAATCCTAAACCCTAAACCCTGACCCCTAAACCTTAAACCTTAAACACTAAATCCTAAACCCTAAACCCTAAGCCTTGAATCCTACACCCTCATCCTTGAGCCCTAAAATATAAACCCTAAACCCTAGACCATATACCCTAAGCCCTAAAACCTAAACCCTAAACTCCAAGCCCTAAACCTTAATCCCTAAACATTAAATCCTAAACCATAAACCCTAAACCTTAATCCCTAAACATTAAATCCTAAACCCTAAACCTTGAACCATAAACCATAAACCCTTATACCTAAACACTAAATCCTTAACCCTAAACCCTAAATCCTTAACCTCTATCCGTAAACCCTAACAATAAACACTAAACCCTAAACCCTAAACCTAAAACCTAAATCCTAAACCATAACCCTGAACCTTAAACCCTAAACCCCAAACCATATTTCATCAATATTTCCTAGTCTTATGCCTAGAACCATAATTTAGTCTGCTTATAGAACTACCTTTTTTATGAGACGTGGGACAAGTAACTAAATGGATATGACATCTACCTTGTGCCTTGTAATGCATATATTACACATCTCTTCCAAACTTGTTTCTCCCCACATATACTTACACTCTTGAATGTAAATTTATTCACACTCTGAAACAAATTTCACATTTCTCATATTTCCATGTATGGTATTATGCAAGCCAAGATGACCCATTGGAAGCTGGAAAAAATAACCATCACAACAAAAAAATTAATCTTAAAGGAAACAAAAGAAACATAGAGAATATATCAATGCAGAGGTGTAGGATGATATTTGAATTTCCTGTAGTATCCTCTCCTTCGAAGAAAGATAAAGTTTAAGTGTTATACTGGAATGGATAGTAAATTTTACAAAACTTCCTAAAGTGTTCAAAATAAGCATAGAAACTATGTGCATGTATACTTTTCTTAATGCTAAATCAAATGAAGCAAGAACTACCACATAAAATAGTTCTACAATTTAGCTAAAACAAAGCATAAACACCATCAAGATAGAGAACTAAGAAAGATCTAAATTAATATTATAACTTTGAAAATATAAGATCAAAACTATGCATGTTATTTTAACATCTCTACTCTCCTAGATTACCAACAAGAATGAATGGACCTATTTAGCTCCAATGGCAATAAAAATTTACTTTGTTTGATCCTTAAAGAATGCAAGAATAGGAAGCTTTAACTCTTAACAATGGTGACCTCTCAAGAAAATAAAAGGCAAGCTCTTAGTCTCTTTGCTATATGCTTTGCATTTGCTCTCTTAAGAAGTTTAGGTGTAGGTATAAAGGTAGAAGGAGGGCTCCTTATATAGCCCAATGGATAAAGGAAACACTTCATCCCTTTGCATGTGGGATAAAGGTAAAACATGATTAGGAATGGATAAGGTTGCTTTATTAAAGGTAGCCTTACTTTAGAAGGATTTAATACATGTTTAGCAAGTCATGGGAGTTGGGGGGTGCTTTAATTAATCAAAGGTGATTAATTAATAGGTAGGTGTAAGCTTATAGAAGCCAATTAGAAGAATATTAGTGCGATTTAGGCTATTAAAAAGGGATTAAATCAATTAAATATTGATTTACAAGTCAAATGAAGGGGAAGACTAATCAATTAATAATAATTAATTAATCTAGATAGAAGAGGTGATTTAATTAACAGAAGGTCATTAATTAGGTTGGATAGGTGACTTAATCAATTAGTGTATTGTAATTCATTAACGATAACAAGAGGGAATATGAGCACTTTTTGATGATATGTCGTCGATTTTTGAGAAAGGGGATAATTAGTGCAATTTAAATTGCTTGGGCGTAATTATATGTGTCTACATTTTCATCTCTTTGGGGTGGCGTAAGTGACGTCACTTCAAAGACAGTAGACGGAAGAAAATTTTTGAAGGGATAGAATAAAAATTAGTAGGAGGGAGAGATGCCCCCTTGAGTGTCGATGGGGTGATGAAAGAATTCGATCAACAATCGAAAAAGGTGAGATATAGATAGAAGAATGGGAGGAGGCAGGATGCCCCGATGAGAGAGAAAATTAGGGGTGAAAGGGAAGTGAAGTAGAAGAAATGAGGAAGAGGGGAGAGAAGAGCTTAGCCTCTAGCCACTTATTTATTTGGAACAAATTTGATGTCATCATATTGCCATAGGAACTACATCATCGGTCCTTATGAAAAATATAAACATACGACAATGGTAGAATGACATGAAAATCCATGCTGCGAACAATTGTCCATTGCTGAAAGTACCAACTCCACGCAACATACAAAATGCAATGCAATATGAGAAATTGAAAGATGCCTAACTCCATGCAACATACAAAATGTAATGTAATACGAGAAAGTAAACAAGCTAAACTAACAGAGAAACATAATGTAATGTTTTTATTATCAAGCTTCAATTACGACCTGTGTGAATTAATGACAAGGGTTGATGATGGTGTCCCAAAAAAGGATACATGCAAGGGGAATAACGGAGGACACTTGGGTCTAATGGAAAAGCAATGTGCACTACGAAACAGTACGAGGCAACTCGTTGTGCCCCAGAGTACAAACGAAGGAATCAACCTAGCTTTTGTTGATGGAGGTAGATCAAGATGATTCACAAGTCACACACATGAACAAGTGACAACCAAAGAGTGATGTTTTGTAGGATGATTTTCAATTTTTAGAAGTTTTCTTAAACATATTTGAATGTTTTTGATGATTTTTCTAACATATTTGAATGTTTTGGTTGATTTTGAATTTTTTATGAAACTATGTACAGGAATATAAGGAAGTGTGGATGCCCCTAGCGATAGATGGGATGTACAAGGGCATAAGGCCATGTGCATACCAAAAAGTTGAAGATGTAAAAATTCCCCAAAAATTAGGTGGGAGTATTCAAAGGTAAACTCTTCATAGGTAGAAATGGGACCCAAGGACATTATGGATAGGTTCAACATGATGGTGAACATAAACCCATGAAGTGCTAGGAAGAGGCAAGGATGCCCCCATTGTAAGTTGGCCTAAAAGCACATGATAGAAAGGAAGGAGAAGATTATTTTTGTGGAAGGGGACAAAGGTTTCCACAAACATGGAAAACAAGTAATCTTATACACATGGATGTTCTAAATGATGTGAATGATATGAATGTAGCTTAGAATCCTCACGATGAATAAGTGATTAGCCAAAGGCATAAATCGTGAGACGAGATATGGAATAGAGTAAGAGTCTGAACAAGGTCCAAAAACAACACTTAGTAACATACTAATCTTGTTTACTCATAGAGATCCAATGTGTGCACGTGGATTTTATTACCTCTTGAAGTGAAGATTTAATAAACAAGTGAAGAGACCCTAGCCAATGTGTAGGAATGATTTATTTTGATAAGTGATTTTTTGAATGGAGGGTGAAAGGATAGTTGTACATTGCTCCGCTACCAGCCAAGAATCCATAGCCCCGATGGAGATGTATTTGATTATAATCACAACATTTCTCTACTGCTAGTTAGGCATCCATAGCCCTGATAGAGATTATTGGAAATACCCCAAGAGAGAATTATATATTAATTTGCTTTTGCTTTGTAGCTTTTAGCTTTTGAGTTTTGATTGATTTTTATTCTTTTTCTTTCTAAAAACTTATTTCAGCTCGCTTGTTTGACAAGGGGTTAAGAACCACTGATGGCTTGATGGAAGGAGGTGGAAGTGATTGTGATGATGACATTGGCTAGTGTCAACAAATATGTCCAAAATTTCTTTACAACAAGTTTATTAGATGTTTGAATGTGATAAGATCTCCATGAGGTCAGTCGTTCTTTAATTTACCAAGGTGATAAAAAAAACTAGGGGAAAACAGATACCATAGAGATAAATGTCGCAAAAATGCGTGCGAATAAGCTAACCAAAATATCACCAAAGGGATGAAAATGGTAGGAAGACTTGCAGAAGAATAAAAAGGAAGGGAAGAAAGAAATATCCATGTGTACGTAACACCTGATTGCAATGTTTGATCTTTGTACCTTTGATTTTTTTTGTTTTTTTATATTTTTGTATTTTTGCATTGTTTTTTATTTTTAGATTTTTGATATTTTCTTATTTTTTTGAACCGTTTCTACTAACAAAGTCACTTTGTGTGATAGGATCCAACAACGATGTTTGCGACTTCCTTGATAAGGGAGACTAAGTGTGTTTGTTTATCAAGAGTCATGTTTTCCCCAATGTTGACAATCGTGGTGTGTTCACACTCAACAAAGGACTGTGATTTATCCTTAAACATGGATTTTGTATGCAGGGGCTTGAGTTCCCTATCCAAAGGTTTATGTACTTTGTGCCATACTTGATGGTTATGTTGATGTGCGTTCTTGAATCATGCTTGATTTACAACTTTGAGATTGTTCCAGTTGTTGGGGGATTTTGAGCTCTTGGAAGTTTTGACCTAAGCTTGATAATGAACCTGTTTGGGTTTCTTATAAGCTGACGCTTGAATTTTATGATTTCGAGAAGGAGAAGAAAGTGAACATTTGCGATTGATGATAGGAACGATAGAAATGGTAGTGGGCTTACCACAACCATTGATAGAAGAAAAGGATGTGGTCCAAGAATTGAAGAGGATGGGCTACCAGGAGGTGAGCCATGGATAGAAGGTGAAAGGCTACTAGGATGTGGCCCAATAATAGAAGAAGAAGGGATACTAGGACGTGACCCATAAATAGAAGACGAAGGGCTACTAGGATGTGGCCCAAGAATAGAAGAATAAGGGCTACTAGGATGTGACCCATAGATGTAAGATGATGGACTACCAGGATGTCGCCCAAGAATAGAAGATGATGGACTACCTGGGGGTGATCCATACATAGAAGATAAGGGGCTAGTTAGACGTGCCCCAATAATCGAAGATAGTGGGCTACTCAAAAATTTCTCACAAATAGAAGAGAGAGGGCTAATAGAAGGTGACCCACACCTAGATGAAGATGAAGAGTTACTTGGCATTGACCCCACAAGAGATTGTGATTGAGGAATTATGATAGATGAAGAGTTATTGGGTGATGAGAAGATAGGCCATGGATCTATGCAAGACCAAGGAGTTTCATCACATAATGAAGAATGTGAAGATGGAAGAATAAGAGGAGGATCAAGTTGCATGATCTGAGGCTCTTCCTCTATTTCTTGATCAAAGGAATCAACCTTTTCCTCATAATATGCAAACGCATCAAACTCTAAAGAGAATATTTTTTTGTAATCTACTAAAGTAATATCTTCATATGCCCCTATAAATGACCTGATTATTTCTTCATTATGAAAGATATCAATCGGTATGAGTTGTTGATCGATCCCTATGGGTTTATTGGAAGAAATAGGTTCACTTAGTGTGGAAGGCTTAGAATATGTTTGATGATTATTGATAGAAGAAGATGATGTGGGGGACAAAGAATATGTGTAGCTATATGTTTTAGGAGTAGAAGAAGGTGGTGTGGACCTACCTAGACAATGATATGTCATATGTAAAATAGTATGATTAAGTCCAAAGTCTGTAGATTGTGATGCATGGGTCGATTCAAATGTTTGTCTCGAAGGACTTTGAGTCACACGAATCTTCACAGAAGGAAGATTCTATGGGGGTGATTGATGAAGAAGGTCCTGTAAAGAAGGGGAGGACTGTGATTCAAGTATCACATTAGATGAATGATGACAAGGGTCCTGCGAAGAAAGAGAGGACCCCAATCCAAGAGTTGTATTATACTTCTGATTGGATGGATTTGTAGTCACGTGTATCTTCAAAGGAAGAAGACATCGTTGGGGCGACTGATAAAAGGGGTCCTGCAAAGAAAGGGAGGACCATGACATAAGAGTCACATTAGATGATTGATGAAGAGGATCCAGGAAATAAAGGGAGGACCATGACTTAGGAGTCGCATTAGATGACTTAGGACTCGAATTAGATGAATCTGAATAGTAGTCTAGATTTGAATCCTCAGAAGAGTCAAAGGAAATATTTGGATTGGAATCCTCATAAGAAGAGGAAATGTTTGGATTAGAATTAGAAGAAGAGTGGGGGGAACTCGAATAATAATTTGGATCAGACGTGTCCAAATCATACCAACGACTATGAGATGAACGTGGGGAATGAGTTACCCAGATGGGTTCTCTAGCGCAAAGAACTAATCGAGGTTTGGTCATGATGGGCGTCCTTTGATGTGAATGCCAAAAGTTGGATTCCTTATTGTCGTAAGTGTGAGGAACAGCGTGATAATCAGTCATCTCTTGTGTGATTTAAGCACAAATGTGTAGACCTAGATAGTGTGATCAAACTTCTTCAAAGTGAAGAGGGCTCCATGCCGATTTGGGTAGCACAATGGTAGCCAACTAGACATTCATTATGTATGGAGATGCGTGTGTGATTTTCTGAAGGGGGGCTAAGGAAAATAAACATTGTGATGACGCAATCTCAATGATATCAAAAGGGATTGTCCTAGAAAACAAGTTTTATGAATGAATAATCATAAAGAACAATCACGAAAGTGTGAAACACAAAGCCAATCAACAAGGAACTAATCCCTATGTAAAATGCATGTGCAAAGTGATAGTCTGATGCAAAAATGATCAACACAATGGCAATATTTATGTCAAGCTCAAAATGAACAAGGCGTAAATATTAACAAAGGGTAGATGTGACTCTTAATCAAAGGATACCATGACAATTTTAATAACCAACCAGGACTAAATGTTAAAGGGTGAGGATTACAAATGTAAGCCACGTAACCATACCAATTGGACATGTTAATCAAGCTTTACGAAGAAGCAAGATATTAGTGTCAAAGTGGTATCGAAACGATGCAAACAAAGTAAGTGACACTCTTCAAGGTTTTGGACAATGTTTGAAGCCAAACCAAGTCAAAGTATACTGAGGATGTGTTAAAATGTGCGCAGCGTAATGCCACAATGTAGATACTTAGATCACATTTATGAAAAACATGACATAAGTATCTTAATTGTGTCGAGACAATACACACAAGGTAACACGTCAAAGGGAGATCAAATGATGAATTAATTTGAACTATGATGATGATTTTGATGTGGGTATCAAGATCACAAAGGCTACTAATGATATAAATACGTCCCCACACACTTTATACATTTAACTTATCTAGCCACCAACATGGATGGGTGTAAACAGACAAAAAATCAGATGAAATAATCGAGTGATAACACAGAGGTAGTCACCATTATTTTGATCAACAAAGTGTCAAAAGAATGTGAAGGAAGCAAATACAAAATGGGATGAAAATTGCTATCTTCACTTCAGCAGAGTTTTTCCTCGCCCTAAGGTAAGTAAAAACTAGGCAAAAGTAACGTGTCACACGTTTTTCAATGAAAATGTGGTTCACAACTCAACACTGTTTTAGAATGGTCAAAGTGGGCTCCTGGCCAAAGTATATTCTCCTAGGTGGTTCTCTCACCCTAGGTGTTACAAATTAGTCTTAAGTGAGCATGATTTACCCAAAAAGTCACACTGACTAGTTTAGTAGTATCTCGTCTTTACTTTACCCCTTTCAAGAGTAGTAGGCAACTAGTGCGTCTACTTGTACTATCACTAGGGTTACCACATGGACATTCGGTAACGCTATCTCACAAAGGAATCACTAGTCAAGTAGGTAGTGCGGAGCACTTCCCGTTTCGTCCACAAGGTTCCCTCTTGCGTGGACTACCTTGGGGTTCCTAGAACCACCCCCATTGTTATAGCTTAAGGCATTATGCCAAATGGGTTATGTTCCAGTTGAGCGGCAAGGGACATACCCTTTTCTAAAACCTACAATACAGTGTTTTGAATGTGTTGTTCTTTTTATCTTGCTTAATTAGGTGTGGTTTTCTTAAACACATTTTGGCAACCTGTATAACAACTATATTAGTAGTTTTTGACTTCGTTTTGATTCCTCCTTTCCTTAACAAGCGTTTTTAGGTCTTGCACTCAAGCGTTAGTAGTTCTCCAAGAAAATCACATTATTTAAAAGAGGATTAAGAGTTTCTTATGATTCTCAAGATCATCCAAAGATGCAAGAGAAGAGCATACACAACAAATAATCTAACTAAAAAGTAAAGAAAAACTTTTCAATCAATGAACCATACAAAATTCTTCAAAAATGTTCATTCCCCTAAACCAAAAGTAAAAGATAAAGTTTCCAATTTACCAAATGTTATAAAATGAATGTTAAAGTTTCTTTTGATTTTCAAGATCACCCTAAGGTGCAAGAGAAGAGCATACACAAAATTTGTCCCAACTATATAGAAATGGAAAACTTCAAATCAAATGACCATTGAAAAATACTTTGTAAAAGGTTCATTCCCTTAAGCAAAATGAATAATCAGATTTCTAAGTTCAATCCCAATGTTAAAAATATAGAGATCAATTTTTTTATTTTTTTTTCAAGATCACCAAAAGGTGCAAGAGAAGAGCATACACACGTTTTGGTCTAAATTGAGTAAGCATGGAAATACAACATTCATCAAAACATTAGACATGTTAGAAAATGACCTATTTTAAACTAATAGAAAAACCTACAATTTTTGTAAGTATAAATCCCTAATTTATGTTTTCATTTCATATTTAACATCAATACCTTTCCAACGCAAAACAAATGGAGTCATTTCGAGTTCGGGAGCAAAAGTTATGGCCTTTGGAAGATGAAAAAGTAAGCTCTAAATTTAAAATTAACATACATGCTCAAGAATTTAAAATTTTCAAACATTAAATATTAAAAAGTAAGATCAAACATTAACATACATGCTCAAGAATTTAAAATTTACAAGAAATTGACAAAACTAGCATGTAGAATGATGAAAAAGTAAGCTCTAAAATTGAAAAAATGATGAAATCTTGAAATTTTCTCACCAAGATTAAATTTTGACATCAACCCACCACATTAATATGTAAATAGAAGACTCAGCACTATCAAACACTAACTTACATGCTCAAGAATTTAAAATTTTCAAGAAATTGACAAAACTAGCATGTAGAATGTTGAAAAAGTAAGCTCTAAAAATGAAAACATGGAAAAATCTTGAAATTTTCCCATCAATTCTAATTTTGACAGCACTTCACCTCCTTTATACCTATAAGGAAGACTCAACACATGCAAACTCAACAAAACAAGTTAATAAAAACAAGTTAGATCAACATGTGTAAAAGAGGGTTAGTAACCAAAAATGAAACTTAACTACAAAAACTTGAAATTAAGTGCAAAGGACAATGGAGTAAGTCCCACTAGGCGTGCCAAATGTGTGCATGTGTTTTTTTTCAAAATAATGGTAATATAAGTAAAGACTAACACCTAAATAGCCTTAACTTAGCAAGAATTGAACAACAAACTAAACACCATCAATATAAGAATTAAACAAGGGTTAGATGCTAGCATTCATCAATACAAACTTTGAAACTAACAATGCTAAATATCTAAACTCCTCTATTCTCTAACAGAAAATAAATGAATGGACCTAAGTAAGCTCCATGGCTATCAAAATAGTTGTCCTTAGTATGCCAAGTAACCTAGGAATGAGGGCCTATCAAAGTTGGGCTACAAGACCCCTTTGACACCTCCCATTTGACTTAAGCACTTAAGAAAGAGGCTTAACTCTTTAAGATGATGAACTCTCAAAAGGGCAAGGTGCAAGCTCTTAGTCTCTTTGTTATATATTTTGCATTTTCTCTCTAAGGAGTTTAAGTCTGTAGTAAAAAGGTAGGTGGAGGGCTCTTTATATAGCCCAAAGGATAAAGGATTCAAAACATTCTCATGAATGTGGGATAAAGGTAAAACATGATTAGGAATGGATAAGGTTGTTTTATTAAAGGTAACCTTACTTTAGAAGGGTTTAATTTATGCTTAGCAAGTCATGGGAGTTGGGGGTGTTTTAATTAATCAAAGGTGATTAACTAATAGGTAGATGTAAGCTTATAGAAGATAATTAAAGGAATATTAGTACAATTTAGGCTATTATAAGGGGATTAAATCAATTAAATAATGATTTATTGGTTAAATGGAAGGGAAAGCTAAATAATTAATAATAATTAATTAGTCTAGGTAGAAGGGGCGATTTATTAACGGAAATTCGTTAATTAGGGTATTTGTTGGATAGGAAACTTAATTAATTAGCTTAGTGTAATTAATTAATTATGATATGAGGGAAAATGAGTGCTTTTGATGATATGTCGTTGATTTGCGAGAAAGGGGATAATTAGCGCAATTTAAGTATTTAAATTGCTTGGGCGTAATTATAGGTGTCTACATTTGCCCCTTTTTGGGGTGGCGTAAGTGATGCCACTTCAAAGATAGTAGAAAGAAGAGATTTTGAAGGGATAGAAGAAAAATTAGTAGGAGGGAGGGATGCCCCCTCGAGTGTCAATGGGGTGATGGAAGAAGCCGATCGACGATCGAAAAAGGTGAGATATAGGCAGAAGAAGGGGGACGAGGCAAGATGCCTCGATGAGATGGAGAATTAGGGGTGAAAGGGAAGTGGTGTAGAATAAATATGGATAAGGGGGGAGAAGAGCTTATCTTCTAGCTGTGTATTTGTTTGAAACAATTTGGATGTCATCATATTGTCCTAATGTATTCTTGTCCTAATGTTTTTGCCATGTGATTATTTGGATAGAGGTGATTCATGAGGATTCTTGCTAGAGGAAGTACCAATCTTTGAGTAGGGGTTTCAAAGATAATATGTCATTTCCATAGTATTGCATGATGAAGATTGGTAGCAAGCCTAAACGAGGTCACCATATGTCGGTACCTAAATTACAAAAGAATTCATTTGTAGAAGAGGATTCTAGACAAAAGGGTATGATTTCCATTGAGAAAAATAATTGCCTTAGTGAAACTTTTCTTGTTAGAGAAATTATTCTAGCTCAGGAGAAGAAACTTGTTTGTGCAAGCAAGAAGGATGTAATGGAAACTCGTAAAAAGTGCGATGAAGGGAATAGCAGAGCTAGAGCTGCTAGGTTGATAGTGACTCAAGCAAGACAACACATACAAGAGTTCAAGGAAATGATGAGGGAAATTGATGCAAGAAAGACTATACCCTTGAAAGAAGACTCTATGGAGTAGTTGGCACATGAGGAGGAGCCTCACATGGACACTGGTGTAAAATTGCAGCCTGTTGTAATTTCTGAACCAGCAACTTTTGATTAGCTTTCATATACTTTCAACAGGTACTCAAGCAACAATATTGGGGGCAGCTCAACACATGTCTATCTTGAACACATGGAGGACATTAATGTCCTTGAAAGGCACTCAAGAAACAATGTTTGGGGCAGCTCAACATATGGCTATCTTGAACACATGGAGGACATTGATGGCATTGAAAGGTATGAACAAATATGGCTAGATGGCTGTAAAACTGAAAAAGATATTTCAATCCAAAAGGTACCTATCAATCCTCCAAAGAATAAGTCATTATCATATGAGATGGATTTACCAAGCAGTAATGAGCATAAATTTGTGAAAGGTGTTGATTCTTGTTTCACTTATTCTCCATCTAAAATCATGAATCACAATAGGGATGGTGTTGTTTTGGAGGTTTCTAAAGAAGCGATAGAAGGTGAACCTTTTGATAATCTTCTTTATGAGGAGATTCAAGAGAATCAAAGATGGCATACCTTAGATGATACAAGGGCTCATAGGCATTATAAGCTATGGGATCCTAGTAATATGTGGCAGTTATCCAAAACTATCAATTCTGATGTTGAAAACTTTGTGACTGATTTCATAAGCCAAAGAAGGAATTAAAATATGTCTTTTGGGATTACAAGTGTTGAAAAGCATGATTTCTTCATGGGAGACTCTGGTGCAAGAAGAGAGAGTACCTCTCAAGGTACTAGCATTAGTTTTTTGATTGCGAAAAGGGACAGGAGAATATTTTTTAATCATCTTCAGCCTGTTGGACTGTGTATAAAAACAATCATAATGAGAGGAGAAAATAACAATATGGGACAATAGGGGATAAGAGGTGAGCGTGGACATTCAGAGGAAGCAGACTCCCCATTCTTCTGCTAGGCCTTTGGGGCTTCACGAACCATTTTTCTTGAAGGATACTAGAAGTTAACTAGGCACAACAGCCTATAGATATGTTGGATGAGGAGTCTTGTTGGGAGAGGTATCAGACCTTGAGTGAAGGCCTTTCGTAACAACATGCCATTCCAGGAATATTGTAAAATGAAGATTGACAGTAGACCCAAGAAATATCAGCAAGAAATAGGTGCCAGAGTTACAGAGGAGATTGGAACAGATCTCCATTCCACACTTTGACTGGTTCTAATAAGTGTATTGCACCATCTTGGGTCCAGAAGTTGAATACATACCCCGACTTGAATCATATGCACAAGGAAGATGCAATTAAGTCTACAAGCTTACATCTTGAGGGAGACGCTCATGATTGGTGGCATCATGGGTTGATTACATAGGGACACATACACATTACAACTCATGCAAAGTTTGTGCAGAGGCTGGTGAGTAGATTTGATAAGATGGACCCTGATAGGTATTTTAGGGAGTGGACCCATTTGAGACAAACTAGTCCCCTGGATCAGTACATGGATAGATTTTCAGAGATTATCAGTCATGGTACCTGATGTTATGGAGAGGAGGATGATTTCATTGTTCATAGTAGGTTTGACTGATGCTTTCACTGGATTTGTGAAGGCATTTGAACCTTATTCTTTGCAAGGGGCTGTTAGGAAAGCTCAAGACTTGGAGTTATCCACTCCAAAGCTGAGGTGTTCCACCTCACGTTAAATAAAGTGGAGCCTCCATATGGATTAGAATAATGTCAGTAGAGTGAAGCCTACACCTGAGGCTAGAGGTGGTTACAAAGCCAGGTCATTTTTTGAGTCCCCGCTCGCCGGTGAGTTGAGGTCGAAGGGGTTCTATGGGGTGATTGCCACACACCAATGGATCCCAGCACATGATTACAGAGTTAGAGGGAAGTCTCAATTCATTGATGTATTCAAGGAGATAAAGGGTGACAGAGGTGAGGAGTTAACGACTCGTGAGATGGATGATGGAGATGGGGTTGCATTGGATAGTGCAGATGCAGGGCAGGAGGAGAAGACTTTTCCTCGGGAGGTTATAGCCACATTGCATAAAACTCTGATGTACAAGGCATTTAGGATTAAAGGATTTATGTAGGGTCAACGTGTTGGGGTATTCATTGGTAGCAGGGAAACCCACAACTGTATTGATGCCTCATTGTATTGAGAGAGTGGAGGACTTGTAATAAAATCTGAGCAAGTGATTCTTGGTGGACGTAGCCTCAACATTGGGTTGAACCACGTTAAATCTTGTCTCTTTGTGTTGTGTTATTTATTCTGCACTTTCCCCATTTGAGCATCTATAATATTTAACTGCATATTAGTTTCTACTGATTTCCACATTTTTGTAATGGGATTGATTCTACATATTTTATCTCTTATTTCCTAACAATTGGCTATCAGAGTCTTGGTTTGAGTTTGGGACTGAAGTGTCTGAATCGATAGAGCTGAAGTTTTAGTCTTGAGTGGCAGCTATGACTGATGATGGAAGATCTGAGGGTTGACAAATTACAACGGGCACTAAGTATGGTTACAACTTTGGAAGATGCAGATGGAAGATCCACCTTGGTGATCAGAAAGATCTTTATACTTTGCATGTCAATGAGAAGTATGAAAAAACCCTCGTAGGTATGACCAGCAATGTCGCACATGGGATTTGTTGGATCGGAGATTGGCACTTAGAAGTTCAGATCCGGATGTAAGTCTTGTCATCTATCGGTAGTTATTTAATGTTTCAATAGGACTGAAGACCTACAAAATATCTAATGGATGATTACTCCAAGATTATATGAAAAACCCTAGTGAGATTCTAACAAGATCATTTTTAGGATGACAACTACATATTTGAGGATGAGATGATCTTCTATCAAGGAAGATTGAGCCTTATTTAAGATTCATGGTTCAGGATACGGATATTGTGACATATGCATAGTCCTTCCGTTACTAGGCATTTGAATTGTGATGAAGACCTACAGGGCTTTATGTAATTTTGTGCTCTTTACCTGGCATAGGTTGAGGGAGGATAGCCTAGTAATGGCGGTAAACAGGCATACTCATGGTTTGTCAGCTAACTCGAAGTTGAAGTTTGAGGATGTTGTAGGGGTGATTCTAAGTGAGGAAATGCGACATTGAATAACAGCTCCTATTTATTTTATTGCTTCTACTTCCTGGTGAGTGCTTTGACCCACGTGGAAACTAGAGTGGAGACAGAATAAATGTGACAAAATTGAAAGATCGGGCAAGGTCAAAATCCAAGCAGTAAGATTGATTATGTTGGAACTGTGGATACTACCGTTTGGGCATGTCAAAGAAGGACTCTTGGGAGCTTTGAGATCCATGAAGAAACAACATTGAAGAAAACATTAGGAGGCAGCCTGTGGCATCTCACATGTAGTGTCAGGTCATGCTTTGAGAGTTAGCACCATTTCTTTGCATATACATGTTGAATCTTGGGTTTTAAATTCAGGGGACTCTACGGGATCCAGAGTGAACTTTCATACCACATAGAGTCGATTATTTTGTTGATTAGTGTTCACAGGGGATTTTGGGCATGTTTTTCATTGGTGATGATGAGCCTTGCAGTATAGATTGGAACTTTCAGCGTGGGTATTCAGGTTAGAGATGCAGAATGGGAATCATACTGGCTATTGAAGGATGTCAGACATTGTTATCTACATTACATGAAGAAATTTGCATGATTGGCACTAAAATTGGGAAGTGTCTTGGTTGTACTGTGATATTTACAGCTGATCATCAGTTGGAAGGTTACCAAGGGCGCTCTTGTGGTGGAAAGAGGTAAGAAGGTTGGAACCTTGTATTTATCCACTGATAGTACTAATGATTGGATAATACTTGTGGCTTCAAGCATTTCTCAGGATAGGGAGGACTATTATGGCACCTATAGGCTACGGTCCATATGAGCCTAAGGGTCATGGACGAGTCATAAAGCCGAATCATACCCAACGGGCTATACAGAAACAAGTTTGGAGCTATCTATGAAGGACTGCATATATGGGACTACATAAGCATGTTTTTGCGTTTGGGGGGTCACTTTTGGACAATGGCAACTTAGAAATGAGAGTAAGTTAGAGCTGGTAGCTACTTTCTGATGTGTACTGGGGCCATCTCATGGTATCAAATCTACTTGGGGGTATCAAGGCTCGTATTACCGAGGAGAATTTTATAAGGATGCATGCAGAGTAAGGAAATGCACTTGGGTTTGCATACATATTATTGAAACCCTCACGTGCAGTCTGATGTATGTTCACGACTACTCTTGTGGATTCAAATCCCACAGGAACCCTAGCATTCAGTAGAGAATGAGAGACAGGTCCCTAAGTTAAAATGGCATTCTGTACGATGGAAAAGTGACAGAGCGAGCATAGGAATCTACAAGTAACCTTTCCTCGCACCCGACCTTTTGAGGTCATGCCGAGACAGGCGGTGTGAATGGAATATGTGTGGGATGCAGACAAACTAGTTAGGTAATCTGAAGATGTCTTCGACACGCACTAGTCAGAAATTTGAATCTAAGGCAAAGAAGGCCCTCCATAACTCAGAATCACGTCAGTAGATCAGATCCACGACATCCATTTGGGCATAGCGTGGCTGCTCGATGAAGGCATCTCGTGAAGGTTTTTGTGGGTTTTGGGGGTGTTTGGGGAAGATAATCCTAGGGATTGTTTCAGTGTATATCTCCAGATAAGGCAGCATTTTGGGCTAGGCATGGTAGCATATTGAATTGCACCTCTATGGGTGATTCTCTGGCCCCTAGTCCAGAACTCCTTAGCTTTACTTAGCTACTGTGTACTAACAAGGATAACTGTTCGATGATGTCTAGGTTCGCTATGATTTCCTGGAGTACATCTGAATACTAATGTACGTAGGCCAACATCTAATGTCCTGATGTCACCTATGGACTCATATCAAGCCCTCTGTGAGACTTGTGGGTCATAACCATAGGTGGTCATGGTTGCTGTGGACCTGCTATGGTTCATGTGTGGAATCAGTGCCCTAATCCCTAGTAATCTGGATAAAAATCAGTATGCTTTACTTTAGCCTACTATATTTAGAATCTATTAATTGTGTGCATCTTTTCAGAGGTATCTCACAAGGCATATTTGCAAAGGATGCCATTCTTAAACTGGTATCTATACACATGTGCAGAGTGTCTGCATAAGACTATGTAAACCAAATATTTTTAAAGCAATCCAACGAGTGATATAGTCTCTTTCAAACCCTTCCAATTTACATGCGGATATTAATCTAGAGTAATCCCCATACTTTGGTTAGATTTGACAAAAACTTGTGTGCTTGGTCATCTTGACTATGTCCTCTCCCCCAAAATGCAGTTGGAAACTTAGATATTGTTGTATTAGTTCATACCATTGTTTCGGAAGACCTTGTGATCCTAAGAATTCCAAATCTATATCTAGTTTATGGCTATGACGAGACTTAACACTGGGGCATGATATCCAACAATCAACATAATGGATATATCCCTGAAAAAAATGCTCTTTCTAGGTCCCATGATTGTCATACAAAAGCTCAACAATGTAAACTAAATGCTTCAAGTTCTTGAAACAAATACATTCAACTATGCGAAGTATATCTATAACAGGTATCATAACTTCTATACTTTCATATGGAGACATGTTTGTTGAGGATTTTCTGCCAATCAGATATAATGACATTATTTCCACAAAGATACTTCCAAAAGGATCCATTATTCACATATATAATTATATTTTTAGGTGGAAACAAAGTAACAAATGTATAGCTCTCTTGCTCTGTGCATTTGTAAGACTCTTACTTGCTAAATAATGAAATAACTGATCTAATCTATTTGAACATGCTTTACTCTCGATCCTACCTCAGAAGTGAGGAAAGAATCATCAGTCCTCATTTTGAAACTATCAATCCTCACAGCTAATAACCTGGGCAATATCGAAAGTAAAATCGACTAAAATAAAGTGATTGGCTACTCTATTTGATATGCTATATTAATTTAGAACAAAAATTGGGGAAAGCTAAAACCATGGATTCTGTAGAATGGTGGAAAATCCAAGATGATACCAATGTGATCTTGTCCATCCTCAGTGTAAGACCTCCTCGTTCAATTCATGTTCACGTGGATCTAGACAAAGCGTGTAATGCAAATATTCAATCAACTCAGAAGTAGATATTAGGACAAAGGCAGTTTAGGATACAATACTGTCAATGACGAGTAGGAGAGAGATATAGCAAGAGTAAAGAGCTTGGCTTATGTAATTCAACTAGCGGAAGAAATTCATTGCAAGTCATGCAACATGGAAATGTCCAGAACCTGAAACATAAAGCTTGAAGATGAAAAACCTACAACTTTAATGGCTTTCTACCCCAACAACAAACTATTGGGAACTCCAATGGATTGGATGAAATATCCAAAATCTAGCACCTCATGAGAGGAAGATGGATCCATGTCCACTTCACTAATTTCAATTCAAAACAATTGCACTAAATTAAGCATGCAATGAAAGATAACTCCATAGTAGATGTTATATGTATTATAACATGGAACAAGAAGTGCATCTATTACAATGGGAAATTCAGATGGAAAATTTGAGGGGCCATTTGCTTGAGCACAAGCCATCTATTTATAGGATTTGCATTTACCCAAGGTAAAAACCAAATAGAACTCTTAAACTATAAATAATGACAAAACACTATGTCCAGGGAACCAGAATCATTAATGCTAAGCTTATGGCAGTGAAGAAAAAGCTGGTGAAATCGTTGAAATTTACAAGACAAAGACATTTATCTTGTAATCAATTATCCTAACAAAGTTCAATCATAAGACATTGGAATCTTCATACAAGACTCAATTTTTTGTGAAAACAGATATAGTACATGTACGTGATTTAATAAAATGGTTTTATTTAAATGGAAGGGACCACTAAGCCAAAATCAAAATAACACACTATAAGAAATTCAACAAAAGAAAATTGTAAACATTCAAAAGAATGATAACATCTAAAATCCAAAGATAATTTTGCTAAATTTTTGTATTTCAAGCATCCATTAAAAAAAATTATACTATCCAACATGCCCAACAAAGGTTGATAATAGATAGTGTAAAACAAATCTACCAAAACAATGGTAATGACACATGACATTGTCCAAAATATAACAAGGATATGTTTGAATGTGACTATTGCTATGTCTTGAACATAAAATTTGAGGATGACTATGGAAGCACATGAGCAATGAAATTTGAAGAAACTACAACTACAATAATGTGATTGTCCCCAAATGACTTAGACATGCTACTTTCATAGGGAGGAACTACAGAGGAGGTCATCTCAAAAGTAATATATGACAAATTTTTGCTAATTTCAACCATAATGAGAGATGTTGGGCACTGAATTGACTAAGTCCCAAGGTAGAAGGATTTCGCGTGTGCAAGGCAAGTGAATAGGAAGGTTCTCAAGGAAAGGCGCGCGTGAGAAGAGGTTGATGCATGGAATAAGAAACACATGAGGGCTTGAGTAGGCATTATAAATGGATAAGGTGCCACCCTAGAGCCTTGGAGGTCAAGAAAATAATATTCCACTTAGGGACTATTCCTAGAAGGATCATTACAATTAGTGGAGGCCTTTGCAAGCTGCAATAACAACTCAATCATGGAGGACCACACTTCCACTTTGCAGGCGATTTGGTCATGGGTGAAACTATGGCGGTGAATCTAGATTCTATAAAAAGGAGTGCTTGGGTCTGAAATAAAAAGAGTTGGAGAAGCAACAAAGTGCTAAAAGAATGTTGCGGGTTATACAGTTGGAGAGCTTCCATGCTTATAGTTAGTTTTTGTTGTTATCTCCAGAGAGAGGATAGGAAAGGATGATGTTATGCATAGATGTAGGTGCTCGGGTCTAAAACCAGAGCTAAGATGGAAGAACATCGCTAGGGTTTTCTGTGCAAAGTATCTTGCAAGGCTTTGAGATGGTATTACTTGATATATTCAGCCTGGATGACCCTTGTGATGTTATGAGGCTACTGTAAATGTCTATAAATCAATATATGATGTGTTATTATGGATATATTTTTATATGGGTGTAAACCCTTGTGTTATTCATGTTGTTATGGATTAGATCTAGCTTCTTTATGCTTATTATAATGTTTATTCCCATTTATGGTACATCCGTGCCTGAATCTGGTATGAATAATTTTTGTTTTTAAGTGGAAGTATATATTTATGTTCTTGTAAGCCATCCTCCATTAATTGCAGAACATTCTCGTGAAGCTCACATAAAGGAGGGGTTCGGCACCCTGCGCACCTCAGGTGAGCACCTAGTGCATACTGGGTGATAGGATGACGCACTTGGGGTTAAAAGAAATATTAGAGGATAGAGGTAAACGAGACTATATTTTGGTTCCGTTGTTGGGACCTCTTTTGAAGTTATGAGAATGATGTGTGGTGACAGATCATCTGACCTTGGACATCGTCGAGACCTAGGTTAAAAGCACAGAGGATGAGTTTCCTTATAGATTTAGCACTGGATTTGAGTTTGATGCACATAAATGGGTGGAGGAGAACGCGTATCACAAGCTCTATGAGACATTCTTGTGTTGTTTCCCAGTAGAGTTGTATGAATGGCTCTCAACATATGCATGAAGGATGAGTTGGTACTATAGACCTCATGGTTATACCTAGAAGGAATATCAGTGGTTGCAAGACGTTGATCTGACCTAGAATTGTGTTTTTTATCACTGGTGGAAAGGTGTTTTGAATAGTTACACATTGGAGTAATCAATCTCAACTTATTCCTATCCGGAGGTTGCTAAGTTTGAATTCTTGTGAGAACCCAGAGGATATTTCTTGTGTGTTTTGTTGTTAGCCATCAAGATCATAATTATTACTTTGAGTTTGGAAGCATTTCATATGGCTGGCTAAACTCTTGCTAGGCACAGGGTGTGGAAGTTAATGTGATGCAGATGACAAACCTTGTGATGGAGGCAGAGAGAGGAGAGGCAACTCAAGTATGATGAAGCTCGAGAAAGGGAGTTGGCGATACAACGTGACGTTATAAGTGTGATGGACTTATGGAGACATACGTTGCGAAAAGGATTTGAGGTTAGCTTAGAGGGCACATGACCTGAGAAGTATGTATTACCCCATCTTGGCAAACACGTGAGAGAAACCCCCTCGGCTTCTGGTGAGAACTAGTTGTATGGATAAATGAGAGCTGTAGGTGTGCATCTCATCCCACCTGGTGACCAAACCCTGACGCTTAGTTTTCCTATATCTGAGACAAGTCATTCTAGTTCAATTGGTGTTTGTGAGAAAATAGCGTTAGGTAGATATCATTTTATATTACACCCATCTATGGCCAAGCAGAGATATCCGGTGTTTGGAGGTATTTTTTTTGGCACATCATTTGGGTAAGGTGTGGGTTCACAAATTTTTGGTGTCGCGTCTGGGAGTGGTGTGGGAAACACATCTGGCAGTGGTTCGGTATTATATACTTTTTTCATGTAGTTTAGCACGACGGTGGGAGCACAAAACGCAACTACGTCGGGCCCCCTACCTACGACAGGAAGAGGATCTAGAGGATCTAGATGGATAGGAGCTAGTGGATCTAGTGATCCTGGTGGTGGAGTAAATTTAGTAACAGGTCAAGGTTCTGGATCTGGTGGACAAGGGCCATAACAACCTCAGCAAGTGTTTTTTGAGATGTACTTAAATTTTCCTGATTACAAGGGTGTGGAAGATGTTGCAAAGCATGTGCACAAATGTGAGTTGTTATGGCGTGTGAATGGTATCACTTCCCCGGAGCAGAAGGCAAGTCAGTTTGTAACTACGTTGCAAGGGTGCACACATAGCTAGTACCGGAAGTATGACCCCCATCAAATGGTGGTGGATTATACCACGTTGTGCGATGATTTCTTGGAAGAATTTCATATTCCTGAGTTTGAACATAAGAACATCAGCACGTTGAAGGAGATCTAGCAAGGTATGGAGGATAGAATGAGGGATTATGATGCATGTTTTAAGACTCTCTTATCAAATATATCATATGATATCCATCCGTCACAACATGTTTAGAGGTCTGTTGAAGGACTAATCATACCATTTAGGCGAGTGCTTTCTCATAAGACCTTTATAGATCCACATGAGGCCTTGGAGGCTACCTTGCGCGCAAAGGAATTGGGAAGCATTGACACTAGATTTATCCCATTCCTAGAAGCCCATATTACTGCAGTGGTAAAGCAGCTAGAAAAATTGTCTGTGAACTCATCTCATGAGGCTCGCAGTGTCTTATGGTGCATGGATTGTGAGGTAGAGGGACACACAAAGGACAGTTTCCCTTGAAATACGGTGCATGTTGTGTCAGTAGATTGTGAAATATGCCACTGAGATCATGATGCAATCAAATGCTCATTGTTGCAATGTGCAATCCATAAGAATGTGCTTTGTTATTGCAAGATTTTCACCTCTACTACTAATGACACAAAGGATTACATATTGATAGACCAAATCCAGGACACCATTGATCTCAGTGTGTGCCAAACCAGTATTGTAAGTAGCTCCAAGGATGACGGTCATCATTATGAAGTTCGTGCAGATGGAGGAGGCCGCAGAAGAGGCTTTTGGGAAGGATTTAGAGGTCATGGCAACCGCAGAGGAGGAGGAAGTTAATTTCCACATGTGACCTATTATAATTGTGGATCGACTAAACACTACAAGCGCGACTTCTCGTATTTGTTGCAATGCTTATGGTGTGGGAAGAAGCACAAGTATGAAGAGTTCCCAGAGTTGTATGACCACATGAGCAAGAATCAGGAGAAGGACAAAGGTGCAAGGATGGTGAGTGTAAAGAGGACCGACCGGCAATAGATGCCGAGGGTGGTACTTAACTCTGAGCTAAAGCCTATTTTGGTCACTACATGTGCTAAGAGTGAAAAATCTTAAGAGTAAACAAATAAGAGACCCCTTATCAAAAGAGAAGAAGTGTTACATGGGAAATATCCTGATCCTACCCAACAAAAGGAAGTGTACCAAGAAACCATGGAGGTGATTAGGAGTTTACAAGGATAAATCTAGTGTCAAAAGGAGAAATCGTGCCAATTGGGGCAGAAGAAGAGCATTGAAGTTCCTCAGCAGGATATGGATGAGGTTAGGGAAGTGTGTCAAATGTTGAGGAAAGAGAAAATTATTCCTCTATTGGGAGAATGGCTAGGAGAAAATCTACCGTGCGCTAGAGGAGGGCATGAGAGACAAGTCCTACATGTTAACCTACCTCCTCACAACATTGATTATGATAAGGGGATCACACTGAATTTAGTTGTTGATGGGTGGCTCCTGAGTAATATATTTATTAACACATGCGCAGAGTTTAATGTCCTTACTCTAGATGCATGGAATCAAATGAGAAGGCCCCCATTGCAGCCATCTTCGAATGTGTTGTGCATGGCTAACAATACAAAGGCCATGCCTCTAGGGGTGTTGAAAGATGCATCTATAACTATTCAAGGGGCAAAGTTTGATGAGGAATTTAAGGTCCTAGAGCTCGTTGAGGGTGATAGTTTCCCAGCATTACTTGGGCGCCCTTGGTGCTATGCAAACAATGTTGACCTATTTTTCAATAAGAGCTACATGATTTTTGAGAACATGGAGGAGTGTGTGCTCATTCCACTAACTGATGAACAGTCTGCGCCTTATGTGGAACCATTGGGTGAAAAAGATTTAAACAAGACATATGTGTGCACCATTAGGGACCCAGAGTTTTTTCAGCCATCGAAGAAAGGGGTCATTCAATGGGATGATGCACAGTCCATATGTGATATCTCATATATTTGATTCAGGTGCTTGCAAGTTACAAACATTGGATGGAATAGTGTCGCCTGGTCATTTTAATGGGATTAGGTTGAAGATCTACTATAAATAAGTCTTCGGTGTGTTTTTCAATAAGGCAGTATTTCCAGCTAGCTTATGATTTCCCTTAATGTTGTATCATTTCTTTGTGTTTCCCTTTTTCGTCACTTTTCTTTGTCTTTTTTTTTTGGGTGCATTTGCGCACCGGTAGCCTGTTACATTTTTTAAAAGGGTTTTTATGCACAGAGGACTACACATCTATTTAATTTGGGGTGGAAGGTGTCAAAGAAGAAGTTTTGGTAGTGATGTGCATAGGCGGCCCAAGTAAGAAAATCAATAGCGCATGGGTTCATAAAAGTGCAAGTAGTGGAGGTGATCATGAGAGAAGGTTGGTGTCAAAAAGCTTTGAGAAAACCACGTACAAGGGTAAAAATCGTAGGAGCAAGATAAGGTATGCGAAGGAAATAACTTGGTAAAGGACATAGAGGTTGACATACTTTGGCATGATGAATGTGCGCAAGTTAGTCTATTGTCAAAGAAGTCTTGTGCGCCAGAAGGTTGTGGAATTTTTTTCATGAGTTTGTGAGCGGAGGGATGTCGTTGGAAAAAGCTGAATTTATTGTGTTCTTACCTTAGTAGGTGGCATTGAAGTTTGTGTGGGAAAAAAATTTATAAATAGAAGGTCAGGTGAGTTTTTTTACCTTGTGTTTGTTTTAAAAATCTCTTGTGAACTAGGGCATCTTTGTGAAGAAAACTTTGTGGAGATTTGTGTGCGTAGCAAAAGATTCAACATATTTGTGAACTAGAGTGGAAAGGGAGTACATGGGCGTGGGAGGAGAAGTGTGTTTGGAGGATTCCTGCATGTGTTACACTATCTTATAGAAGGAATGCTCTCCAAGTTAGGGTTTGCAGAGCTAGGGCACAGGATTTGGAGTTTTCGCAGAGGAGTAAAGCCACAGGACTAAGAAAAGTTAGGGCAAGAAGGAAGGAAGAGATTACAAGGACCAAACGAGAAGAAATGACACCAAGAAAGGGATTTAATGTTTCACTAAAGAAGGGCAAGGGAAAGAGCAAAGGAAAACCCGCAATATCAACAAGTTTTAATGAAGAATGGTATGTGGAAATGTAGTAACCAGCTGACATTTTGATGGGAACAGAGTGGGTTTCTTATGTGCATAAGATGGCCATAAGTGATTATAACCACAAAACATATACCACAGAAAGGGAGATGGCACTGGAGTTAGTTTGTCTGACTAGAGAGAGGACATAGGATGATAAGCATGTTTATGACGACTCAATGAAAACCACATTGGAGTAAGACATGCTCCTATAACTCTATGATTTTCCCTATTTTGGTAAACCTGACAGGCTGTACCAATGGTTGATGTCACACGTAAATGAGGATTATTTCTACTTTTTAGGAAGAATAATGCGCCTAATTGCCTAGTTTCTTTCAAAGTACATTGGACTTATATGCACAAGAGAATCAATGGAGGATGATTTGGATGATAAGGACGTCGTCAAGGAGACAATTGCAGAGTACGAGTATAAGAAGGGTTCATGCTATTTTGACATTAAAAATATCACAAACCCAACTATGAAGATGTCTATGTATCTAGTTACCAAGCTGAATAGACAAGAGTGTTGGATGTAAGTGAACAAGAGATGGTTGAACATTTGCAAGAAGATTTCAAAAGGAAAAATCTAAAACCTCTTGGCCTTCATTGCAGAGGAGATTATAGATGCAGTGTGTGATGGAGATAAGTTTATGTATGGTAATGATCTCCTTACTATTTTGTTTTCAGAGATTGGAGTGTCCGATGGCCCGAACAGCTATGTATGGGAGCACCCTGATGAGGACCCCTCCCCCGCGAAGAGGTTCGAATCCTACACTTGTGACTCAATGATTGCACCATACAAAGTGTGCTTAGAGAAGTGGTATAAGAAAATGCATGATGCATTCAGGGAATAATGGAGAATCCCAGAGAAACTGCCAGCCTTGGTGGATGGTGAGGCTGAGTTCGTTGTATACCAGCACTTCTACATAGGTAGATTTACTTTAACTGATGGAACAAAAATCCCTAGTGTAAACTACCCTTTTCCTTCATAGCGCAGTACTTTCAAAGCGTGGTCAACAAGTTCAAGGAGTCAAAGAAGTTTATATTTGATCTAAGTGAGGTAGACCAAGATTACCGCATGCTGCACCGAAGTCTAGTTTACCCTAGGAAGTGTGTGTGTGTGGAGAAGTATGTCTCCCATGAAGTACATATGGTGAAGCCAATGTCAATTCCTATTGTAGGTAAAACAATAGAAAGGGTGTATATCCACCTGAGGCCCAAGTTCGAGAAGGGCGTGTACTTGGAAGATGATGTATCTATCTTGGAGGACCCTACCTTGAAGAAAGGAACAAAGAGAGAAATATTAGAGACCAAAGAAAGCAAGGTGCCAAGCACGCATACTTTTAAGACTACATTAGCAAAGGAGTCAATTGCAGGAGCAAGTACCTACACAAGGAGGAAGAAGTCTCCTTTTAAGGAAAAGATACCAAAAAAAGAAGAGACCCATGTGTTAGAGGATTCGCCAATGAAGAAGAAGCAGAAAGTGGTGCAAAGCTCGAACTTTGAGGAGACAAAGAGCATGAAGGGTGGTGACTCTGAAGAATGTGATGAAGAACATGAAGAAGGTCAAAGTCCCCCTGTTCATGATATACACGAGTCTGATGAAGATCAAAAAGAATATGAAGAAGGTACTCATAATATAGGAGGAACTTAGGAAGTAGACATGCATGCTCAGAAGACCCCGACCCTGACCAGAGAATAGTGAGATGACACAGTAGAGAAGGAGGTGGTGGGTATTATAGAACATTTTGTGGAGCACGAGGTGGAGCGCAGCGCTGATGAATTGCTAAAGGAAATAGAGGAAAGCGTGAGTGTAGGGAAGGAGTGTGGAAGCATGGGCGGAGATCCCAGCTTGACAGTAAGTGTCCCCAAGGCAACACACATATGTGGAAAGGGCGCAGTACCAGCGCATGAACATTCCATGACTTATATTAATGATCCAAACAAGGTATTGCGCGTGCGTTTCCAAAGCACAGTGCCCATTGACCAACTCCTTTCTTGGTCTTCTTTTGATGAAAAGGGTGCATATCTATGCACAAGGAAAATTTTATCTTGGGTTTTGTATTACCACATTGATGAGCATGTGTTCAAGGTTAATAGTGATGCATTGATGAAGACACCATATGCCAAGGGAATAAACCCTCTTGTGAATTCCTAGCAGATGTCAGATGAGCAAGTTTGAAACACGCTCAACAAAGTCTCAGTGGAGGTGGAAGCAAGACTTTTCAACAGAAATGATAGAATAAGAGTCTTGGAGGATGAGCTTGGGAAAAATAATGAGGAGATCATTGAGAGGGACAGGGAGATAAAACAAAAGGAATTGATTAATGTGTAGTTAAGGCATGAGCTGGGGGATGAAAAGGCGAAGGTGCACGAAGTCTACAAGAAGGTAGAGGTTATTTCAAATGTCATTATCTTAAAGCACCTAGACCTAGCTCCTCCTGAGCAGAAGTATGAGTCGACCATGCACTGCTTGGAAGACTTGACGTGCATACTCACAATGAAGAGGCAACCACTTGCATTGGAGTCAACAGAAGAGGTGATGGCACGCCATAATGGAGAATAAAAGTTAAAGATTGGGGAGACAATAACTCGGTACTCCAAGCTCCTTTCCTCAGTGAAGACCACAGTGTAAATGGCCGAAGTTTTGTATGATAACTATGGTAGTAGAGGTAGAGTAGCAAGTATATTATTTTCTAGCCATGAGGTGGATCTGAAGGATTTTCAAGAGAAAAAAAAGGGAAATAGGACGGAGCGAGATAAGATCTTGGAAGAAGTCGAGAAGAAATTAGAGGTGATCGAAACCTTGAGGGTTTCGATTAAAAATAAATTGAAGGAATTTCACCCCAAAGTCACTCACAGAATGGACACGTTGGGTGACCTTAGCAAGAAGATGGAAAACATTAGAGATACGCTAAAGGCTAAGGGGGATGGGCTAAGTTTTGAGGACATTAGCGCGCTATTGGGTGATTTACTTCAACAAGCACAAAGTGAGGTAGATGTTTGGGATAAAATCGAGGCATCTATGAAGAAAGACTTCTCACTCCTCATGTAGTAGTAGCAAGATCCTTCTATCCTCTATTCAATTATAGATTATTTCATCTCTCCCATTCTTTATTATTTGGTGAAAGAGAATAGCGTTTTTGGGGACGGATAACATGCGTAGTGTGGGGTAATGTTGGGCCCTGAATTGACTAAGTCCCAAGGAAAAAGTAGCGCGTGCGCGCAAGGCAAGTGAATAGGAAGGCACTCAAGGAAAGGTGTGCAGGAGAAGAGGTTGGCGCGCGGAAGCAAAAGAGGGTTTGGATACTTAGCCGCATTTCGAAGGTGGTGTCGTAAGAGAAACACGTGAGGGCCCGAATAGGTGTGATGAACGGATAAGGTGCTATCCTGGAGCTTTGGAGGTCAAGAAAATAATATTCCACGTAGGGAATATTCCCATGAGAATCATTACAGTTAGTGGAGTCCTTTGCAAGCTGGCATAAGCACTCAATCATAGAGGACCACACTTCCACTTGGCATGTGATCTGTTGATGGGTGAAACTATGGCGGTGAATCCAGATTCTAGAAAAAGGAGTGTTTGGGTCTAAAGTAAACTGAGTTGGAGAAGCAACAAAGTGCTGAAAGAATGTTGCAAGTTGTGTTGTTGGAGAGATGTCACAGTTATAGTTAGTTGTTGTTGTTAGTTTTAGAGAGAGGCTAGGAAAGGATGATGCCATGCATAGATGTAAGCGCTCGGGTCTAAAACCATAGTTGAGATGGAAGAACATAGCTAGGGTTTTTTGTGCATAGTATCTTGTAGGGCTTTGAGATGGTATTACTTGATATATTCAGCCTTGATGACCCTTGTGATGTAATGAGGCTACTGTAAATGTCTATAAATCAATATATGATGTGTTATTCTGGATATCTTTGTATATGGGTGTAAAACCTTGTGTTATTCATGTTGTTATGGATCAAATCTAGCTTCTTTATGCTTATTACAATGTTTATTCCCATTTATGGTACATATGTGCCAAAATTTGGTATATGTACTTTTTGTTTTTAAGTGAATGTATATATTTCTGTTCCTGCAAGCCATCCTCCAGTAATGGCAGAACATTCTCACAAAGCTCTCATAAAGGAAGGGCTCGATGCCTTATGCACCTCAGGTGAGCGCCCAATGCATACTGGGTAATACGTCGGCACACTTGGGGTTAAAAGAAATATTAGAGGATAGAGGTAAATGAGACTACAAGAGAAATATATGAAAAAAAATAAAAAATCAGATTCACACTTGTGAATGCTACAAAAATAGAGTGATATCACCTTTTAAAACTTGAATGTTGTTTATGTTAATATAGAAATATATAAATTTTGTATACTTTACACATCTTTCAATATGAATACAAAAATACATCATTTTTTTATTTGTCAATTGTATGTAGTATAAAAATGTCATTGTGTGTGTATGTATTACAATTCAAATATTTTTTCCAAATTGATGTTTATTTATATAAGTTTACAACTATGTGTACTGTGAAAGTTTTGTTATATATATTCTTTTAATTTGAAAATGGATTTGCATTTCTGTGTGTGTGTGTGTGTGTTTATTTATATAAGTTTACAACTATGTGTACCTGTGAAAGTTTTGTTATATATATTCTTTTAATGTGTGTGTGTGTGTTCTTTTAATTTGAAAATGGATTTGCATTTATGTGTGTGTGTGTGTGTGTGTGTGTTTATTTATATAAGTTTACAACTATGTGTACCTATGAAAGTTTTGTTATATATATTCCTTTAATGTGTGTGTGTGTGTGCGTGTGTGTGTGCGTGTGTGTGTGTGTGTGCGTGTGTGTGTGTGTGTGCATGTGTGTGTGTGTGTGCGTGCGTGTGTGTGTGTGTGTGCGTGTGTGTGTGCGGGTGCGGGCGTGTGTGCGGGTGTGCGCGTGTGTGTGTGCGTGTGTGTGTGTGTGCGCGCGTGGGTCTGTACGTGTGCGTGTGTGCATGCGTGTGTGCGTGTGTGCGTGCGTCCATGCGTGTGTGCATGCATGTGTGTGTGTGGAAAGTTAAAACAATAAGTTTGTAAATTTGCATGGCAATATTGCACATTGATTTATCATTAAAAATCAAGAATGTCGTCATCGAATAATAAAACGGATGGACAATCAACTTCACAAAAGAGGTAGAAATTTTAAATACTGAGAACCAACAAACAAACACTACTCAAAGAGAAAAAAGAAATGCTCTTCATCATAAAAATTATGAAAACAAATAAGGATGAAATAAACAAACGTCGAAGAGAAAGTAGATGGCTTCATCAAGATACAATCAAAACATCAAAATAAATGAAAATATTTAGCAAACAAATACAATAAATGACACATCATCATCAATAATGCAAATATCAAACAATTATGTGTGTAGAAATTGATCCTGTGAATTCAAGAAACTTCTCATAAAGGAGCTGATGCAATCAAATTGAAAGCAATTGCAATCAAATTGAAAGCAATTACAATCAATTTCATACATTCTTTGTAAATGGAGTATGCACAAGCTTCAATGAAACACACAAACGATTCCTAAATAGATTGGATCAACTTTCACACATAGGAACATGTATAATTTGCTTGGAATATTATCCAGGAATACATATAAAAAATACACATGAACCTTTAATCTGCAATAGATGTTGCAAAGAAACAAATGGTAACAAAAATTCTTAATGGAACATGGACTCAAGTGTACAACCAAATGTTTTGAAAATATTGACACAAGTTGAAGAGATGTTGATTTTTACGATGATTTCAGTGTTACAAGTTACCCATGCATAATGTGGAAAATACAAATAGAGTGGTCACACAATTAGCTTTCCACAAGATATCAATTTTATCTAAAAGAAACTACCTCGTAAGGTAACAAATATTAACATATTAATTGTCAGGAGATGTGGATTTGACCATAGAACATATGATTGATATGTCACAATAATTCATGTTATAAGAGCATTGGAATATAAAATAAAATATGACAAATATTATTGAGATGTCGACATAGACTATAATACAATAAATGAGTTACCATTGAGCCTACAGACATATCTATTTTGTTACCACATATAACCATAAATGTTGTTGAAAATATAGATGCCAAAATACGTAGTGATAACACGGACATATCTAATGATACATTGCATATCGAGAAATCATCATTTGTGCCAATATTAAAAATGGAATAAATTAGAAGGATTTTGGAAACGACGGATGATGCACCTAACATACCATAGAATGGCTTCATATAGGTCAATCTCCTATTAATGAATATAACACAAAATGATTACTTGACTTGGCATTCCCTACTTTGTTCCCTATAGGAGAAGTTATGATCTCACAACCAAGAATGAAACAAGTGTGCATGCATGAATATGCACAACACCTTTGCTTCTATGACAACAAATTTGGAAGTCATCTAAGATTCTGACACTTCTTATTGAACTTCATGATGTGCCATCGAAGTCAATCAACAACAACTATGTTTGTAAAAAAATCAATAGACGATACCACACCAACAACTATAGAAGACTTATGATGCCACTTGAAAGATATGCCAAATAACCATTTATCTTAACACTTTATGAGATTTAGATCAAATTTGAGATGAACAAAGTCATAGTGGAACAAAAGTAGAAATGAGTTAACACATATGATAGTCCAACTAGGATGCCCGATGTTTTGCTTCACATTGAGTTCGGCAAATACAAAGTGTCCTGATTTGCATAGTGTAATGCTTGAAGCTTGACCTACCAATCCAACTCAATCTCATCATTGGCGAATAGCAAATATTATTAAACACCCATATATAGTATCACTCTACATGCATCAAAGGTTCACAATCTTTCAAGAAGATATTATATAACAATACCTTCATGCTAAGGACTATTGGTATAGGTAAATAATGTTTATGTTACTTTATATGAAATGTTCATATTCTTTGAACCCCATTAAATAAAAAATTCAACATAATATTTATTAAAATAGGTACAATGGTAGCATAGAGGATTTGTGCACATTCACGAATTCTTTGATAAATATTTGTTTGCTTCGAACCCACAAGGACATGATAAAAGGAATATGAGAACCATCGATGATGATCCGTGTTTGTCAACAATTCAAATATTTACAAGAAATCCACTAACATAGTATGAAGAGATAATCAATCGTGTGCAAAGACACACAAGGTGTACAAAAGAATCATGATTGCGAAAGAAAGGAAAAACCACACAATGTCGTTACAAAGCACCATGGGAATTACAAAAATATTCAATATTATATTTAGATGAAAAGAAAACAAAAAAATCTGAACATGAAAGGAATGATGAAAGTATGAATATACACAACTCGGACATAATAACTATGTGGTGAGAAAACATTGAATTTCAACTAGTCATCTCACGCCATGCACTCTTAAAGTACATTGCCAAATATGCAAAAAAAATTGAACACATGTCGGAAAGCTATCACACTATGCTTACACGAATAGAAAACAATGCAAATCCACATGATCAAGTAGTGTCTTATTATAAAAAAATCCTAACAAAAACACTCGTTGACCTACACAACGGTGCACAAGATACATGTCATCTTATTCATAAGCTACCACTAATGCAATGTAACCAACAATTTGTGACACTCCATGTAAGGAAAAAATTATCATCGGATAGAAACTAATACAGAGAAACAAATTTCAATGACTTCATTCTTTGAAGCATACATTAATCGACCTAAATTAATGCATGCAATGACTTTGATATAAGCACTAAAGGATTGGTCTTATGACAACAAAAAGGAAAATAGATCAATGGAAAAACAAGACAAGTCAAAACCATTGTACATGTCACACCACGCTTTTATAGCATCCAACAAGAAAATGATGATGCCTTAAAAATGTTTTGTTGGAGTGAACTTATACTATACAAACCATTTTGGTGCATATCATATGACATTGGGAGTAGTAATGAGGAAATAATTGTAAATTGGAAACAAATCAAAAATTCACACATGTTTGGCATATCCACCGTGAACCAAACACAAAATTAGAAAATTATTCAGAGCTCTAAGAAGAAGATGGAAACACTCATAACATTGTTGAGATGGAATAATGGGAACTATTATCACAAATGTGACCTCGCACAAACTTCAAACTTATAGATATAGACATATTAGGGAATACATACTTTGACAACTATCATGATTGGTCCCAAAACAATAAACCCCATGATTTATACAATTCAACAGCAAAATTCATAGAAATAACCCGCCAGTAACAAAACCAACCAAATGCTTTCCCAAACATTATATACTCTACAAATACATTGTCCCAAAAACAACATATAACTTATAAAATCATCACCAACCACTCTAAAACCACATCTCCCACACCTCCATTGAAAATGATTATTCAAGGAACAACAAGAATAGGAAAGTCATACTTAATAGGTTGTCTCGAGAAAAATTTTGTGCCAACAACCCCTATACATTTGAGTCCATTATTACTTCACGCTCCTACAGGTGTAGCAACATTTAATATTAGTGGAACAACTATAGACACATATTTAAAAATCCCAATAAACAAGATGAATGAATTAAAGGGTCAAGCTCTATCTACTTTCCAATAACAAATGAAACAAATAAAATATATTCTAATCGATGAGATGAGCTTCATTGGTCCCAAATTATTTGTAAAAATAAATGACACATTATGCCAAGCTTTCCCATCACATAAAAATGAAGCATTTGGTGGACGCTACATTGTCCTTGCAGGAGACCTAGGTCAACTAACAACAGTACAAGACATCCCCATGTATGTTGGAAATACATTTGGTCACACATTATGGGATGCCTTTGACATTCTCATTACATTGGATACAATCTTCAGGCAGCAAGGGAATTATCCATCACAAATAGCATTTTGAGAACTACTATTTAACATAAGAAAATGGGAACCCAATAGTAGATGATTGGAATCTACTCATGTCTGGAACTTATACATCACTAACAAAAGATGAAATAACAAGATTTAACTCCTCCATACACTTTTATGCAAAAAAGAAAAGGTTTCATAACACAATAAACACATGCTAAAATCATTACACAAACCAATTGCATATTGTCTTGCAGAGAAAACAAAAACAATGCCAAATTCCAATCATGACAATGAACAACTAGAGAGAAAAGTTCTCATATTCATATGATAATAAGTCATGTTAACATATTAGTTAACAAGGCAATTGAGGAAATCAATGGAATTATATATACAGATACGTCAAAACCACCAAAATTGCAATTATATGTTACAGTGAACTTTAAAAAATATAGTGGACTTGCTTGGGATACTAATAATTGATATACAATTCCTATACCACCAATAAAAAGAGGAAACCGCCGAGAAATACCACTAAGGATGGTATGGCATTGACTATACATAAATCCCAGGGATTAAAGTTACAAAGAGAAAAAATTGACATTGGGACAACAAAAAGACAAGGCCTAACATGCACAATTATATATAGAGTCAAAGCCGTAAAAAACTTATGCATATCACCTCCATTCTCATTTGACTGTTATGGAAAAATTAAAGATGGTGCCTATGTCTCCCTAAAAAAAAGAAGAATAGCTACAAAGAAAAGAGAATAAATAGCTTCAATCCATACACACCACAAACAACTATTCACATTACAATGTGAGTTTCTCTTTGTATATTTCACATATTTTTTAAATTTATTTATTACAACTTTAAACTAAATACTAACATTTTCCTAATGTAATTTTTACATGATATCGAGAGGCATTCCACCACACACTATACATTTACTTCATATATCTAAGATTGTCTTTTGATTATGATAAGACATACTATATCCCCTTCCATGTTACATTATTTTTTAATGATTAAAGAGGTATATAACTTATCATGTCATATATATTTCTTTATCAATTTATAATATACATAGGTAAAAATTTGCGCTCTTACCCTCAATAATATATTTTCTCCCTTGTAATTAGCTATATATTCTAAATTGTAACGTTTAGTTTTAATTTCATAGTGAATTTTCCTAATTTCTAATTTATTTGTGTGTAATGTCTCAATCAGAAAAAAAGAACTACAAAGGAAACAATAGAAATACCTTTGATCCACACCAAGGCCTCATCTTCCTGCTTCATAAGCTTTGTGTTTCCAAATTCCCCGGCTTCCTGACCACTCCCAACGATCCACACATCACTACCTCCTCTACTCCCACTCCCATACTGGACACCTCTTCCAAACCCAAGACTAAGAACCCAAAGCTTCCAAAAACTGACATCCCTCACTCTGCCTGGGTTCTTAGAAGCACCAAAGAGCTGGAAGTTGCACAAAATTTGCTGCATATTAGCAATGTTGGCCTGGTTACGGCCCTGCATCAGGAGGGGAATAACATACCTCATAGGTTGGAGTCTCTGGAGAAAGAGATGAAGCAGTTAAACAAGGACTTGCAGCGCATGGACAAGCAGAAAGACAAAAGAAAAATGGATGATGATAATGACATTGGGAAGGATCAGATTGCTAACATTTACAAGACGCTGAACTCACTGAACAGTAGATTAGGGAGAGCAAAACACAGGCATGATCACAACATGGCTATCTTCAATGCCATTAGTGACTTCTTAGAGCAGCATGTTCGAAGCATTACCATGCTCAGCGGGATCCCTGACACTATTTGGGGGAATGAAAAAGAGAGAAGTCAGACCATCTCGCAACTGAATGCAATTGACCCAACGCACATCACCACATTGGCGTTGTTCACCTCGTTGTAAATTATCCAATCCAGAATCGACAGAGCGTCCAAGAAGTGATATCCCTCTGGTTGGTGGGCATCGTTCTAGTCACTGCTCTTTTTTGGTCTTTTTGTTGTTTCTATGTTGCTTTTGTGTTGTATTGTTGCAGTTTCTGTTCTGTTTTGTTTCTTGCTTGTAACTATCTTTTGGTTACTGTTGGACATAGTGTTTTATCTGGATTTTGATCCTCTTTTGTTGTTCCTTTATAGTTATATTTGGCTGTTGATCCCTTTTTGTAACAGGGTATAGTTCCTTTAAAACTCTTTACCAATAATAAAAAAACAGGAATACCTCCAATCCATATACACTACAAACAACCATTCACATAACAATGTAAATTTATCCCCATATATTTCACATAATTTATTTATTTAGTTATTACACTTTTAACCTAAATACTAACATTTTATTTACATAACTACTGCATGATATTGAGAAGCATACCACCAAACATTGTACATCTTCTTGAAATATATAAGGTTATTTCTTAATTATGATAACGCATATTGTATCCCCTTCCATCTTACTTATTTTTTAATAATAAAAATGATACATAACATACTATGTTATATCTATTTTTATTAGTTTATAATAACATCTTGTAAACATATGTTCTCTTACACTCTATTAAATATTTTGTCCCTCAATAGTAATTGCCTATAGATTGTAAATTCTGATTCATAGTCTTAATTTTACAACACAATTTCCTGATTTCTAATGTAATTGTGTGCTTTTCAATTAAAATTTTAAGCTATATCAATCTAACATAAGGACACAAAACTATGCACACATACCAGTATCACATGACACTCCTACATGAACCTTCTTCATGAAAAAGAATCCAGGTAAAGAAGAAATTTGTAGAAAAGACTAATTAAAATTGTATCTCATTAGAAGGAGCGCAAAGATAAAATAAGATCTCATAAAAACATTCAAGCTCAATGACTCTCAGACAATCTTGATATCTAAGATTTAAAATTTTTAATCTATACCATCTTTATTCTTTATCGGGATGTTTTTATAACAATTGGTGCAAATGCTAGCATAATACTATTTGAGAGAAACCTTTAATGTATTTTATTATGTGATAGATTAGGACCAATGACTAGTCCCATCTTATTTCATGTAGTACTTATCGTATGAGTACATAATGTTGAGGTTGGATGAACATGGATACATCAGATGAAAGTGTTTCCTTTTATTATACGTGAATGCATAAAAATTGAACATCAAGTTCATGTCACTACAATTCAGAGAGATACAACATCTTCAAAATCGAAACCCAAGATCCAAGTAGCACGTAAAGAAAACCATGGTTTTGATGATGATCCACTACATATATGGAAATGCATAATGATTAGACATGGTTGTGCGATATGACCAATCGAGCATAAGAGGGAAGTAAACATTTTATTTTATTTTATCATGTGTGGTCATGTCATTTAACTTATTTGTGTTTAACATTATTAATTGATTGTCAATCTTCATTTTACATTCCTTCATTACAATCTCATTGATCTTGTGTTTGATGGGGGATGAGGATCCTCCACCTAATTTTGATGGCAATTAACCATCTCATCTCACATTCAATGAGTACAAATACTGATTATTAGGCACGTTTTATTGACAACAAGGATTCTAAGGAAGAGGAGTCTTTATATAAGAAAAACAATGTCTTGAAGAAGAAGAAGATTCATGGGTGGACAAGGTTCGTGGTAAGGAGATTGCCTATGGACGCTATGGTGAGTCTCTCAAGAACAAAATCAATTCTCTACAAATCTAGCTTTACCTCCATAAGGGCAACATGAACTAGATCATGAAGGATAATGAGAATCTAGAAAATAGGTTAACCAAATCTAGGCGCACACCCAATGAGCGATAAATCAAAATAAACTTATTCTCTCCAAGACAAATATGGGGATCAAGCTAAGTCGGTTTACAGTCTGAATAGTAAGGTTACTATTTTGGAGGAGAAAGTAAATCAAATAGAAAAGGAAAAATATATTCTCAAATATATTTAAAAGATCATTCAATTTAGCAAAGTGACCATTTAAAATTGTGTTACAAGTATCTACATGCTACATGAAACCTTTAGGAACAAGAATGAAGAAAGGATGGAGACTAGAGCCAATAAGAGGATTCAAGTGCAAGATAAAGGAAAAAGAGTTGTTGATAAGGAGGACATGGAAATATCTGAGGACTATCTCAAATTCTTGGGTGAAGAATGGGAGGTTGTCAAAGCATTAAGCGGCCTTACAGACTAGGGTGTAGAACCTTATTATTTCTTTGTTGTCAATTCGATGTTGAATCTTGTGTGTTATTTGTAAGCATTTTTTGGTTACTAGGTTGAACCTTTTCCATGATTTGTTTTGTTATGTTTCTACAAATATTGATTATTATGTACTCTTCAAATCAAAATTTGTAAATGTTGAGATGAAACTTTAACAAGAACCTCAGGGGAGCATGTTTATCGACAACAAGGATTCTAAGGAAGAGGAGCCTTCAAATAAGAAAAACAATGTCTTGAAGAAGAAGAAGATTCAAGGGGTGGAGAAGGTTCGTGGTAAAGAGATTTCCTATGAACACTATGGTGAGTCTTTTAAGGAAAAAATCAATTTTACAAATTTATCTTTACCTCCTTAAGGGAGACATGAACTAGATCATGAAGGATAATGAGAATCTAGAAAATTGGTTAACCGAATTGAGGCGAACACCCAGGGAGCTATAAATCAATACATATATTCTCTTCGAAAGAAATATGGGGATCACGCTGAGTTCGTTTACAATCTAAATGATTAGGTTACTATTTTGGAGAAGAAGGTAAATCAAATGGAAAAGGAAATTAAGATTCTCAAAGAAAATCTTAAAATGATCATTCAATTTAGCAAACTGACCATTTAAAACTGTATTGCAAGGATTAACATGCTACATTCATTCGCATCTCTAGTGTATGATTTCTTGGCATATTTCTAAATCAACATTGCTCAAAATATTACATTGGTGGAATTATCTCAACTTAGGGAAGCTTTTGATGAGCATATTAATGTGCATATGCTTAGATTCAAGACCATCGTCATTAAGATGCCCTATCAACCATCTAATAGTGAGTTTCAAAAGGTTTTTAGCAATATCCCATTATGAATCCTCAAAGAAAAATTAAATTGTTGAAACTAATAAATCATCCAGTAAAAAATTTCATATGGTTAAAGCCTTTGAAGTCGAGATAAAAAGAGACATGTTTAAGTATGGGGTCAAAACTCCACCAAGTGAAATTTTTCAAAATAAACCAAGTTTCAAAGCTAAAAGTGATAATCATAGGTTTCAACATAAAAATGATGCAACAAACATGATCAATTCTATACAACACCCAATTAAGAAGCTTTTTCTACTGAATAAGGAGCAAAGGCAATTCACGAAATAGGATGAGTTCACAAAAAGTGTCTCGAAGAGTTACTTGCATGTCATATGATTATTTTACGACCACCAAGGAATTTGAAACTTCAACACCATTGCCCAAATACTTTGATACCAATGTATATTGTGATGACCATAGAGTTAAAGGGCATTCCACATATTGATTTATTTCTTTGAAGCTCAAGAATGAATATTTGATTGGTGGTGGTCATATTCAAGTAGATGGTATATATATGCGACAATAGAAACATCCACTCATAAGGAGCAATGATGCGGAAGCATCATGGGAAGAGCATAAAATTTGTTAATGCTTCACTTATCATAGTTGTAATGAGTGTGTGGGAGTATGTTGAGTTCCTAAGAGGGAGGTCTGGATGGAAACATTGCTTGGAAATTCAAATTCTTGTTTTCCCTCCTAAATGTAATTCAACTCTCAACAGTATGTAAATGGGTCATATAGGGTTTTAAAAAATCTAAGTGGTTGTGTGTAGAGTCTAGTCACATGGTAACAGGTCCTAGAAAGTGTAAGAATCATTGAAACGTTTAAAATAATGTAAAAATTCCCATAATTTATGAAGAGGCATATGAAAGGACCATGAGTCATCAAAAAAGTCAATTATGAGACAAGAAGTTACATGAGAAGAGAAAATTTGAATATATAGGAGAGAGGGAGTCAGTAAGATGTCATTCCTCAAGGTAGGAGGATGAGGGGAATAATGTAGAGGGTGTAACCTACAAATTTTGTAAGCAATTATGTAAATTCATATGAGGGACTATGTTTTGTTTAATGTAACTCATGCCTTGGCTATGTTTAATTTGAATTGTAGTTTGAGTTTTGATATTGGCTATCTTGTTTACAAATGAAGAATGGTTTTGAGACTCACTCAAGGAGGTAAATGTAGTTTGATATGTAAAACATTCTATGGCTTACATGTAAAGATTGTCACTGTGTATGTTAATGACTTGATTGGCAAAGGTTTATTGTTGTGTTTGTTAAAGATCATGGTAGTGAAGCTTCCATAGGTATTCACGTATTTCAAGATGAATAATTTGATTATCCTAGGTTTAGAAGGTTGTTGATTTACTTTCTTACCCTGCATGTTTGAAATTTTGGGTGAAATAGGACTGAGACTGTGGTAGGACAGTTTGGCCAAATGCTGAGTTTTGATTGTCATTATGAGCCATGAGTAAGAGACCTGATAACATGAAGGTGAGTACGTTAAGAATGGTTTGAGAAAAGGAGGAAGTCATTCTATAGGTAAAATATTTAACTCTTCAAGACTAAGGAGTGAGGGTTTTCCTCAAAACCCTACCTTCACGTGCATGCACTCAAGTTTGGCATGGTTAAACGTTTATTCTCATTAGATTCTCAATGCTTCTAGAACAAGAACGGAGATAGGGGTATAAGATACCTTCACAATAAATTAGAGACCTTGAATCCAATTGACAAGAAAGATATAATCTTTTATGCTTCTCGGTTTTAAACAGTGACACCCATCTAGGGTTTTAGGAAAGAAGCCCTTCCACTTTGCAAATTGACTTGATATTTGATAGACATTACTATAGCAATCTGTATTAAGGGATTTTCAAATAATTTTAGGTTTTCACTATTTAAAGTTGAAGATATTTATGACAGTCATCTAGAAGGACATGGAGTACATTTAGAGACCAAATTATTAGGGGTAGATTACAAAGGAAGTAGGTTGTATATGAAGAGTTCAATCTTAAAACTTTGCATGCATGACAAAGGCTAAAATGGGTATCTAAAAAGGCTTAGTTTGTGTTTTGGAACCTCATGAAAAGGAAGATATGTTTGACAGTAGACTGAGACAGGGCTACTAGGAAGGTTGTGAGTAGAGGGAGAGAAAGTGGATTTAAAGGAAGAGGTTTGAGTATTAGGCCACCAAATTTGGCAAGCACCATAGTGATGTTGAAGGGCATCTAATGAAGTTTACATATTATTTTGGGTAGCTAAAGAACTCTCCCACCATGAATGTACCAGGATACATTGTCTTAAGGGCACCTAGAAGGCAGTTTGGAGTATAATGGTCAAGTTTGTTGATTTGATGTCTTTTGAGACAAGTCTATGGTGGATCTAACATTGTGTGGTGAGTGTGAATTAGGAAAAAATAGTTGGAAGAAGTCTTGAATGTCAAAAAGTCAACTTTGCTTCATTTGGTCTAGTATTTAGTTAAGAAGGACAAAGGACAGTTTGGCCAAAAGGGAAAAGTTTATTCTTCCTTGGGTCATCAATCATCTTGATGTTTAATTTGACATGGAATGCAAGGTCTAATACAACGTATAGTGAACATCAATCCATTTTTGGTAAAAAGTTATTAAATACTGTTTTTAAGTCTATTTAGGCTTGTGAAAGATCATCATATGCAAAGATTTGGTAATTGCTTCATTTGGTCTAGTAGCTAGTGAAGAAGGACAAAGGACACTTTGGGCAAAGGGAAATTTGATTCTTCCTTGGGTTATGAATCATCTTGATGTTTAATGCAAGGTCTAATGCAGGGTATAGTGAACATTAAGCCATTTTTGGTAAAAAGTGATTAAATATTGCTTTTAAGCCTTTTTAGGCTTGTGAAAGATCCTCATATGCAGAGATTTGGCAAGAGTTGTTGATGGAATCCTCTTGAACTTGTTTGTATGGACAATGAATGTATTCTCTCTGCATCAAGCAACCAACCAATACCAACAATGTTCATATGATAAACAAAACAAAATACAATCATGTCCCGATACAATATGATACACATTCATCTAAAGGTTTAATGGGAGTAGTCAATGTAATCAAGAAGATATCCAACACTATTTCAATTACTGAAGAAAATTTATTGTAAAATGAGTTGTACGATGTGCCTATAATCATTCGAGTATTAATAAAAGGTAAAGAAAGGCATGGAATGTTAATAGATAATGGAGCTCAATTGAATGTATGCACAATAATTCCTACATGGCCTCGGATTTAGCTTGGATGATCCTGGTTATTCTTTCCATGACACATTTGAATATATTACCATTGGAAAGGAACCTTTAATGTGTATTTTATTCCACGTTCAAGTAGGATCAAAGACAAGTCTGGCTTAAGATATTCTTGGAAAGGCAAGTCTAATATCAAAAGTTGCAGACCTCAAAGTGTTGAGCATTAGAGTAAAAATTTGGCCACCATGGGCGGAGATATAACCACAGTCGAGCCGTCCAGCCATGGGCGTATTGTGAAGGATAAGTCTATGTGACACCTGTTTAGGATTGGGGGTTTCAGGAATTTTATCACCAGACTCCAAGGGCATGATCCTCGCTTACTATGGAATTTGGCCTGGCTTGGAAAGAGGGGAAAGCGGTGATCCGGGGCATGGAAATTGATACGTCGGAGGAAGCCATTGCCCCTATTACTGACATGGACATGGAAGGTCTGAAAATCTTTAAGGATAGGAATCAGAGAGAGTACAAAATCAATACTTTCTTAGTGGGAAAGGAAATTGTCCATTACTTCACCGATGTCATCACTCGATCTTGTATTCTTAGGGTGTGGAGGGAGGTTTGTCTAGACATCATGAAGTATCTTACCCTGGAAGGTAAATATCGCAAGATATATACCCACCACTTGTCTTTTCTGAACATGTTTAGACACAAGAAAATGCTCAGTATTCCCTTCTATCTTTTTATGTCTTTGACCACCTCGATGAAGGATTTCAAACGAAGTAATTTGGAGTCCCCCATCCATGAGGGCCTCATTCTTCTCATGTTCTGCAATGGGAAACTGCCCCGGGATAAACAAATGCCGCTTATTGAAGATGAGGAGGATATTACCCTGGCTGAGTGTCTGTCCAAAATGAGGGAGGGTAATCTGGGTACTAAGCAGATGGGTGAGGGGAAGAATGTGGAAGGGATGGAAAAGTAGGAAGTTGGCCCGTTGAAGGGTAAGGATAAAGTGTCCCTGGAAGGAGAGCATGGTCTTGATATGTGGAAGAACAAAGTTCAGTATTTGGAGACGATGGTCCAGGTCCTAGAAGAGACTAACTCAGTGGTGAGGAAGGGCATGATTGATAGCATTAAAGCCACCAAGAAAATATGCTTGGCCCAGAAGAACATACAGGGGGATATCAAATAGTTGGACTCTCTGGTTCGGGACTTGGGTGCTCGTCTGGATGGTGTCAAAAAAGAGAAGCGGGAAAGGAGGTGGATCAGTTCTGATGATGTTGAAGAGGAGGAGGAGGAATCAGAGGAGGATACTGAAGAGGACATCGAGAAACCCCCTAGAAGAAGTTGAATTATGATCCTAGCACAAAAGAAGAGATCAGGGAGGTTAAACCCTCCAACAAAAGTAAAGCTATCTAATGGAACTTCTTCCAAACTGTCTGCGGAATTTCAGGGAAATTTCTATGTTTTTTCTTGTTTAATGGCTTAGTTCTCTTTTGCTCGTTTCTTCTTGGACCCCCTTCTATGGTTTGGAGTTAAGTCTATTTAACTCTTTGGGTCCTATTCCTCTTTTCTCTCGCTTTGTTTCTATTACGATGTACTCTTTTTGTACTCGGCCTCTAGGAGCCTATCCCTGTTTTTACCCTATCTAATAAAAAAAGTAGAATCGAAGACTAATCCCATCTTATTTCATGTACTACCTAAAATTGGAGTACACAATGGTGTGCTTGGATGAACATGGATACATTGGATGCAATTTAATCCTTCTATTGCATATCAATGAATAAAATTTGAACATCAAGATCAACTCACTACAATCCGGAGAGATACATCTACAAATTCAAAACCAAGGAACCAAATTGCAAGTAAAAAAACACCAAGGCAAGAACTGAAGTGAGTACCTAAGAATAAGGTGGATCCAATACCACTTCATAAATTACGTACATTCAAGGCACAAACATTACATTATATGTCTCCAAGAAATCTCATAATAGCAACAACAAAAATCAATGTGCAAAAGGCATCGATTATGTTTTTTTATGATGATGACTTGTTATCACTAAACTCATACACTACACAAGTTCTTAATAGGTCTAGTACTTGACGATCATATTATATTATGATTATGTGGGAACTCATAATATTTTTTCTTAATTTTGCTAACCAATATTTTCTCTTAGACATTGAGGATTCTCTATTTTGTATAATTTTTTGCATTGTTAGTTTATTTAGAATACACATTATATGCTTTATGTTTATCTACATATTGTTGGATGTAATATTAAACGTATGCTCAAATACATGTTACTAAGGTACTATTTGAGATGGATGGAGGACCCTAATGTAACTACTACATATATAAGGGTTCATTCTTAATAGGTAGGGGTCATATCATATGCTTTCTTTGGAGGTCATCCTCAAGGCATCTCCTTACACCATCTCGGGTTCTATGTAATTGATTTCTCTTTGGTGTTATGCTTTAGTTATTGTTATATAACCATAACGTGTGTTCTCTATGATTTGGTATGTCTTGCATGTCATATGTGGTATTTTATGCGTATTAACTTCATGTTTTTTTATGTATGCATATCATTGATGTGTACTCACATGTGTTTGGCATGTATTTAAGTAATTTAAGTCTTTTGTGTCTAACGTGTTTTTATTTGCCTTGTATATTTTGTGTTTGGCATGTATTTACTTGTGTTCTATATTTTATGTCACCAGTTTGTTTTCCACTATCTTGTATGCCTTAAAATGTTTGTCTTATATTTTTTGTTTATGTGCTTACACATGTTTGACATGTGTGCCCTTGTTTGGTGTGCTTACTCTTATTTGATGTGCTTACACTTGTTTGGATCGCATACCCTTGTTTAATGTGTTTATTCTTGTTTTCCATGTGTACCTGTGTTTAGTGTGTGTACTATTGCTTGGTTTGTGTACCCTTGTTTGGCGTGTTTGCTCCTTGCTTGACATGTTTCAATATGTTTCTATTAAAATATAAGGTGATTAATTTATTATTTAGTTACCTATTAACTAATAAATGGTTGTAACCACTTCAACCATTTTGTAACCATCTTTCACATAATAAAATGACATTCACACAATGATATTGTGTGCATTTTGGTTTCTCTTCATTTCCTCATTTTGCACAATTTCTAACATTTGTATCTGACCCCTCGATGCTCGAAGCAATCTGCAAAACCAAATGAAGAACATTGAAAGTACTTTTTGAGGGAAAAAATGTGATTCACGAAAGCAGAAAAATACACACTTGTGAGGGCTAGAACAAGTCATGAGGTCACAGGGCATGATTTCTCAATTTGTCTCTATTACAGACAGTTCGTCAGTCGCTATAAAATAGGGTAAAATATACATGCAATCGACTATCATTGTCGTCATACAAAAATACAATCACAAATTTTATATTAACAGTCACAAAAGGGTATAAATCAACGTTACGCGGGGATCTGTCCCCTAGATTTTGGTGACGTCACGGATGTCCCAAACTTTTCCAGGACATTGGGACTTAGAGGGGACATCCTTTTTTTTTAACTTTAAAAAATTTTCTAATGTTTTTACTTTTAAAATGTTGTTAATCTTACCAAGAACATTAAATTATAATCTTGAAACTACCTAAAATACATTAAACATGGTTTGAATCCCTAAATTTCAATGAATACAATTAAAATATTAAAATATTAATTTTTATATATTATTTAAATAGTTGTCCCCCTATCATCCCAAAAAATTGGGAAGCTTTGTCATCCCATAAACCCTGTCTGTTCATCCCCCTATCCTCGAGATATAGGTAACTATGGTATAAACTTATATGCAATATTAGTCATGAATTTTCATAGGGTCCAGAAGGGTTTTCAAGGGCACAGTCACAAATTTCAAAGAGAAAATTTATAGTCGCAAAGGGCCTACAACTTGGGCATGGGTTTTGAAAGAAGAAACAAATTCAATAAACTTTGTTTGTGATTTGAAGCACCCACTTAGGGCTCAATAGATAGAAAAATGTGATATGTTCATGAGTTTATTTATCTAAAATACCAGACCATTAGGGCACAAAAACCATGACTACAAAACTGTGAATAGTCTTCAAAAGCAATCGTTATTTTTTAGGTAGGGCATTTTTCTTATATTTTTGTGTGTAGCAATTATTAGAGACATATAAAAAAACGAGAAAAAATTAAAGATTCAAGGACATTCGAAGTGGCCTAGGGCACACTCTGATTAGCAAAGGTTAAAGCTCTAATAAATGATGAAGATTCTAAAGCCAATTTGTTAAATAGTTTTCTTTCTCCATATAGCAATGACATTTTAGTCTTAGTCACATGCCTTCCCAAACCCTGGAAGACATGATTTCAACTCTTAGCTAAAGAAAAGAGAATTATGGTCGCTACAGAAGGTAATTTTTCACATAACAATGCACTATACTCCCACACGAGAAATAATCATGTAAAGACATCAAGAAAGTTTAGTGTTATTATTGTAAGAAAATATGTTAGACAACACGAAATTGTTGCATTCATGTTAATGACATTCTCAAAGGCAAACTCAAGGATAACTCGCGAGAAACAAATGTGGCCTTTGTTGACAATCCACCAGATGGTGAATTTACTAAATATTTTATTGACAAAGATGAAGAATTATACGTACTCTAAGAAGTCAATGTTTTGATGAAAGGAAGGAATCCAATGTAGGTAAACTCAACATGCATAGTTGCCCAAATAGTTTGGGAGTCTGTGGATTTTGAGAATTTAACCTTACAAGGGTTACAAGACAACTTGATGGAGCATTATGGGAGTAGCTTAGTATAGAGGTTTGTCCAACAATTCGAGAGATTCTAAACTTTGGGAGTTTGAGAAGGTGGAATCTAGGAATTTAGGAATTCAGCACAGTAACTACACCTTTACGAGGGTTAGGGAGGTAACTTGATGGAATTCTACCTAATCCAAAAACTCTTGTTCAAAACAATTATACGTACTCTAAGAAGTCGATGTTTTGATGAAAGGAAGGAATCTAATGTAGGTAAACTCAACATGCATAGTTGCCCAAATAGTTTGGGAATCTGTGGATCTTGAGAATTTACCCTTACGAGGGTTACAAGACAACTTGATGGAGCATTATGGGAGTAGCGTAGTATGGAGGTATGTCTAACAATTCGAGAGATTCTAAACTTTGGGAGTTTGAGGAGGTGGAATCTGGGAATTTAGGAATTCGGCTCGGGAACTACACTTTTACGAGGGTTAAGGAGGTAGCTTGATGGAGTTCTACCTAATCCAAAAACTCTTGTTCAAAACGAAAGCTTATGCAGATTGTAATTCTATATTTTTTTAGTGGTGTAAGCCTTAAGAGGGGGTATTAAAGTATAAGACTTATAATTTAGTATTTAGTTAATATTAATTATGTATTAACTAATAAATGGTTGTAACCACTTCAACCATTTTGTAACAATCTCTCACATAATAAAATGACAGACACAAAAATAATGTGTGCATTCCACTTTCTCTTCATTCCATGTACACATTTGTTAATAGTTTCATTTATTTCGTGCATGCCCATAGTATATTCATTTTTTAATACGCTTTTATACGACGCACAAAAGCATTGTCCAATGGTTTTGCTCCATGCTTAATATTCTCATCTAGCTTTTTATATATGCAACACACTTTATATCATGCTTAGATTTATCATGTGTTTGATATGCTCCAATGTGCTTCTTTTGATTGCTTAGTGTCTTATGACTATTTATTAATTCTTGTGCTTTCTATGATTAACATGTATTCTTGTCCTAATGTTTTTGCCATGTGATTATTGGACCTGAGATATTTCTTGCATACTTTATATACATGATGTATCTACCATATTTGAACATATTATGTGTGTTCTATATCTTCCCCACCTTGGAGCATTATCCAATTTTGGACCTACAACATTATATCTTCCTTGCTTAGGAGCATTATCCTATGTACACTTACATTTTTTTATCCACCAACTTAGGAGTTAGGAATATTAGTATTTACATGGGATTTGTCGTATGGTAAATATATCATTACTATGGTAGTTATTAAATATGGTTAGTATGTGTTTAGTAAGCTATACGTGTATATATATTTAAACGGGTTATAATTTGTTAGTTGTTATTATCTATGACCATCCCGAGTTATTAGATCATATTTTCTAGGGGGTTGTTTGGCTACCTCTATGGCTATATAATAGCCTCTGTAATGTTCTCCATAATGTATCCTGAAAATATTGTGTTGATTTGGCTCTTGTGCTACATAGACTCTGACCAAATTTCATATTTGGTATCAAAGCAAGGATTCTTTAAGAACAGAAGAGCAAGATTTATTATTAAAATGTGTTTTTGATTTGTAGAAGGGGCAGTCACCATTGTTTATTGCCCGTTATGAGGAAGACGTAGATTTTTATAGATTTAAAATTATTTAGATATATATCCTTACGCTATTAGCGACTGTGCAATCCTAATGTTGCACTAGCTACATAATTTCTAGTGTTCTCCCCATCTATATCTAGATATGGTTGAGCTTCCCTCATAGTTATGATGCGGTGGTTCTCTATCCGTCTATTCTAGGGTCTTTGGGTCTCTCTGGACTATATAACTGCTCCATGCATTTACATTCATTGTACATTTGTTGCTCTCATATAAGTGCATCTACAGATCTATACATTCCATGCAAGCATCGATTTGGCATTTAGACAAGGTCAAACATTTCACTGTGGAGCCATTCACATTTGGTGATCTTGATCGGATCCATGTATATGAATATAGTGGTCTGACCTGTGAAGATATCGTATATAGTGAGGTTGACAATTCATATTTAACCATATCAGTTTGCATTGGTTCAGTTTTCGTAGCACATTGGATCAAACTTGCTTTGCCATTGACACCTGCATCCATCACAATAGCCAGATGTCAAATGAAGTTTAGTTTTTTATGGATTATTATTGATCGATTCCTTGTTTAGCATTGGAGCATTGAACATGACGAAGGCGATGAGCTTTAAAGTGGATTCCCTGACAAGTCTTCGTATTAAGGACTACATCATAAATCTTAGACTTTTTGTGGAGGTTCCTGCATATTGAGTCCATACTCGGCTTCTATCAACGTGGAATCAAAACGAATAACTTGTAGAGCTGGGTCTACATTTGTCGACGGGTTGGCATTATAGAAGTCTTGGTTGATTAATGTTTCACTACCTTTGAGATTTGGTCTTCATGCAAGCACAATATGCATGCCTTTGTAAACAAATATTTTATATATCTACTAAGCAACTTGATTTCTTACCACCGACTCCAATGTGAATCAATTTCCAACTCTCCATGCCAAGCTTGGTCTATCTTCTGCCCAGCCCGTGCATTTCCTCCGTGCAACCTATTTTTATTTGTCTTGCACCTGAGTTCAACACGTGGCACAAAAACCACGGTTTTAAAAGGCCAAATAGTTGTGTTTTAAAAAGAGATGAGTAAGAAGGTCAATTCTTTTTAGAATTAGATATTAGTATTTAAATATTTAGTTCTTTAATTTGTGTCAAAAGTCATCAAAGTAAAAAGTCTATTTAATCCATAGTTGGATTAAATATATTAATGGTCTTATTATTTTGTTGAATCAAAGTTCAAAAAATTGTTGTATCTATAATTGTCATCAAAAAGAGGTCATTGTAAAAGTTGTAAAAAATATAAAAGCAATTGCCTTACAGATGCATTTTCGGTGTTACCCGACGTCCGGAAATTAAACTATTTCACATTGTGGAGGGGGGGAGTTATACGAAAAAACCCAATGTGGAAATTGTTGTGCTTCATATCTAAATCAGGCTGAGCTAGCAGCATGACATTGGAGGGTGGAGGCATAGGAGAATGGAGGTCAATCAACGACCTCTCGTCAGTCGCCAACGAATGGTGACTTGTTTTTTTAGTTGTGTGATGTAGATTTTAATTTTTCAGATTTTCAGTGTGGTATGAGAAATAAGAACAGAGTTTCACTCCTATTCGCTAGTATATGTGGATAATTCCCTGATGTAATAACATAGTGAAGAATAGATAGCACATTGAAATGCAGCATCATGATTCTTAAAGAGGTTGAACAATCATAAGTGTTACTGTTCATACCTAGGTTTGTGGTTAGCCTATAGAAAACCATTGAAGGTTGTTCAGATGTGTTACTGTTTGAGTTCCCACACTATCTAAGTCAGATGTGTTCCCTAGAGTGACTGGTTGATAAGCAGATGATGCTTGAGCGTGTTTCCATACTTGTTGGCCAGATGTGTTCCTGACAGTGCGTGGTTGATAAGATGTGTTCCTTCTTCTACCTTCAGTTTGAGTTGTGTGCCAAGATCATGAGTGAGCAGAGGCGGCAAGCTATAGAGGAAGTGTGAAAGTTCTTTTGCTAACATGTAAACACTAAGGGGGGGATGTTAGTAATATTAGTATTTATATGGGATTTACCGTATGGTAAATATATCATTACTATGGTAGTTAGTAGGTGGTTAGTAAGATATGCCCGTATAAATATTTAAACGAGATATAATTTGTTAGTTGTTATTACCCGTGACTATCTCGGGTTATTAGATCCTATTTTCTAGGAGGTTGTTTGGCTACCTCTATGGCTATATAATAACCTTTGTAATGTTCTCCAGAATATATTGTGTTGATTTGGCTCTCGTGCTGCATAGACTCTGACTTTAATATTAGGGGCATGACTATTAATTTTCTTAAATTGCTTATACTTTCACCCACGTACGGGGCAATTTGTGTATTGCATACATGCTTACATTATAATATCTATATATATTTGCATTAAAACTTTAGTTTTCCAATCATAAACATGGTGCAATCCCTTCCTTTTGAGATACAAAATTGATGAGTGCATCCCACAATTCAAAAAGGGGGAAAACATCATCCTCATTTTATCTTTAGTTTCCAATTTTTGTAAACAAACACGTACGCGAGCATCAAAGTGTGGCTTTATGTATACACCTAAGTTTGGCGTGAGGCTACTTAATTTATTTAGTGCTAGTTTATTTGTGTTTATCAATATTTCGTCCAATTTCTTCTCTTATTAGCACATATTCCTTTCATTGTTTGACTTTCAACATATTCCCCTTGTGTGTGTACAACTTTTAACATGTTCCATTGTGCATTGTCCCTTGTGACTCTATCATTTGCTTGTTGCCTCTATGTTTGGTCATGTCTACTTCTATTCAACTTGTGCCTTCCTTCCACTTGGTCATTTCTAAAACATCACTTTCTCCATAACTTGGGCAGTTGAAAATATCACCAATCAACTCAAAATACTTAGAAACTTACAAACCTGCTATTTATTTTCCCATGCACGACATTCAAATCTCCCAAAAAATTGAAAACACTATTTCCCAATATTCTTGTCACCTTGACCAAAAAAAGTGAAGATCAGATCTCTACATTTCAAGGGCCCTTTTTACCCGACTGGGCTTCCTTTAGTTTTTTCCCTTTTTTGGTCAACTTAGTCATTCATTATAAGTCATTTAAAACCCCAAAATGGTAATAATTTGAATTCAAAGAGTAGAAATGCAATCGTGCATTTAGGACAATGAATCAAACATAGAAAATCAATTGCAAGAGTGATATTGAGGTTGTAAGAGCAATGTCTATTATATTTCTGAAGAATCCCCGTGCCAAAAGTTGAACGCAGACATTCTAGCTCATACTAATTGTTGTACGCATTAAAAATATAAGGGCATGGACACTTGAAAACACCATATTGATTGTTGACTTGTATCAAGTATTGCTTGTGATTTTGTCAAAAACATGAGAAGCCTATAAAAATGGAAGGATAATATAGGGCCCCATTAACATCCCTTGTTTTCATTAGGCTTTGGAAGCAGTTTAGTACAAATTAGGGTTTGTGAAGGAGCTAAGTACGGGCTATCATATTCATGGTAATTCTTGACAAAACCAACCAAATTAAGAGGCTTTGCATATTAAAGTACAAAGAACGCATTTGGATCATCGAATTCATCATTACAACCAACCATTTTCATAGAGATAATGTCATTTTCATAGGATTTTGATCTCCACGATTCTAGTCACATCTTGATGAAATTGATCAACACAACTTTCTAGTTGTGTTTCTCTTGGAGTTGTCCATCTCCCCTCCTACATAGTTTGCCACTAGTGACCGCCTCCATATTCATGGATTTTTGTGTATTTATACCCCTGACTCTAATAATTTGCCAAATGTGTTAGTTGTTTTATATTTTCCTATGATCTAGATAGCCTATTTTATGCAATCAGGTCTGATATTCTGATTTATATCTATTTAGATCATGATCGCAATGTCTTGTAGTTGAGTGCATTTGTATATCTAAAACCACTTTCCACATCTTCACGATTGCATCCAAAATTTGTTCACAAAAATGTAACTCCAAACTATTGCAATCATATAAATTGGTGTTTTCTATGGATGTAGAATTGTTTTCTAATTTTTTAGCATCTACGAACATGTCTAATAGTTTAGCAGTACGTGTCTAACTGCAGCTTTTTTAGCCCTGTTAGAGCTTTCATACATCGTGCCATTTAAATGCATGATTCATCCACACTGAACTACTTTTAGCCCTGATAGAGCTTTCACGCTTCGTGCCATATAAATGCATGATTCATCCACAATTAACTACTATTACTCTCAACAGTATTCCAAAGATGTTCAACAAAATGTTATTTTGGGTCACTAACTGATGAAAAACCTGATTCTTAAATTTCTGCAAAAAAATCATAAAAATCAATAGACATCAAACTCAAACGAAGGATCAAATAATTATGAATTTAGTGGTGTAAAAGTGAAAACATGGAATATTGCATTAATTATGCCCACACATAAATACATCGATTGCATACCACACCTATAAGAATGCTGTAGAGAAATAACATACAGATGGAATTTACTTATTTCGCATCTTTCTAATTACCCTAAACTCCATCCTTGCTCTGCAAGAGCTTCTCGGACACGATTGGCTGCTTCAGCATTGTCATTAAGAGGAGGATAGCTCCAGCTGTCAGAAATCTGCCAATCAAATGCATGGGTGAAATAAGAAACAATAACATTCTATGATACAAAGCAGAGATAATACGTTCCAGGATGAATAATACTAACATCCTCTTCCCCGGTGAACATTCTCACAACACCTCTTTGGCATAGAGTTTTATGAAATGCTGCAAATTTCCATGTACATCGTTCTGCTCCAATCACATAGACTGGCTTCCTGATATTAGTAAAGAATACAAGGTTTCAGATAAAGTGTCTACACGATAGAAACAATCAAAAGAGAACTGAATAACCTAGCCACAGATTGTCATTACCCTGTACTGCATGCTTCACTTAGCATACTGACTGAATCAGCAGTGACAACAAAGGCATCTCCCCAAGCAAGGTGTCCCAGGTGTGGATTTGGATCTGCAAATTCATTCAAGCATTTCAAGAAACAAAGAAAACTCAACGTTATCAAGATTATAAAAATATAAAAATTGATGTGCCTGCACAGAATGAAATATAGAATTTAATAAATAAGGACCCGCTGCAAGATAATCTTAAATTCGTAAAGAACAGCAGCCAGATAAATCTATCTATTCCACCAAAAAAGCAAAGAATAGAGTTTGCAACTGGTTGAACTACACGTGACGAAACATCTAAGCGGTCCATCATGCTTCTCTATTGCTGTAAATAACATACCTTGGCCATCCCAAATATTAACCTTTGGATGACTAACAAATTCCTTACATATTATATTGCACACCTGCCATACAAATAATAATAGTCAACATCATCAATGTCAATAATGTCAACTGGATAGAGTGAAATAAAATCTCTCAACAATGAAACTAGCATCTCACCTGATAGGGTGTTCTTCTAGAGAATGAAATGCGTACACTTCCACATGTACCAAGAACCTTACACAGAGCATCCACTAGCTTTACAGCAAGGTCCGTACCATATTTCCAATGTCCTACACTAACCATGTAAGAGAAAATATACAAATCCATGTAAGAACCAACCGTACTCTCTTTGGAAAAGCCAAGAGATAAACAGATATTAACATGAAGAAAGCAATCCATCATTGTGAAGCTGAAGTAAAGAAAAAGAAATAATATTAAAAATTATACATTCATCAAACTAGGTCAACTACCGGCACAATACTACGTCATAGTACATGCATCAAAAACGTATGCCGACTACTTTGCATTCATTGACCCCTCATTTTCCTTTGCCTAGATTCCTCGTCAAACCCAGAAAACAACATAGTTATTGCAACTCAATAACAATCAATCCACAAGCTTCACTGTAATTTTATACATAATGGGCCCTAGAAATGTAACAAAACAACAAGCTAAGAAAGTAACCCTCCAAACCAAATCAACAATGGTGGCTTTCTACACCAAGAATCCATGATTCCATAAAGCAGAAGCAATCAGAAATGTCTTGTAGATTTCATTATTTGTATCAGATTACTGATTTCAGCACAATAAAAAATTCTATGCTAGTTCATATAACTTGATATGACTTCCAGTCACAGAGAGACTCCAGTATAGGGACAAGGACCTGTTCCCATCCCTGTAACCACATCTTCTGGTGAATATATTAATATATAATATGGCTGTATCCTTATTCATTTACTCGCATACCCTGATTTGAAATGGTGTTTCAATCCCTGTACGCTACCCATATGCATACTCCCACGTATCTGTCAGTTTGTTTTGTTATTTGTCATGTCTTAAGTTCGGGAATTCACTCTGCACTTGCTATAAAAATAGATTGGTTGAAAGACCACCTATTCTTGCAGGTATCATCCTTAAAGCAAATCAAGTGCTCAAACATGCTGTCATGTATTTAGTTTAGGAATTGACTCTGCACTTGCTATAACAATAGAGTTGTTGAACGACCGCCTATCTTTGCAGGCATCATCCTTAAAGCAAGTGTAGTGTTGAAAACCGATATCTGTGCTGTCATAGAATTCCACATTCTACGATATCCATAAATATGTTAATTTTACAATGCCCCCTGCTCTTTCTAAATCAACATTATTAATACCAGCATAGAAGGAAGAAAATACCTAGGGGAATAATTGCACATTGATATGATGCAATGTTTTACCCAGATGGTCTCTGCCCAGCATAAAACATTTCCACAGCTTAGATATTCCATTCAAAATTGCTCTCCAAAGGGCTGCATGCAGACTTATATATAGTATAATTGCAGCTGAGAAGCTATATACTATGTTACCAGGAAACGCCTACCCCCTCCCCGCCCTGTTTCACCCTCGAATCGTTTCCGAAACGGAAACTCCTTCGAAACATCCTAGAGATTAGTATACATGATAATAATGTATTATTTCAATGAATACAAAATATTTTGAGTGTTGTATCAGTTATACTTATCTCTTCTGGTCTATGGCGTACAATTTTAAAATGAGTACTATGCGCATATATATATATATATATATATATATATATATATATATATATATATATATATATTGTACAGACGTTTCCCGTAACATTTCGTACCCAAGGTTTTTTGAAAATTGGTGTTTCTGCATTTCGTACCCTTACCCGTTTCCGTTTCCTGGCAACATAGGCTATATATAATATTTCGCTACTTTAGAAATTCAAGTTATTCTTCAAAGTTCAGATTTTAACTTTGATGAAACCCTTCGTTGCCCTTAGTAATAAAAGAAATGCTTGCTATGCTTTCTAATCTCAGAGGTCAAACTATTATGGAGGAAGCTAGACAGATCTTGAAAGTCTGTTGCTGCTTTATTTACTTCAAAAGGCCTCAGATATTGTCCATAGAAATTAACTCTTCAAGGGACTACATACTTTAGATGTGTCTCACTCTCTTGCTTCACTGAAAAAAGACCCTATATGCCAGTTTTCCTTACAATGCAAGTCTTCTGAAAGGATATCGCAAATACCATTAGGATCAAGCAGAGGTCTCCTCCTCTTCCAACCCTTTTTGGAATTTTTTATTGACAAGCTTGATTAGCTTATCAGAGATCCCACCCATTCTGATGATGATTGCGTCCCATGTCAGATAATGTAGTCTTTTCAATTTCTAAATTCCTCTCTAGGATTTGCAGGTAAAGGCAAAAAAGCATTATTGTGTTGAGTAACACAACCACAGAGAAGTTGATACCAGTCACAACTTGATCTGGACACCAGGTCACAGCTCAGTGGTCTTTGGAGAGGGCTAGGGAGTTGTGCTCAATGCCCCCCTCAGGCAGTTCTTCTCTCTCTTCCTTGCAGGCATTCATTCCAACAGGACTACTTTCCACCCAGGAAAGTATGGAACAATCTCCTCCCACAGATAGCAACATTAAAATGTTATCAGGAGCTACCAATTCAAAAAAACAGAACTTCAAGGAAAATAACAATATCTTACAAGAACTACTCAACAGGATTGAAAGGATGAAAATTGTAAACCAGGCCCTCCACACGGAAGTTTGTGTTCTCGCCAACCGGGTTGCAGCGGTGGAATCTGTACACATTTTATTGAAAGAACAAATCTCCAACAAGGCAATCACTCTCCACTCTCCCAATGGCACCAAACAAGCAAAGATCCGCGATCTCAAAAATATGCAAGAGGCAATCAGAATACAACAAGCTTCTTTCAAACAAGAAACTGAATCACATATTCAGTCATGGGCGAAGGTGGTTAAAGGGAACATTCCCCCTGGGTAAATCCTCAGGGGGGTTTACGTCCCAAGATGGCCTTTTAGGCTGAGCATTTCTTGGAGTTGAGGGATGGTGTCATTATCCGTTCTCAGTGCACCCTTCGGCACTAGATGCATGCCTTTCGCATCCCCTTGGTCAGTTTAGGGTTGGTTCTCATAGACTCCGTTGTGAGACAGATCACCACCTTGATCATTCGGACAGGATTTGCCAGTTGTGTAGTCTCCAGGAGACCAAGACGGAAACACACTTCATTTTTTTATGCCCCATTTACTACGAGATCTGAAGGAGGTTCCATTGTTTATTTAAGAGAATGCAGGATCTTTCTGACTTCTTTAGGTTTGAGGATCAGAGGTTCCTGACTTTATACTTATAGGAGGCTTTGAAGCTTCATGAGCACACCCTTCAGCTTCATCCTAGTCCGGACACCACCCAACGGATCACTTCCTTCTTCACAATGTTACCTTCGGAGAGAGGCACTAAGCACCCTTGTGAGACCAACCGCGCTTCTTCCTCCAAATTGGTTCCCCGGGCCATCAGAGGCATGACCGTACTAGGTCTGGCCTCAGGAGACAGACTAGATCCACTAGGCATCCGAGGGATAGTACTGTGTCCACACAGCATCATAGTAGGCAGACTCTCTCTTCGATGGGTCGGCATTCTATCCTCAGCTTTTTCCAATCGGCCTCGGATATTAGGAGGGATGGATCTACCATTCCTTGATGGGCTTTCCTCTTTTCTTCTCCTTGGTTGTCTTTCCCCCTTTCTTCCTCTTGGTTGTCTTTCCCCCTTTCTTCCTCTCACTTGTATTTCCACCCCCATTCTGGGTGCGTGTCATTTCTCCTTCCGATTGCCCACCTCTCCTGGCTTTTATACTTGTCTTTCTCGGGAACTCTTTGGTTTTCCCGCTTTGTATCGGTGCTCGCTGTTTTTCTGCAGTCCCTTTGACCTACTTTTGTGGTCATTTGTTGCACATTAATATATTTATTTTATCTTATCTTATCTATCTAGAGAGATGCAAACACAGATTAATACTCTGGAAAGGTTATCTGATATGCTGCAACTAGTGGTGAATCATTTTTTTTTATCAGCAAAATTTGTGTATTGTATTAATTTAAAAAAAAATCACCGTAAGTGCAGAAATATATTTCTTCAATTTGTAGCTCCTCTTATGAGCCTAAACATGATTTCTGCCAGAGCTTTCAAAATGATATATTAATTCTTGAGAGTTCTTTGACAAAGAAACGGAAGAAAATTGCTGAGACAAGCCTATTGATCAAATTTTTCAGGCACATTTAAAGATCTTTTCAGCACATTTACAGCATGAGCAGGAACTACAAAAACAGAAGTGTCTCCTGGATTTCTGCTATTACCATTATACTAAAGTACTTGATTGTGATAGACTTCAATTCTAGATATTCCATAGGAGTGACTAGTACATTGGTATCTATGAAGAATAACAAACACACCTTATAAATTTATAATGCTTTGAAAGGAATATTGTCCTGTATGTCTTCTTGGAGTGAAAAGTCAATGATTCATTCAGAGTTTCTAGGCTTCTATCATCTAATAAGCTCTTGTAGAACTTTTAGTATGAAAGGCTGTAAGTGTTTTCTCGTCTGGACATTATTGCGAGTGTCCAGTCTTGAGGAGAATATAGCCACATTGTCATTCATAAAAACTATTTTTCTAGGAGGTGGGCTCTTTTATCTCCCATTTTTGTCAAATGTGAAAGAATGTCCATTCATACACCTCCAGTACAAATGAGGGTACATTTTCAAAATCACCACTCAAATCAAACTCGCGCATATGTGTTTGACAAAAAAAGGAGTTTCCAGCTAGGCCAAGTTACCCTTTCTGCATTATTGATGCCTCTGATATACACGAAGGGTCAGAATTTATCAGGATTTTTTTTTATTTTTCATAATGCAGCAAAAGGAAAAACAGTTCAACAGCTGTCAAAACTCATAACCCCCACAGGGTACAGTCGGACCAAAAAAGACAGAGAAACATAGTACAGAATATGCAGATGTGCAAACATAGTACAGAATAAGCAGTAGTGCAAACAAAATACAACCAATCACCAGAACACTCAAAACATTCTCAGAGCAAATGCTGAATTCTCAAACTTTTTTTATCAGAATTTCTCGGTTATCCACCATGCACTTCAACTGAATTTTGGCCTCTTTCATCTGTTTTGCCAGGTCCTCATTTACTTGGAGAGTAGGATGCATGACCTGATACATGGACAAGAACTGTGAAAGAGAGACAGAATAAAGCCTGTGGACAACTACTGACTGACAAATAGTACTGTTATAGAAACATAAATAGGGGAAAGGAGCCAGTTATCGTGAATGGCCCAATGACTGTGAGTAGTTATGTGAAACAAAGTACCAATAGTTGTTTGAATTAAAGTTAAAAATGAAATAAAAACTAGCCAATAAAGTAAGTCACATCAAGTCACATCAATAAATGAACCAATGAAATGATGACACATAAACAACCCATAAAAGGTGATTTTATTCTCAACTAATGGGTTGCCTTAAATTCCTTTGTATTCAAAAGTACTTATTTTAAATCCCTTAAAAATATATTCTCCACATACTCAAAATTTTTGAAAGAAAATCTGTATATTAAAAAAATCATGCTCTTTAAAAGGGTATTTTTTAATTTATTTTTTATGATTGTTAAGTGGCTCTAACAACCTCCCACATTATGATTCACGATAACTGGCTCCTTTCCCCTAACATCTATTTTCCCAGATGTGCTTAGATTATCTGCCTGATAGTATCTTGGATCACACTCATGGATATCCTCATCGCCAAAAGAGCAAGTTTCCAAGAAAGTTTAGAAGAGAAAAGAGCAGGCAAGTTCTGCTGAACTTGAACCCAAATGGCTTTAACAAGTTTCCAATTCCAGAAAACATGTAGGATAGTCTCTATATTTTTGCAAAAGGAGCATAAAAGTTTGAAGTGCTGAATAAAACTGATCCTTTCAGCTACAGATATTTTGCACTGAATCAATTTCTATGCCAGTAACTGAGGACTATGCTCAGCTTTAGACCGCCAAATGTATGTGCAACCCGAAGCCAGTTGCTTTCATCAAAATTACATTTCCATTACATGTTCAACCGCTTTTGAATAGGAATGATAGGCAAAAGGTGGAGGTAAGATTCTCAAAGAGGAAACTGGTCAAAACGAGTACCATTAGGTCATCTTCAATCATTGATAAAATTGCAAGGGATTGTAGATGACATTTTGATCAACAGATCGTCCTAACCAGAAAAGTAATGATTGCAATGATTTGTTTGTCATTTTCCATAAGCTGAAAAGCATTTTTTACAGCTGGCCAAGGAGAGCATTTCATCATTAGGGCCTCCAAAAGATTTTTGATAGGGAAAATCCCTTTATTAAACAATTTAGACAATGTGGCGGATTTGCTAGAGTAGAGCATGGTTGTAGATGACATTTTGATCATCAAATTGTCCGTAACCAACAAAGTAATGATTGCAACGATTTGTTTGTATTTTTGCATAAGGTGAAAAGCATTTTTTACAACTGGCCAAGAAGATTATTCCACCATTAGGGGCTGTCAAAGATCTTTGAAAGAGCAAATTCCTTTATTGAACAGGTTTAGACCACGCAGCGGATTCGGTAGAGAAAAGGGAAAGCTGTTGATAGTAACCAGTCTATTCCACCATACTGAGGAGTTCCGGATGCTTAGACCATGTCTAAAGGAAGTGTCTTTCCAGCTGAGGAGCTCAGACAAATCTTGCCATGCCTTCCAAATACTGCAAACAAAGAGAGAGCCTTTAAGATTATATTGAAGAATTTAGTATTCAATAACTTATCATGAATGTTAACATCCTGCCATTTGTCCTTCCTAGTAGCTAGCCAAAGTCTTGCTAGGACTTGCCCCATGGTCAAAGGTTGAGTTCTCATTTGTATGGAGTCTTTTAGTATTTCAAAAGGGCACATGTGGATGTAATATGTAAATGGTTCTGTAGTTTGATTCACAGTACATATTGATGACTAGGGATAGATTTAAGTTGCCATTTTCCGTAACAGTTTTATCATCAAAGTCAAGGTGTTTAGTTGTTCAAGTGTCAAGAATGACAAACAAATTGGGTAAGTACAGAAAATGGTGGAAAAGCAGAAGTTGGAAGCCACATGTGCATCCCTCAAAATCCCACTTTTCCTTCAGATCTTCACAAAGTGACTAAGCCCATGTCTACTGCAAGTACAAGTGTTCATATCAATAAAGAATGAAGTTAATATTTGCGAAAAGGGAAAAAAGCAAGTGGCTGTGTGTCACTATTAGTCAATTCATGTTTTCAATTAATAAAAAAAAATGCAAATTTATGAATCATGTGGTAAAAGGGGAAAGGTTGTGCATATCTGGATGTGGGAAAGGTGGTTAAAAAAATTAAGCAATTGGTTGCCGAACTACCACAGTACTGCATCTTTGTATAAAATAATTGAATTTGAATAAAGGTATTTCTCTCTCCACTCGCTTGGTGCCCTTCAAATTTGTGTCTATTATTAACAATTTGCATGATTCTGTTTTTAGCGGATGGATGTGGATTTCATATTGCATGTGCTATTAGTTCATTGAAATGTATTCTATATAATGATTGTGCACGTACATAATATAGGCAAAGACAATTTAATATGAATAGTGATAATTAGTTTTTCTTTATCAAAATTAGCACGGCTGTTTGATCAAGGGAAATAAATTCTTTCACCAAATGAATTCTTGTTGCACAAGGATCCATGTGCTTTGTTGAACTGTATGCCATGAGGACTTTGGATGTAGATTTTGGAGCTTTCATGGACTGTGAGTCACAGGATTCTTAGAAAAGTGGGGTTCAGAACACATGTGCAACCAATAATAATAAAAGAACTTTGAGCCTCTTTAATTTGCATTTTTCTTCTCCATACAAAGTCATTCACCCACATTCCATTCTGTACATTTATGGTTAACAATGGCTCTTTATATCTCATTTTCCTTTTTAGTTTCTTAGAGCGGTTCTCGGTCATCATTCTACTTACTGGTTTAGCATCTCAATACTTATCTACCAAGTTTTTCCTTTTTCAATTTCTAGCAAAAGTGAAATAAAAGCTCAAAACAACAAATTCCACGAAGGAGCTGCCCCTCTCAAACATTGATGTACACATCTCAGTGATGAGATAATTTTGGATCTTGTTCTCCTAAAAGTAGAAATAGTTGTGAACTGCCTTGTTTTACAGAATTTTTGGAGTTTGTCCTCCTAAAAATAGAACCAGTTGTTAACTTCCCTGTTTTAGAGTAATGGATGCACGCAGCTGTTATGGATTAGGATAGTATAAACAAATAGTTGCATAGTATTAGGGATTAGGAGCTAACAGCAGCTTGCTTTTTCCATGCATGTATTAGACAAATTGGAAGAAGAGAAGAGATAGCTTTATTTGGGGTTCTACAGGTTTCTCCTTAATTGCTGCTGTTCTCTTTCACTCCCGACTGATTTCTTTTAAAAGTCTTCTTTGTCTTCCGTGGATCGCTACAACACTTTTTATATGTTGCAATGCCTGTTTTGTGCTTCAGTAGGATTTGCATATATCATCCTCGGGGTTGCAGATTTGTCTGTTTTGTTGCAGGTTTTGGTTTGCACCAGTGTTGCAGGAGTTAGGCTGCATCAGTTCATATCAGAGGATCCAAAAACACTGGGGAGTAGAGAACTTGGGGGACAGCCTTAGTTGTTATTGACGACAATAGGATAGCTCACAGGAGAGCAATGGTTATGGCTATGGATGCAGAGGTGGAGTTGTTACATAATATGACAAGAAGGATAACAAAGTTGAAAGAACTAAGACAAAGGAAGAGGCAGAAAAAAAACAAAAAGCAAGCAACAAAGAGCTTGCAGAAATTGGAGTTTGAGCTGATTAAATTTTGGTGGATATTGGAGGAGAATGAGGCAAGCAATAAGAAGTCAAAATAAGTAAATAAAACATAATAGGAAAACAAATGCAAAGAAAGTTGAAGCAAAATTATTCAGGGGCTGTCAGAAGATGAAGAACATTCGTAGGAATATATTCTCACATTGTAAACACGCACTATTTTCAGAGAAGGACATAGACTTTAAGACTGGCCAAAGGATGGAACTGCTAGAACAGGGATTGCTTAAATCCTAGACTGCACAGATAAAGGTACGGGCTCGGTATGCTGAAACGGCAAATTTTTAAAAACCTCGGGTATGGTACGCTTTTGGGTACGTTATATATATATATATATATATATATAAAATTATAAATTTAAAGAAACATTTGCATACTTATTGAAATTTAATACTCATACAACTTTGAATCATTCATAGAACATGAAAACAAATTTCCAATATTTTGAGAATTGAGACTTGAGTTTGTATTGATTCATAGTGTTCAAAACATAATAGTTAATAACATAGACTGTATTATAGATTTGATAATACATTATTAATGCCTTAAGCTTGAGTTAGACGTATCATTGGACATTACAAAAATATTTAAATTCATGAAATATTTTAGTTCCTTTCTCAAACCAAAGGAGGGCAGAACAGCCTCTTGTCAAGGCAAGGATCTTGTCATTATATTTCTGATTCGACGAAATCGATTTGTAGGCTTGGCACCTAATGTCAAATGAAGAGAAGATAGGCTGCCCAACCACCAAGTGCTTCACCTGTTCCCATGCCTTCCAAATTGACTGAAGAATAAAAGACCCATGAGGAGCAACAAGAAAGCCCCCAAATAGTAAGTCAACCAAATGAAGTCCTTTTCATCTCTCTCGACCCTTCAGAGCCTATTGGCAATATTGAATCTCACACGAACTTTCCAAAGTTCAATTCCAATCAAAGCCCTCATGTTTTATTTATTTTTTTGCACTTAAAAAAAAGAAAAAACTGTGGGTACCCTCTGGGTACTCTTTTTATTTTATTTTTGCACTTAAAAAAAAAAGAAAAAACTGTGGGTACTCTGTGGGTACGTACCCACAGCGTACCCAGGGCGTACCCATACCCAAAACGTACCCAGCCTAGTACGAGGGGGTCTAGGGCATTTCCGTGCAGTCTAGCTTAAATCCCTTGCGGAGTTCACAGAGTTACTAGTGGATGGAATGCTGATAGATGTTAATACTTGGGACTTTGCTCCTAATGAAGTTGTGAAGAAGAGTAAATTTCCATTACCCAAATCAGAAATTGAAGTGAAAGATGAGGAATATGACGATGAAGATGAATACCTCATGGGCGGAGAAGATGAATAGGATGAAGATGTTAGAGCAGTGTTACCTTGAAGAAGGGGAAAGCACTGATGATTACCATGGAAGAGGAGAAGATTTAGAAGACTGAATGAAGAGGAATGTAAGCAGCCTAGAGAAGAAGAAATTCTCTTGAGAGAGGGTAGCGAAGGGAGAGGGAATGAAGAAGAATGCAGCCTATCACTATAGGTTGCCCAAGATATTGCAGCTGTAGAAGCGCCCCACATTAGAGTCGACGAAGCCGCCACAATAGAGGTTCTAGAAGAGTCCATATTTCACGAGGGAGAGAATTAAGTAAAGTTGACCGAAGGAGCAGCTCGAGGGATGTCTTGAAAATCCCATATTTGATGGAAAAAAATAAAACTACCTCTTACTTGAAGAAGAGGTGAGAACGATTGAGGAATGTTTGTTTCCCATAGCCTATTGTCTAATATTGCTGCAGGTGTGAAGGAATGTACAACAATGAAGGAGATTGCAAAGGAAGAGTTGCCTTGTAAGTAATGCTCAGCTTGATAGACATGAGGCAGAGCTGCCAAAGGAAGGTACCCTCATTAAAGGGAATAAAGCTGAAGAAAATCATGGCAGCGGCAATGAAACAGCAGATGTATGCCTGTAAAAGGCACAGAGATGAAAATGAAGGTGGAAAAAGAAGTGCAAACAAATGCGCATGAAAAAGATTATGAAGAGGTAAAAGAAGAGACTTTTATGAGTCAACAGCCAAGAAAGGGTGGTAGCTATCAGCGAAGAGCTGAGGAAAAACGAATAAGAGAAGAAAAGGAGTTGAGAAGTTGAGTTTAAAATTAGCTAATAAATGTGAAAGGGAGATGAAGTTGAATGTAGCTGACGAATCATGGTGAGGATGCCTATGGCAACTCTTTATTCCCAAGATTTTATCTTTGTTTGTGTATATGTAGCAAAAGCAAAGAGAATGAAGAGACTTCATTTATAGGCAGAAGTGTGTATGAAAAAGGCTATGTGGATCTCAAGTTTGGTGGAAATCAAGCCAGTAGCAGTGGAGAAGAAGAATTCCTCATACAAGAGGATGATATGTGAAGAATAAATGTTAAGGGCATGAGATTGTAAGCATATAGAAGCCGACGGAGATAGATGAATAGGAAAATGGACCCTTAACAATCCATTATAAGGGAGTAAGCCATGGAAAAGACACAAGTTGCAAAGTAGAATTGGAAAGCATGCCTAAGTGGCATACTACAGAGAAGGAAGAAACCCCTACAGGAATTTTTTATTCCCTTTGTTGACACCTAAATCTAACTACCTAGTTCTAATACTAAAATTGCACTAATTATCCTCTTTCCCATCATTTCGTTATAATTAGTGGTTTCCCACTAATTAGCTAACATTCCCCTTTATCTCGGTCAATTAATGACACTTCATTAATTAACTAGCCTTCCCCCATCCCAGATGTCAATTAACGACACTTCATTAGTTATAATCCTCTTTTAATTAATTAATTAATCCTTTCAATCTCATATTTAACTAATAACAACCTCGTATTTAACTAATAAACCTTCTTATTAGTTAAATCCCCCTTTCAAACCCTTCAAATTCTACTAATTTTCTTTTAAATCATCTTTAAATGGCTTTTATAAGCTAACTCGGTCTATTAATTAATCCGAGTTGATTAATTAAATCACCCAACTCCCATGAGTTGCTAATCTTTTGTTAATCTCTTCTAATCATACTTATCCCTTTTTAATTTTACTTTACCTTTATCCCACATTCACTAGGATACAAGCTTCTCCAAAACTAGAAAGCTATATAAAGAACCTAGTACACCATGTCCAACCTTATACCATGTCCTTGTAAGATATTTGCACTTGATATGAGCATTTTCATGTTATTGGAAAGCTTTGTTCAAACCCCCTTTCTACTTGGTAAAGAGTAGTAAGAGAAGAAAAAAAATGGCAATCAAGCCATATTGGTGAGATCTCTTCCTCTTCCTTGAAGAAATTCCGTGATCATACATAGTTACATTTGGTTTACAAAGGAAATACCTACAATTTAAAAGCACATCTAACAATCAAAGGAGGTTTGCATTTAATGTTTGATTTAATGTTTTATGCCTAGTTAGATAAGCTTTCCTTTATGCTTTATCATGATGTTTTTGTTTAGATTAGATTAAGCTAGAATCTACTTGGTGTTAGGTTCATTCCATGGCTTAGTGTTAATCTAATACATGCATCCATATGGCACACCCGGTGGGTTGCTGTCAAAATTGGATCTTGGTGAAAAAAATTCAAGCTTTTTTTATGTTTTCATTTAAAAAGCTTCATTTTCCATCATTTTACATGTTGGTTCTTTCAATTTGTTGAAAATCTTAATTTTTCGAGCATGCATGTTAATGTTTCATAGTGTTGAGTCTTCTTTACACATATAAAGGAGGCGGTTGCTGTCAAAATTGGATCTTGGAGGGAAAAATTTTAAGTTTTTTGCTGTTTTTGGGACATTTTTTTAGTAAAGGTTAAGTGCGTTCTCGTGACTATAAGAGCATTTGTGTAACCTATCTTCCAGAGGCCATAACTTTTTTTCTTGAACTCGAAACGACTACGTTTTTTTTGTGACAGAAAGGTATCGAGATGAACTATACAATGAACATATAAATTTGGTATTTCAGCTTACAGAAAATTCAAGATTTCTTTTCTCCTAAAAACTGGTCATTTTCTTTACACGTTAGGTTCATTTTAATTTGATCAACACCACATGCTCTTCTCTTGCGCTTTCAAGCGACCTTGAGAATCAGAAATGGCTATGATTATGGATGTTTTTCTAGATGCTTAGAGACAGACAAATCATGATATGAGTCATTTTGTAGCCGGGGAGGGGATTCAACTGACTCTTTGTCACTCAGGCGTTGGAGAAATGGATAGCACCTCACTGAGGGTTTGATCTACCCTCACTACTTTAGGTTGTGCCTTCAACCAGGGTGAGAGGACCCATTCTGTAACCCGTGTTGGTGAAGGACATCAAGAGATCCTTCTTTGCACAATTTTCATGAAAACCTTGAGGAAATATGATCAATACAACACAATCTAACTCTCACGAGTTGTCACACTAGAGAGTGGAGATGTTTCCTGGACAAGGTTTGGGTTACTAAAGACAATAATTGAATCCTGATTGTCTCTGCATATTTTGGCAGTGGAATTTGTTAAATCTTTGTGGATACACAGTACAAACATGGGTAGTTCATGTAGGATTCATCGTTTGAGAAGTTTTTGGTGGGAAGTTAAGCAAGATAAAGTTGATTATACCAAATCTTTGAGAACCTTTACAAATATTGGAAAACTCACAGACAAAATGCTTCAAAATAGCCAAAATATTCCTTCAACCAGAAGGTGTGTATCAATGGAGGCCCAGAGATGCACGGTTTCACACACTCTTCAAGAATTCAACACAAAGGCTCATGTTAAAGACTCAATTAAACGTTAGAAATCCCTGGTTCGTCACGCCTAAGATACACTCATAGGCTTACAAACAATCTTTATCAACATAGTCAAAACAAAGTGATTTTAAATTGTTTATTTCATTACCAGATGAAAGCTCTTCTCATAATGAAATTGCAAATGCCACAATACTAACACACGGATGAGATCTTGTGTGACTCAGAGAGATTTTAACATAAGATTGCAACAGGAACAAGAAAAACTATTTGAAAACATTCTGAAATAAAAGCAGACACAATAATGCTCATGATCAACACAGAGTCATTCAAGGTTCATTAGATTCATCAGCAGGGGAAAGTTTCCTCAACAGTCTCAAAGCTTGTCAATGGTTGTACACTTGCAACCACCTTGACGCGATTGAATCCAAAAACACAAGAAAATAAATTGGTCTCTAAGACAATCTCTCAAGAAAATGGTTTTTCTCAAACTTTCTCAGAAAAATTAATCCCCCCAACTATACAAGAGTATTCTCATTGCATTTATACAATTTCACTTGCTCACTCATCCCAAATTTTCCCCCCAAAAGAAGAATATTTGAGGAATCCTTTGTTTGTTACAAGTTTGTTCCAGGAAGTGATGTTTAACAAATTTACACCCAAACGTTGCTAGGTGGATAAATCATGAACTGATCACGTTTCTCAGTCCCTCGACTGTCTTTTTAATCATTCTTTTATTCTGTCGTGCAGGAAATCCCCCTTTTAATAATTCTCAGGTGGCTCCATATGGCTTGATCTGACAAGCAATCCTTTTCACCTTTGAGAATACACCTTGAGAAATGAGTGCCCTCGCATGGATACCTGCATTCGTGCCTCTCAAAAATGAGTGTCCTCACATGGATTATACCATATATCTGCGCTGCGGGTCCGAGTCGGCCAAGAGTAAAGAGGAGTCGGCGGAAGCCTCCACGTGTCTCCTTGGCGCAACTGCAAAGGTGAAGTCCAGAGGCAGGTTCCCAAACGAGCACGGGCCCTCCACGTGTTCAGAACCCTAGAGAGTTGCACCGGTTGCTGAAAAGTCAGAGTATGGGAAGGTCCAGCGGAAGCTTCCACATGTTTGTTCGGTGCAACTTCAAAGATGAAGTCTAGAGGCGGGACCTCAAACGATCGCAAGCTCTCCAAGTGCTCCGGGCCTAAGAAAGTTGCCTCGGCCATTGAAAAAGTCTCAGTATAAAGAGGAGCCAGCGAAAGCCTCCACGTGTCTCTTCGGCACACTTTTGATATGGTACCCAAAAGTGGAGACCCCAAACAAGTGCGGGCTCTCCACGTGTCTCAGCCCGACAAAGTTGTTGAAAAAGCTTAAGGACCAGCAAAAGGTGCCACGTGCCTAGGGTCCGAGAAAGTTTCCTCAGCCGTTGAAAAGTCTAAGTATGGGTAGAGCCAGCGGAATCTTCCACATGTCTCTTCGGCACTTTTTTGGTATGAAGCTCAAAAGGACTCCCAAACAAGCGCGGGCCTGCCACGTGTCTAGGGTCCGAAAAAGTTGCACTGGACACTTGAAAAGTCTAAGTATGGGAAGATCCAGCGGAAACCTCCACGTGTCTCCTTGGTGCTCTTTCAAAAGTAAAATTCAGGGGCAGGTCCCCAAACAGGTGCGGGCCCTCCACGTGTCCCAGGCTTAAGAAAGTTGCATCGGGCACTTGAAAAGTCTAAGTATAAAGAGGAGCCAGCGGAAACCTCCACGTGTCTCCTTGGCGCCACTCCAAAGGTAAGACCCAGAGGTGAATCCTCAAATGAGCACAAGCCCTCCACGTGGAAAAGATTTGAGTTGAAGTGGGCCTGAGAATCTCAAAATGCCCCGCCAACCCGCCTCTCCGCTTCTAACTTTTGATGTGGGCCCCAGCAGAGTCGCGACTCACTTTTATACTTTTTCTTCATTTCAAAACAGAGCTTAAAAACTCCAAAGTGCTCTGGCGACCCGCCTCCCCGCTTTGAATTTTCAATGCTGACTCAAACATGTGACATTAATTTGTCCCCCACGGAGTCGCGGATCATTTTATAACTTTGCTCCTTTTCACAAAAAGGCAAAAATCTTCAAAATCCTCCGACGATCTGCCTCTCCACCTTTGACCTTTCAAACCGCCACGTGTCCTTCTTCAAGGTCAAAGTAAGAAATTTTCCCTACCGCTTCATATTGTTGAATAGCCAATTATATACTATCAGGGCCACGGGACCAATTTGGCATTTTTTACAAATGTAACAAAAGTGACAAGTTTCACCAAAAAGACCTGTCAGGCTGCGTCCAATCAGAAAGGACCACGTATCCACGAATGTTGGGACAGGATTTACAAAGGAGACACAGTCGTGGAAGATGCCCAACAACAAAAAAATTTCCCCGGAGAGAAGACTATAAATAAAACCAAGACTCAATGTTGATCCACGACCCAAGGAAAGGACCGACAATAGAAACCAAATGAAGGAGAAAGCTTTCACGCATCCATACAAGGAGACAGAGAACACTTCAAACCATGCGGACTGAGAAATTTTGAACAAACAGGGCAAGATTAAATTGAGCACCAACATCGGCTTCGACTCAGGGATGGGCACTCCCTGCGAGTGCCGCAAGAACAACAGACCATGTGCCAAAAAATCCATTGGGCAACGGAGTCAAGAACAAGCTTGCAAATCAGAAAAACAATAACCAATCCTCCCAAGATCGAACCGAGAAACCAACAAAAACCAGCCGCCAAGGACCGAGACGAACCAAAACAGAAAAACGCAGAAATGAAAAAGAACTAAAAGACTATACATTGTACAATGATGCGTGCCTTGATTCTGAGAACTCAATCAAGGAAATGTTTCAAGTGCCTGCCATTGTGAGTACGACCAAGCCAAGAAGTCTTGATACTTCTTTAACAACTAGACATATGCTTGTTTTTCTTCTCTATCCAAGTTGCTACCTAGCCATATTTTCTGAGGTTTATCTTTTGTGCCTTTACCAGATCTAGAACAAACCCCATCAAACATCAGAGTCCAGGGAGAACCAATCTGCTCAGGATACTTGCACTTGTCAATTTTATTCTCCTTAAAATCAGCATAACCTACAAAGTTGTCGACATCGACGTCTGCATACAATACTTCATAAGAAGCATTATTAGGGTCCTCAATGAGATATAACATTTTCTTCTCACCGTACAACTTCACAAGGTTCCCCTCAATTGGTATGGTTGCGTATGACATGTCCATTTGTACGCTTCCACCTACAGTAGTTGCCCACTTTCTGGATAATAACATCCCCCATTTGGTAGGACAGTCCACAATAACCACATTCATGGTCAACCATTTTCCTGGAAAAGCTGTCAACTGCACTACTAATCCCTTGACATACCCAACTACTGGCACTTCTCTTGAATCCATAGCAGTACATTTCCCATAAGTTGTTGTTACCTTGATATTTAACTCATTCATGACCTCAAGAGGCATTACATTACATGAGGCTCTTGAATCAAACATGCAGTTATGTACCAGCCTATCTTTAATAATCAAAGTGGTAAAAAATGGATCCACATTAAGCTGAGATTCAACTAGAGAAGTTCCCAAATACACCTCAGGTGATTCTCCCGATTTCTCTAATACCTGTGGTATTTCTGATTCTACAATAATAGGAGGAACCTCTACATTTTTCACACTCTTGCCCTGGGTAATTTTCTCTTCTTTACATTCCAAATATTCAAATACCCTTTTCATATGCTCAGGGATTCTAAGTACTTCAACAATGGGAACAGTGACCTTGATCTGACTCAAGATTTGGGCTATGTCACAAGAAACATATTTGGGTAGGGTAGTGTTAGAAGGGAGATTCACAACTTCATCTGATAATATGGACAGTGTTATGGTTCTCGCATTGTATCGACCATTTTTGATACTTAAGCCTTGTTTTTCTTAAACTTGATTTAAGTGTGGAAATTTGCGTTGTTACGTTGTCAAAATCATACCAACCTCTTTTTAATACTTAAATCTTGTTTGCTCTTAAACACAATTTAGGTGTTGAATTTGTGTTGTTGCGCTATTAAACAACTTTTGGAGACATTTTACAATAAGAAAAGCTTCCGTTGCAGTCGTTACTTTGTTCGAATTTCATAGATTTTCCTTGGCTACTTCCATCATACATTTTGCACCCTTGGAAAAGTCTTCACTTTGCTGTTGTTACACTGCTAGTTTTTGCCTAGATTCATTATGACGCTTGCCCACATTTTTCCAGTCTTAGCAAAACATTTCCCATCATGCCACCTATTACAAGATTGACACATAGAAAGAGGGCATCCAACCCCTTCCTTTGTAACCACTTTGGACTGTAATATCCCATTAACTGGGATATTAATTAAATGATGGTTGACCATAGTGGAGACAAGGGAAGTAAACTCCTTGAAGATAAAACCTTCTAGAGTACGACCTCAACATAGACCCATTGTCCTCTTCCAAAACAAATATCAAGTTTTAGTATGGAGCGAGCCAGAGTTAAGGGTTCAGAATGGGCTACCTAGTCTGAATTCGCATCCTTCCATAACCAATACAAATGTGAGTCGAGAAGAAGAAAGAATAGAAATTGACTTATTGCTACAAAATAGCTGATATCTTCGAACCATGGACATGTCTTCATTACCTCTGCCCAACTCTTTTTGAAATGAATACAGGAATTGCCGAAGCCTTTATGACTACAACTAGTTATTGCATACTGCTCATTCGAACCGACCACAAAATTAGATTAGAAGGTGAAGATCATGAACAAAACTCCCCACACGAACCTCAACCAGAACCCCAAAACAAAAAGGTCACCGCGCAACAACAATTACAAACTCTTGGCTACTTGTTGGCAAACCTAGCTTCACATGTCCACAAGGACACAAGTAGATGCTATTTCAGATAATGCAATAAATAAGGTGGCTTATGACAACAGCATTGGACACCATTCAAAAACCGTGGTCCAAAACATTGCTATAAAATCTAACCGCATGTGCAGTTGACCTGCATTACATAAATTCCAACAGTGTTAGCAAGCTAAAATCTTATAAACCAATGAGTGGCAGTCCATATGCCCCAATTAGACGCAGAAACATGTCAGATCTTCAAGAAAATAACCCTCATGTGATGCATTATAAAATCATTAGTTCAAGAATTGTGTCCATACCCCTTCGATCGGGATATGTTGAAAAACCAGCACCAATTTCCACCTAGCTTTGATTGATCCCTAAGATTTGATCAAATACTAGGGGTACAAGGTGATGCACTCATGATCACGTAAAAATGGCGACTTCTTCATGTCTATGCCAGGAAGTTGATTATAACGATAATTACCTTATCAATTCAAGCTCTCAAGGGCACACACACTTCACAATGGGTGGTGTTCCATCGAACACCAAAGGGTTTGTTTATCACAAGTGGGCATACATCCCTCCAAGCCTGGAAATTGACAAGTTGTAGGCCACTTTTTATTCAACATGGAAATGTGATATCACTAGTGATAGACCTTTGTAAAAACCGCAGACAATGACAGGCTGCAATATATGAAAACTTCGCTGGTTTCTTACAACGATGGTTTAGGGTATAAAAACATAGCTGCTTCCCTTGCTCTATTCCATATGAAACAGACTTGTCAGTATCTTCGTACCTAAAAATTGCATCTTGAAATTACAGCCTTTCACTTGACAAATGCATTCAAGCACCTTCGAACGAAGTTATTGATTTGACAGGCAAAGATAATTTGAAATTTCAGGCCTACATCCCTCTTAAAGCATGAAGATAAGTTATAATAACTATCAACATACGAAAAGGAGTGCAACCATGATCTTCTTTTATATTTTTTCCTACGGACAAGCTCCAAGGTTCCTTCTCCAATTTTGAAATAAGAATGTCTAGGTGATGGAACCTTTATTTAAAATTTGCCTAGAAAACACACTTAAAACAAATATTAAATGCATAGGGAAATTAAATCAAATGATGTCCATATGAATCGACCCAAGCTTAGAATAAATCGATCAATATGGTCTAAATTCCAATCACTAAATACACCCTTTGCCGAAGATGCGACTTGCAAAGCCACTTTATTTACCTTCAAAGACTATGAATATTGTGAATACCATCGCGTCAATGGCCATGCTACCGATAAATGCCTGAAATTGAAAGACTTCATTCAGGACCTCATATTTTGATTTTTAAGACGTTGAGATAGGTGCACAATCGAATTTCCCTTATTTTTATGTCTATTTTAAATAGTTAGGACATTTATAAAGAACTCATTATCCTAGGAGCAACAAACACTTGCGGAACAAAAGTGGAGATCGAGGTTACCAACTCCCCGAAATACCTTTGAGTATGACCCCACTCACATGGATAACTTCATCTTCCAAAATATAGATCAAGTCTTATTACGGTTAGTAGAGTTAGGGGCCAAATTGCCACCTGAATTTGATCCCGCCTTCCTTACAAACATGATTCGAGAAGAAGAAAGAACAGAACCTCCTCCTTATCACACAGTTGAGGATATCTTAAATCATGGACATGCTTCTACCTCTGCCCAACCTGAAGGAAACAATGAGGAAGTAGAAGCCTCTAAGACTACAACTGGTTATCGTATATTGTTTATTCAAATCAACCGTGAAACTAGAACAGAGGGTGAAGAACCTGAACATGACCACCAACATGAACCTCAACCGGAACCCCAAAACAAAGAGGTCGCCATATAACAACAGTTACAAACTCTTAGCCGCCAGTTGGCAAATATAGCTTCACATGTCCATAGAGACACAAATAGAGTTGCACGCACTGAGAAACCTAAGGTGACTTATACGGAAAATTACACTAAAAACTGCGGTGGCGTAACATCAAAATCTAAACTCGTATACATACCCACCACACCTTCACGTGGCCAAATATTCAATCAAGAATGGCAGTCCATGAAAGACACGCTTATTGGTCTTCAAGAAACAACCTTGGACACAATAAGAAATATCAGTTCAAAGAACTGTGTCCTTATCCTTTCGATCGGGAGATGTTACAAACTCCCTTTCCACCTAGCTTTGATTTCCCTAAATTTGATAAATATAGGGGCAAAGGTGATCCTCGTGATCATGTAAAAGACTTCTTCATGGCTTTCTTGGAAGTTACATATATCGATAATTACCTCATTCGCTTATTCCCACGAAGTCTTGGAGGCCAAGCACTTGAATGGTTTCTCCATCTCCCCAAAGGTTTTGTTTTCACATTTGCAGACTTAGCTGAGAAGTTTGTTCGCCACTTTTCATTCAATATGGAAAGTGATATCACTATGTTAGACCTTTGTAACGCAAAACAACACAACAAAAACTTTGTTGGTTTCTTACAACGATGGCAAGGTTTAGCTAGTCGTTTCCCTTGCTCCATTCCGAAGAAACAATTTGTCGTATATTTGTACCGAACTTGCATCCTGAGATATCCTTTCACTTGCAAATGCATTGTGTAAGCACCTTCGAAGAAGTTATTAAAAAAGGAAGCCAGATTGAAAAGTTTAAAAAGGGACCTTAAAACCCTTCCAAAGAGATAACCATGAATCAAAACCTACAACAAGGTGATGGAATCACTGATTCCAAACATGTCCAAGCATTCCAAAACAATTTGAAAACTCTCACGAGGACCGCTCAAATCTGAAGTCAAACGTAGAGAGTATACTCCACTCACACGAGTCTTTATCATCAATTTTGAAACAGTTGGAGGCAGCCAACATGGTCAAGTTTCCTACCACTACACCCTTTGTTGAGGATGCACCTAAATCGTCATGGTACAAAGACCACGAATACTGTGAATATCATCGCGTCAAAGGCCATGCTACAGATCGATGTATGAAATTGAAAAACTTCATCCAGGATCTCCTAGATCGAGGAGACATCAAGCTAGGTGCACAAGAACCCAATAAAACGTCTAACAATCAGTTGGGAATTTAAAAAGAACCATTCCCCAAACATAAACATGTGGAATAGAAGTCAAATCGAGGTCAACCCTCACAAGGCAAAAGTGTCAATCACATTGTTACTAAAACAATCAATCCATTTAATTCTCTCATTGGTTATGTCCATCCCAAAACTAAACATATAAACACCATCAAAATCAAATCACTAGGGCGTGTTGAGGAAACGCAATGCGCCCTTCTTATCGTCCCATGACCTCCTCTACCTACTCTTTCGGAGGGTCATTACGATCTCCTAAAGCAACTTGAGAAGACAACCACCAAGATCTCTATCTTGGATCTTCTTAAGATATCTACTATTCATAAGGATATCCTCTATAAGACCCTTCAGGAGTCAAGAGTTCCCACGGACATTGATGCTTCGCGTTTCCAAGCCTTGGTTGCGCAACTCACTCCATCTGAACAAATCACCTTTAGCCAAAATGATATTCCAACGGATGACCAAACACACAACCTCCCTTTGTACATTGAAGTGATCATTACTCACAAAAAGATCAAAAGGGTGTTTGTGGACAACGGATCAGGCCTTAACATATGTACCTTGAAGCTCATAAAACAATTGGGACACACTGACACTGAACTGGAGCCTAATGTGATCACCATTAAGGCTTATGATAATGCAGAGAGACAATCAGCAGGCACGATTACCTTACCAATGGAAGTTGGGCCTATTACACATGAAACCCGGTTCCATGTCCTTGACTTGGAGCTACCTTATAATATTCTCCTCGGTCACCCATGGATCCATGCCATGCAGGTTGTTCCCTCAACATTTCACCAGTGTATCAAACTCTATCATCAAGGACAAGCACTTACCATTCTTGGGGACCCGTAACCCTTTGCACATTGCAGAGCGTTATCTAGCCATTACCCCATAACATATGAATGTCCTACAAAAATAATTGTTGAGCTTCAATCAGAGGCCCTCACCTCTCGCATCAATCCTGATACAATGCACCTGCACATGAAAGTGGTGCCTCCACATCCATATCCCCATTTGCTACATGGGAATAAAAACTGAAAATCTTTCATACCAGTTGTGAGGAATATAACCTCCAACAGGCCCTCCTTGTTTCAAATCTTCCCCTATCACCCAAAACACGTGGTAGGCCCAACTTTCAGCCGCAACGACCTCAGGAACCTTGCAGTATTGACAAATTCATCCCTGGTGGTCTCTTGGCAGACGAGAAAATGCATAACACTTATACATCCCAATCCCTAATGAAAGGATGGCTTCATGCTATCAATCCCCAGAATATGTCATCCCTAATAAGATGATGTACGCTATGGGATACAAAGGATATGGGTGTGGCATAAATGAACAAGGTGTGCGGGAACCTCTTCCGGCACATGAGAAAATGGACAGATATGGAGTTGGTATTCGGCCCTATGGATCACCACCTACAGAAGTTGAGGCCACCTCCTCAGAACATGAGGATAGCTCTTCAGATTATGATAGCGAACCAGAGTCCCTTTGTAGCCTTTACGAGGACCTTGCTTCCACCAACTTATTCTCTGACACGGTCTATTTTAACCATGTCCCCTTCCATTCCTGAATTAGACCTTGTACACCCTTCCCTTATCAACTGGGACCAACAACGACATATACCAATTGATTTATTTCAAAATGACGAAGCAATTGGAGAATTCATGGGGTTACGTGACGACATTCCTATTAGGGACCATAAGAAGGGATTCTCTATCAACCTTGATGCATACGCGTATTTCGGGGAGGAGGTTGAGTTCTGTGGTCAGCAAAAGTAAAAAGAGAATGAGGGAAAAATATCTTCCAAAAATCCTCGCCAAAATAAAAGATCCAAGTCCCATAGTGAAAACCTTTTTGAGGCACTTACGGACAAACAAATAGAAAAATCAAAAAAGGATATAAAAAAGTGACGAGCCTATGGGTGAAAATCTCGTTGAGACGCCCATAGAGCAAGAACTCAATCTCCCCCCTGATCCTACGCATATGGAGGATGGATCCAAATTACTTGTGGAGGAGACTATTGATATCAACATCGGTACAAAAGATGAGCCTAGAATTGTCAAATTTGGGGCTTCTCTTTCAGCACACGAACAAAAAGTTTTTGATATGCTCCTTAGAGAATTTTAGGATGTATTTGTTTGGTCCTATACAGACATGCCAGGCTTGGATCCTTCTTTAGTAGTGCATAACCTCGTTGTGCATGAATCAACGAAGCCAATCAAACAAAAACTACGTAAAATGCATCCACATGTGGCTCTTTTGGTCAAAGAGGAGCTAGAAAAGTTATTAGCAGTGGGATTCATCAAACCTATTGATTATTCCGAATGGATCTCCAACATAGTGCCTATTCAAAAGAAACTAGTTGGTATAAGGATTTACACAGATTTTAGGGACATCAACAAAGCATGTCCTAAAGATGACTTTCCTCTTCCAAACATCGACATGATTGTAGATTCTACTACTGGCCACAAAATGTTATCCCTCATGGATGGATTCTTGGGCTATAATCAAATAAAGATCGTGGAAGAGGACCAACATAAAACTACCTTTACTACTCCTTGGGGCACCTTTTGTTATCATGTCATGCCTTTTGGCCTAAAGCATGCAGGAAACATAACAGTGAGCTATGAATGTCATATTCCATGACATGTTACATGATATTGTGGAGGATTATGTGGATGATATCCTTAGAAAATATAATACTAGAGAAGAACACCCGACGATCCTTCATCGTATCTTTGAACAACTTTGGGATTACAAGGTCCATTTGAATCCAAAGAAGTGTGTCTTCGGAATCATCTCAGGTAAACTATTGGGCTTCATTGTGTCTAAGGCATGGAATTGAAGTAGATCCTACCAAAGTCACTGCTATCACTGAGATGCCTCCTCCTAAGAACCTCAAACAGTTGCGCAACCTGCAAGGCAAAATTCAGGCCATTCGAAGATTCATTTCGCAACTTGCAGACAAGTGCCACTCCTTCACCCATCTGCTAAAGAAAGATATTGATTTCCACTGGGGCCCGGATTTCCAACAAGCCTTTTCTCAACTCAAACAATATTTGGAAAATCCACTTGTTCTTGTACCACCTACCCCAGGTGAACCTTTGTTGTTATACATATTTGCTACCCAATTTGCTATTGGTGCGCTCTTGGCACAGTACGATGCCCAACACAAGGAAAGAGTCATCTATTACCTTAGCCACACCTTGATCTCATATGAGCTCAACTATCCATAGATTGAAAAAGCATGCTTGGTTGTTGTCTTCCTTTCAAAAATTCCACCATTACCTTTTGAACAACCATACCAAGCTAATATCTAAAGTTGACCCTCTCAAATACCTTTTGTCAAAACCTGCACTTATAGGAAGGATGGCCAACTGGATTATTTTGTTGAGTGAGTTTGACATTGAGTATGTCAATCAAAAAGCAGTCAAAGGACAAGTGCTTGCTAACCAACTGGCCGAAGCACCACTTCCAGGAACAAAACCCTTAAGTTTGGATCTGTCAGATGCTTCTATTTTATATATTGAAGAATCATCAACCTGGAAGGTATATTTTGATGGGTCATTCACATTTAATGGCTCAAAATCAGGAGTAGTCCTTATTACTCCCACAGGAGATATCATCCCACAAGCATTCAGACTCGGCTTCCCATGTACAAACAACATTGCCGAATATGAAGCTCTCATTGCAGGACTTAAAGTCATTATAAGATGGAACATCAAACAAGTTGAGGTTATCGGCAACTCCCAACTTATCATCAAACAAGTGAATGACGAATACAAAGTCAAAGATGAGAAGCTTATCCCATATAAACACATGGTGGACACCTAAAAGAGTATTTTGTTCTGATTTCCTTCCATCAAGTTCCACACATGCAAAACCGATCAGCGGATGTTATGGCTACCATCGGATCCTTGCTACGCTTATCGCCAGATACCAGAGATTTTCAATTCCTTATCGATCATCTAACGGTACCGGCCTATGACATGCCAGAATCATGTTTGGTATGTGAAGTTGTTGGTCCCTTTTCCCCTTGGTACGTCGATATTTATAACTACCTACAGGATGGTACCTTCCCACCCGACCTCTCCCACTCCCAAAAGAGAACCCTTATCCAACGTATAGCCTGTTACACCCTACTTGGGGGCACTCTCTATCGTTGAGGTTACGATGGGACTCTGTTACGTTGCCTTAATTCTGAAGAAGCTATCCAAGCAACCAAAGAGGTGCACAAAGGCATCTGTGGTACTCATACAAGTGGCATGGTTCTTGCGAAGAAACTTCTACGCGTACTACTAGCCTACTATGGAAACAAATTGTTGCTAGTATGTGAAGAAATGTGTCCTATGTCAAAAGCATGGCAATTTGATCCATGCACCATCTCAGTCATTGTGGTCTATCACAACACCATGGCCGTTTAGCAAATGGGGGCTCGATCTTATAGGAAAACTCACCCCCACCTCATCTGATGGCCACAAACACATTATCACTGCCACTGAGTACTTTACCAAATGGGTGGAGGTTATTCCTCTCACCTATGTCACTAGTGCTCAGATTTCCAAGTTCATCATGAACCATATCATTTGTCCGTTACGACATCCCTTCTGCCATTGTATCTGACAATGGCAAATCATTCAAGAAACAACAAGTGAAGGCTCTCTGCCAACACTTTAAAATTTTCCAAAAGTGGTCTACACCTTATTACCCTCAAGGTAATGGGCAAGTTGAGGCCACCAATAAAACACTTGTTCGGATTATGGAGAAAATGGTTGGTAAAACAGGCCATAATTGGCATCTCCAAATCCATCCTGCCCTCTGGGCCTATCGCACTTCCATCCGCACACCTACAGGTGCAACCCCTTATTCCTTGGTATTTGGCACTGAAGCCATTATACCCCTAGAGATCGAGCTCCCCTCTTTGAGAATCTCCTTGTGAGACTATTTGGATAAAGAAGAGGACTACAAAGTAGCCAGGCTAGCACAGCTTGAACTTATGGATGAAAAACGCCTTCACACCCTGGACCATCTTAAAGTGTATCATAATCAAATCTGTGCAAGCTACAATAAACGTATCATCCCTCAGGAATTTGAGGTAGGTGATCTTGTGCTTAAGGAAAACCAGTTTAACACTACCAAAGAACGTGAAAAGAAAGGCAAATTTGAGCCTAACTGGTTAGGGCCATACATTGTGGTGGCTAAATTTGGTTCCGGGGCCTATAAAATTGCATATCCTGATGGTGAGGAGCTCCGGGAACCTATGAACATCATGCATCTCAAGTGTTTCTATTCCTGAGCTTGGGGGCATTCAAAAAAATTAAAAAAATAAAAAAATAAAAAAAACAGTAAAGAGAAATAAATTCGTTCAAATGTGAAAACCACGCAATTGTGGCACTTTGGACAAGTCCTTTGGTGAAAAATGGTTTCTGGCACCACAGGAGGATTCGTTGTTCACAAGCATCTCACACCTGGGGCATGATCGCTTCTTCCTAGCTAGTCCTTCGCCTGTGTTTGAAATCCTTTTGAGCCTATCCTTCGTGGCCTTGATCCTAACCCTATTCTTGTATATCTGCACGGAATTTTATCCTTGTATATTCTCACCTCTCGTTGGGGGCATCTTTGCATCTTCATTTTCCTGTACATAGTTTCGGAAAACTTTCAAAAAAACCTCTAAAAATTTGTAAAATCCTAGAAAATACAAAACATTCAAAAATCCAAAAACATTGGTAAAACATCCAAAATCCAAAACATTGGTAAAACATCAAAATCCTAAACATTCACAAAATTCAAAAATAAAAAACTATACCACAAAACATCCTACTTCAATGCTTGCTAGTTCTTGTGCACGACATGTGGATCATATTGTGATCTTCCTTCATCAACAAAGTTGGTTTGCTTGCTATGTCTGTCTTCCCGGCATATATCATTTCTCGGGGTAGTTTCATAGTGCAAGTTGCTTTTTCATGGGACTTCTATGTCCCCGTCTATTCCTTTCCATGTATTCTTGCTTGGGGCATCATTTTAATTCTGATTTTTCCAGGACAGCAAGGTACAAAAATCTAAAAAAATATATATCTTCCAAAATAACCACTTCAACAATACCCAGAAGCTTCAAAAGATGTAGAAAAATATAGAGAACAATAAACAACTGAGAAATAATTTTTAATGGCCAACGCTGAATTTATTTTATCAATTTTATGACAGCAAATGAGGAAAAAGTACAGCTGACCGTAAACTCCAAAATATCAATAGAAAATCGCTGGAATAATTTTCTATGGCATCAATATGACAATAACAAGTTCAAGATCTGAAATCTCCAGAAACAAGCCATGGAAACCCCTTGAAAATGCTGCCCGAATTCCCCAGGTAGGTTGTTCCACTTGTGGGAGACACCCAACAGCCCCAAATCTGAAAATAAATGAAAACCTTGTTGAAGAATGGTTCTCCTCCTATCTCTGAATCGAATTTCTGATTAATTCTCCAAATTTGACCCAAAAATCTGAACTGTGCAAATAGCAAGCTAGGGATATGGATTGAAAACCCTCACCGAAGAATGCTCTACCAGCTAGACATGGATGTCTCACCACCGAAGCTAGGGATCCTGCAGAATTGGACCTCCACAGGGAAAAAGGCCGAAAATAATTGAATGTGTGAATGATCTCTAAAAGACCTCAAAGGGATATTTATAACCTTTTTACTCCAATAAACCCTAATCGCCCCCTTTGGAATTTTTCAAATGCATGAATATAACTTAAGTGACTTTGTTGTGCACATGCTAAAAAAATACACTTAAGTTGTCCCAATGAAGAAATAGAACATAAAGTACCACCTAATCGCCCATCACTTAAGTCAATGACAAAATATAACGTAACAAAATAAAACCATAACCAATAGTCTCCAATGTATCTAGCCTCTTGGGTATGAGACAAAGCTAAGAGGGAAATAAGCCTCTAGGCCTCTGGCATAGGAATGGGGACATTACAGTCCTCCATTCCCGAAATTTGCTTGCCCACAAGCAAATGCAACCCTGGATGCTGTAAAATTTGCTCGCCCTCCAAAGTAGCATCCTCAAGTGACAAATCCTTCCAACATACTAGATACTCGATAATAACCTTGTTTTTGAGCTTCCTTTGCCTCACCTTAATGATAGTTTCTGATTCTAAGACCAGCTTTCCCTCATCATCCAAAGGTGGCAAATCTATAGAAGGCACAATATGTTGTCCAAGTGCCCTTTTGAGGCACGAAACATGAAAGACGTTGTAGATCCTGCTATGTTCTGGAAGTTCTAACTCATATGCAACTGCGCCAACCCTCCGTACTATCCTGTATGGCCCATAGAGCCACGGTTTCAACTTCTTAGCACTGCTCTTCTTAAGTGAGGATTGCCTGTAGGGCTGCAATCGTAGAAAGACCAAATCCCCTATCTCAAAAGATCTCTCAACCCTGTGTCTGTCTGCATAAATCTTCTGTTGATTCTATGCTTTCTACAGATTCTCCTTGAGGGCCTTCAGAATATCCTAGTTCTCTTATAACCAATCACGAGCTTTGGGAGCTCGACTATCTAATAATACTAGGTCCATGAACGATGAGGCATCGTATTCATACAAAGCCCGAAAGGGATCGATGTCAATACTCATCTGGTAGGTGGTATTGTAACAATACTCACCCATGTGTAGCCATCTAAGCCATGCACGTTGATGTCCTGTAACATAGCTACGCAACTAGTCCTCTATCTACTTATTGACTATCTCTGTCTGCCCATCTATCTATGGATGATAGCTAGTACTAGGAGTTAACTCCGTACCTGCAAGTCTGAAAATCTCCTACCAAAACGTGCTCATGAAAATTTTATCCCGGTCACTAACAATGTTCTTAGGCAAGCCATGAAGCCTAAAAACACTTGTGAAGAAAGTTTGAGCTACTTGTGGTGCCTTATGCCTAGAAGGCATAGAAAAGAAATGGGCATACTTGGTCAACCGATTGACCACCACATAAATGCTATGCAATCATGCCCATGCACTATTTTTTTGGAGGGAAGGCCTAAAGGAAAATAATAAAATCCATATTTATATGATATGCTCTCCCACAACAAAATTTCAAATATAGCTCAAGGATAGGTTGAAATATTAATTACAAGAGGCTGTAGAAGTCCCCGGTACAGGGACCACCCTGCTGGAAAAGAATGTTCCCATGCGCAAGGAAAGGCCTTGGTTTGCTGACAAACCAAACACTCCCTAATATGGTTAAGGACATTGTCCTTTAACCCTTTCCCTGCCAATCTCTCTCTGATGTACTTGTAGGTCTTAAAATACACAAGATGTCTTGCTAGAGGTATAGCATGCACTACTCAAAGGATTTTCTCCTTCATCTTGGACTCAAGTACAAGGAAAATCCTATCCCTGTAGTATACGAGGTCATTCAAGATTTTGTATCTGTCATCCTGAATAATGACATCCATGATCCACATGCAAACTGATTTTTGGAATACTCAACAAGTATGTGAGCCTTCCAATCAGTTGAAACCTCTGACATAGAACTAATCATGGAGGTAAAGTGAGGCCTCCTAGATAATGCATCGGCTACCACATTATTCTTACCTTTTGTGTACTCTATGTCAAAATCATAAGTTTGTACCTTGTTCACCCATCTCTGCTGGCGGTCGTTGAGATCCTTCTACCCCAAGAAAAACCTCAAACTGTTGTGATCCGTACAGAACCACGAATTTACTGCCCACAAGATGTTGTTTGAATTTGGCCAATGCATGCATAATGGCCAACATCTCCTTGTCGTAAATTGAGTACCCCCTCTCCACATTACTCAACTTCCGACTCTCATAGGCAATGAGATGCCTATCCTGCATGAGTACCGATCCATTGCCCTCACCTGATGCATCACACTCGAGTACAAATGGCCGAATGAAATCTGGTAATGCAAGAACTGGACATGATCTCATCACCTCCTTAAGGTGATCAAAAACCTGTTGTGCTGATTTTGACCAAGCAAAAGCCCCCTCCTTGGTCAAATTTGTCAAAGGCACAGTCAATCGAGAAAAGTTCTTCACAAACCTCCTGTAGTAAGTGCATAGACCAAAGAACCCTCTCAACTATGTCAAATTCCTTGGCGGTGGCCAATCTAATATTGCATGAATCTTTGCTCTGTCAACCTTGACTCCGCCTCCTCCAATCACATGGCCCAAGTATAACTCTGTCATGCCAAACTCGCACTTAGAAACCTTCACGTATAGCGAATTAGCCTCTAGAATACCCAATACCTCATCAAGATGTCTCATGTGATCCTCCCATGTCCTGCTATAGACCAGAATGTCATCGAAGAATACCAACACGAACTTCCGCAGGTGGCAGTTGAACACATGGTTCATACAAGACTGAAATGTGGCGGGTGCATTAGACAATCCAAACGGCATCACAAGAAACTCAAAGTGACCATAGTGGCATCTGAAAGTTGTATTTTGCACATCTCCCTCTCTAACCTTTAATCTAACAGTATCCAGATTGCAAATCTATTTTAGAAAAATAGATTGCACCATATAGCTCATCCATCAACTCATCAATGTGAGACACATGATACTTATTCTTGATGGTTTTTATTCAAGGCACGATAATCTATGCACATCCGCATGGTTCCATCATTATTCTTCACCAAAACTACCGAAGAAGTAAAGGGACTGGAACTGGGCCTGATATGTCCCATGTCTAGAAGATCACATATGGTCCTCTCAATCTCATCCTTAAACTATTAGGGATGACGATAAGGATTTGTGACTACGCGATTGTTGTTCTTAAGCTCGATCACATGCTTGAACCCTCTATCTGGAGGTATGTCGCTGAAAATTACATTGTACTTGTCCAGTAGGACTTGGACATCAACATGATACTTTGGTCTATCCTCATTTGAATTCTTGGCCGAAACCAAGCACTAAACTGCCCAATCCACATCATTGTGCCTGAATATCCTCTCCATCTGTTTGGCCATGACAACTCTAGGTGCATCTTAAGATAATCCTCTCAAGACCACATTCCTACCATCGGACTTAAACTTTAGCTCCATCATCTAAAAGTTAGTCCAGAACTCACCAAGCAAGTGGAGCCACTACACTCCAAACACTATGTTGGTCTCTCCAATACCAACAACATAGAAATCATCGGTAACTATATAGTTACCCATAGTGATGCTCAATTGTGGGACAATGTTTTAAAAATTGGAACCAGACTCGGAACCGGCCGAGGGTCGGATCAGAACCGAACCGGAACCGGCACGATTCAAACTTTATGAACTGGTTTACTAAAAAATACATAAAATTTTATATTTTTAATGAAAACAATATATTTGAAAGGTTAAAAACCATGATTCCAACAATTACACACAAACTATGCAAAGTTTTCTCTTATATATATGTAAGAAAGGTGTTTATAACAAAATGGCACAAACTCCAAGTCCAATACACAATACATATATCATATATGAGATTCCGAAACAAAATACATAAACAATGAGGCTCTAAATGGCCTCCATAGTCCAAGACTCCAAAAAAACATGTTATGATCATTGATACATTACAGATGCTACAAGTTACAAAACTCTAGAATAAACTAGATGACATCAATGATCAATCATCAAACTCTGCACCGGTGTTGAAAATGGGATCCTCAGGGTCATCCTCATCAATATCATCACCGGCCTCTGGCTCTAACTCGGACCCATCCAAATCCTTATGTACATCTGCAACAACTGTATTGAGACGAGGAGTAGCATGAGTGCGACTAGTGCTTGTTATGTTTGGTGACGGTGGCGGCAGTGCTGCTAATGGCTCATCATTCTGATTCAAACCCATCCACCCCAAGTCATCGGGATCAAACTCTGTTGGTTGACTCTCCTCTACCCAATATAAGGTTGGATCTATATCATCCCAGACAATGGGATCTGTATCAGGCCTTTGGTTCAGCAACTGGTTGTGCCTTAGCCAAAGGTTGTACTGCACAAAAACAAGATCATTCAATCGTTGTTCCAAACGGTTTCTCTTCTTCGTGTGAATCCGCTCAAAGACAGACCAGTTGCGCTCGCACCCAAAAGCACTGCAAGTTTAGCTCAGGATCCTAATTGCAAACTTTTGCAATTGAGGACACTGACTACCAAATGAATCCCACCAATGTGCTGTAATAAAAAATGTAAATGTTTGATTATTAAACAATGACGATAAAAACACAAAGTTAAAAATTAAAAGTAAAACTTATAACTTAAGCGTAATTCAACAAATTAGATTGTTTCTTATGCTAAAAAATCATGATTATTCATTAAAAAGTTTAATCAAATGAAGTTCAAAAAACTTAGAATTGGTCCACATCCCTTGCAATTTTTGTAAGGTTTTTCCTAAAGGTACTTGTGGCTCTGTTGAAGAAACTGATATGTCAGTGAACCTCAAGTTGTTGCATCTCATCAAGGACCATGCGCTCTAGGCACTCGTACAGACCATCATTTACTTCTCTTGGTTGATCTCCAAACTGAGCTCTGTAATGATATTTCGGGTTCAAGAAATATCCAGCTGCATGTATAGGGCAATGGAGTTGATTGTTCCATATATTATCTATAATCTCCCATATAGGCCCATACTTAGTTACCCTATCTTTATATGCTGCCCTTATCTGCTCCTTTGCCTGATCCATAGCCTCATAAATATAGCCCATGGCTAATTTTTCCCCATCCACCAACCGCAACAACTTAACAAGAGGCTTGGCAACTTTCACAATCTTTGTTTTTTTCCAAAATAAATTGTCAAAAAGTTTTTTCTTTGTGTCTTTCCCATCTTGTTTGCGGCTCCACTTTGATCCATTCCATTCATCACTTGAAAACACCTTTTTCAAGTTCAGTTGATGGGAAAAAAAAGATTGCAACGTGAGGAAGTTTGTTCCAAATCTCGTGATGGCTGGCCTAACAAGTTCTCTGCCCTCAGTGTTCTTTCTCATTAGGTTCAATACCCATGAGTGATTGTAGATGCATTGGTGATGTTTTTGGCATGCTCTATAGTGTTCTTGATCCAATATTTTTTCCTATATCCTCAAGCATGAGGTCTATGAAATGTGCAACACATGGAGTCCAAAATATTGTTGTGTTTAGTCTCTAACATCTTACTAGTAAGAACATTGAGGCATTATCTGTTATGATTTGTACAACATTTTCCACTCCCACCTCTACAACAATCTCATCCAAAAGCTCAAACAACAAATTTGCATCTTTTACGCTATCAGATGCATCAATTGATTTCAAAAACATAGTACCTTGTGGACAAGAGGCAAAAAAATGTATTATGGTGTGGTTCTTGCCATCACTCCACCCATCTGACATAATAGTACATCCAGTTTTGGCCCATGATGCTTTACAACTCTTCAAATATTCATCTATGGATGCAACTTTTTTCTTCAAAAGTGATCCTCTCAAGTCATGCATACTAGGACCTTTGAAGCCCTTACCAGCAGCAACAATGGAATCAAACATAGGCTGGTAATAAGGTGAGTGGGCAGCATTGAAAGGAATATCTGCATCATACCGCCATCTAGCAATGTATTCAAAAGTTGCTTCTTTGTATTGCTTCTTCCAATGGTTATCCAAGGTGGGCTGATTTTCTGTTGGCATGGAGGCACTAGCAGGTGTGGAAGATGGAAATAAACCTTGAATGTTCTTTCTTTTTTTAGGCCGGTTTTCTTCACTATGAGTGGATGGGGAAGGCATATACCGAAAGGGGTCTCTAACGCGGACAAAAGCGCCAGAGCAAGATCCTTCAACACTCGAGGCATGTTCCCTCCTCCCTATTTCAACTTCCATCTCTCTTTTGCCTAGCCTTCTCTTCTTTATGTTTTTCAAGCAAGTTTTTCATTTCCAACCTAATGGCATCAATATCAGGTGCATCACATGGGCAAACTTAGCCTCTTTGATCAGCCAACTGTTGTTTCAACCTATGAATCCCCCCCGTTGATGTGTTTCTTACAATATTTACTAAAAACTTGATTTATCAACTATGTCTACATGGTTCCATGTAGGGTCTTTTGTTTTGGGGGCCATTACAAATGCAAGGAAGTCTGAAAATGCAAATAAAAACAAAATAAATTTTAGATTTCCTATTTAATAAAATTTACAAATAAGGGGCAAGTTTAAAATGTAACATACCTTTCAATGTGCACACAAATGAGGGGAAGAAACACTCCAAGCTTGTATATGGGTTGCACCCTCCAAATGTAGATGTGAATACCACCACAAAGAGCCCACACTTGATGCCAAACAACCCCCAAACTCACTCCAAATGAACACTCTTCAATGCTGCCCCAAACATCCAAATCCTTCCAAATAATAGAGGTGCTCACAATAAGAGAGGTGCTCACAAATATTGGTGGCCACTATCACAAGCAATGCCAAACAAGCTCCAAGCTCCAAGCCTCCAACTTCCAAGCTCACTCCAAAACTAAACTCACAAATGTTTTTGCTCACAAACGCTCACAAATGCTCAATGAGAGAGGTGTGAAGTGAATAGAGGGGGGGTGTATATATAACACCAAATTAGGGTTTAGAAGAAATAAAAAATAGAAAATGTAATAAAAAAAGTGTTTTTCAATACATTTTCTATTTTTTATTTCTTCTAAACCCTAATTTGGTGTTAAAAGTTGTTAAAGGCTACGCAGGCACAAACTAGCCAGTTTGAGTCAAAACTGGACCGGTTTGACCGGTTTGGCCTCAAACCGGTCAAACGATCCAATTCTATAGTCGGTCGATGCAAAAAAATAATAAAATGGTCGAACCGGCCGGTTCCAGTTCCAGACCTACCTATTTTTAAAACATTGTTGTAGGATCCTTTATGTACATCTCTAATGGACTCCCCATTGGCAACAACATTGAAGCCCTCGAAGTCTTCTACCTGTAGACCCCATCTCTCTACCATAGTGGCATCAATAAAATTGTAGGTGGCCCCACTATCAATAAGCACTACCACACGTTGTCCCTGCATGACTCCTCGAACCCTGAATGCCTTGCACCTAGGGGTACTAGACAGTGTAGCTATGGTCTCAATGGGAAAATTCTCCTCTGCAATCTCAACATCTGCACTATCCAAAGCATCACTGTCATCAAGCTCATGAGGTTCTACTACCTCCTCTCCCTTGTCATCACTTTCCTCCTAGACCTCAATGTAGAGGGCCTTTCTCTTCCCAGAGTAATTATGTCCACGTGCCCATGGCTGACGGCACTCAAAGCATAGTTTCTTCCAATGCAATGTCTAGCTTCCTGGTTGAGTCCTGTCTCTTGTCATCTTGTTTAGGTTGTGGCATTTTCTATTGAACTTTGGGTGGAAATCTAGACTTTGGAGTAGACGACTCCAAATCCCAAGCTCTCCTAATGCCCTCATGTAATGAAGGAGGCTCAAATTCCTTCACAAATCCAGCCAAAGCATCTATCAACCCTGCTATGAATAATGAAGTCAACCTCATCTGAGAAATATTAGGAACCATCACTAAGCTTCTCTGAAAATCTACAATATACACATCCAAGCAACCTGTCTGTCTCAAGTGAGTCAACTCCCCAAAGAATCTATCAGGATCTCTCCTATCAAATTTGTCCTCTAACCTCTGTGTGAACTCTGCAAATGTAACAATGTGCATGTGCCCTTATGTCACTAGTCCATGATGCCACCAATCATGTGCATCTCCCTCAAGATGTAGGATTGCAAATTTAATTGCATCCTCCTCACACCTGGGGTTCAAATCAAAATATGTCTTCAACTTTTGGACCGATGACTGTGCGGTACACTTTTTAGAGCCATCAAAGTATGGAATAGAAATATGTCTCAAACGCCTTTATAACTCAGGTACCGGCATATGATGGTCTCTCTTGGGCTTGCTACCAATCTTCATCCTGCAATAATATGGAAATGGCATATTATCTCTGAAACCCTCGCTCAAAGATTGGTATTTTCCCAACAAGACTCATCATCAAGCACCTCTATTGGCTTCCCTACATGGGACACTTCAGAATCTTTCAAGTAAGAAGGCTCATGAAGACTCAAAGGCTTGTTAGAAGAATAGGGGGAATGCTGCCTCGAATTACTGTTCTCACCTTTTTCCCTATTATTCCCAAATCTGATCTGATTCATGTTCGATGTGAGGTGACTCAAGTAGAGGTTGGTTGTCTCTTATTGTTTCACCATGTTGATGAACATTTTCTTCATAAAATCATCATTGAGCTCTTCCACATCCTCTTCCTAGTCTACCATATTTTGACATTTTCGAGGTGTATTCCTCCTAGAATATACCTGCATTCACTACCCAACAAGCTGGAAGAAAGGTGGCTTTGATACCACTGAAATATTCCTTTTAGGCTATATTTTATAACTTAGAAATTTATCAAAACCCACAAACTGTAATTCTGATTTTTCCAGGACAGCAAGGTACAAAATCTAAAATATATATTTCCAAAATAACCACTTTCCTACAATTCCTGGAAGCTTCAAAAGATGCAGAAAATAATAGAGAACAATAAACAACTGAGAAATAATTTCTAAGGGCCAATGCTGAATTTATTTTATTAATTTTATGATAGCAAATGAGGAAAAAGTAAAGTTGACCGTTAACTCCAGAATATCAAAAGAAAATGATTGGAATAATTTTCTAGGGCATCATTATGAAAACAACAATCTCGAGATCTGAAATCTCCGGAAACGGGCCACGGAAACCACTTCAAAATGCTTCCCGAATTTCCCAGGTAGCTCGCTCCACTTGTGGGAGACACCCAGCAGCCCCAAATCTGAAAATAAATGAAACACTTGTTGAAGAATGGTTGTCCTCTGAAATCGAATCTCTGATTGATTCTCCAAATCTGACCCAAATATTTGAACCATGCAAACAGCAAGCTAGGGATATGGATTGGAAACCCTCACCGAAGAATGCTCTACCAACTAGGGATGGATCTCTCACCACCGAAGCTAGGGACCACAAACAAAAAAAGTTGAAAATAGCAATAGCTGAAAAATAGTTGAATGTATGAATGATCTCCAAAATACCTCAAAGGGATATTTATAACCTTTTTCCTCCAATAAACCCTAATCGCCCCCTTCGCCCCCTTTGGGAATTTTCCATATGCATAAATATAACTTAAGTGACTTTATTGTGCACATGCTAAAAAAATACACATAAGTTGTCCCAAGGAAGAAATAGAACATTAAGTACCACCTAATCACCAATCACTTAAGTCAATGACGAAATATAACATAAAGTGAAGGTGGTAACAAAATAAATCCATACCCAATAGCCTCCAACGTTTGTAGCCTCCAACATCTGTAGCCTCTTGGGTATGACCAAAGCTAAGACGAAAATAAGCCTCTAGGCATCTCGCGTAGGAATGGGGACATTACAACTGAAGCAGGATAACAAAAATATTTGTACAACTTTCTTGAACGTTGTTTGTTTGAATATGTTTATTTGTATTTGTTTGTTTGCTTTCCTGATTGTTTACTTTCTGGTATTGTATTGCTTGTGTATTTTGCTTTGAGTCAATCCTTTAGCAATGAACAAAAATCAGTATTATGGCTCTTCATGTCATTTTACCCTTTTGTTGTATTCTTATATCAAATAAAAGGTACTTCTGAGCCAAGATCGTATGTGTGCTATGTCACGATCTTCCCATCCATCCTCTATCTTGTCTTCCCTTCTAACTAATTTTCTACCAATCATTTTCCATTTCTTCTGTGTATTTCTCCAGAGACACAGTTATCACCATGACTCGTTCTCCCTCCCTCCATTGCTTCCCCCGCTTAAGGCACAAAATCCAACTCAATCAATCAAATTGAACAATGGCCAACCAAGCCAAGTTCAACTCCCTAACGCCACTATGAGTTTTTCTTCCATAGGATATGTTAATAAAAGCATGTCTTGTTGTCACAATCAGCTTGTCTTCTAACATGATGGCTCTTCTCTTCTTTTCGAGCGTTGATCGACCTCTTATATCACCCCATCGACACTCGAGGGGGCAGCATCATCCATCCGACTAATTTTTCTACTACTTAAATTTGTCTAAATTTGTCCATTATCTTTAAAATGGTGTCGCTCGCGCTACACCACATCAAAGAGGGGCAAATGTAGACACTTAAATCTGACTAAATAGTTTTAATACTAAAATTGCACTAATTATCCTATTTCCCATCATTTCGTTATAATTAGTGGTTTCCCGCTAATTAGCTAACATTCCCCTTTGTCTCGATCAACTAACGACACTTCGTTAATTAACTAGCCTTCCCCCCATATTGGATTTCAATTAACGACACTTCGTTAGCTATAATTCTCTTTTGATTAATTAATTAATCCTTTTAATCTCGTATTTAACTAATAAACCTTCTTATTAGTTAAATCCCCCTTTCAAACCCTTCAAATTCTACTAATTTCCTTCTAAATCATCTCTAAATGGTTTTTATAAGCTAATTTGGTCTATTAATTAATCCTAGTTGATTAATTAAATCACCTCTAACTCCCATGAGTTAATCTTTTATTAATCTCTTCTAATCATACTTATCCCTTTCTAATTCTACTTTACATGTATCTCACATTCAGTAGGATACAAGCTTCTCCAAAACTAGAAAGCTATATAAGAAACCTAGTACGCCTTGTCCAACCTTACACCATGTCCTTGTAGGACATTTGCACTTGATAAGAGCATTTTCATGTTATTGGAAAGCTTTGTTCAAACCCCTTTCTACTTGGTCAAGAGTTGTAAGAGAAGAACCAAAAATGACAATCAAGCCATATTGGCAAGATCTTTTCCTCTTCCTTGGAGAAATTTCTTGATCGTACATAGTTGTGTTCAGTTCACAAAGGACATGCCTACAATTTAAAAGCACATCCAACAATCAAAGGAGATCTGCATTTGATGTTTGATTTAATGTTTTATACATAGTTAGATAACCTTTCCTTTATGCTTTATCATGATGTTGTTGTTAAGATTAGATTAAGTTAGAATCTACTTGGTGTTAGGTTCATTCCGTGGCTTAGTGTTAATCTAATACATGCATACACCCTTAACTTAATTTCTGTTTATTATTGCTTGTGTGCATGTGTGGAAAAGATGAAGAATGCACATTGGAGAGAGCCTTCAAAAATGGAGTGAATGAACTATTTGAAGAAGCTCGTGATGGTTGTAGAAGCAGAGGAGTTAAAACATATTTTTAAATTCTTATAAACAGTGAAGCCACAATGACGTTCGAGGTTGAAATAATAACAAAATAAGTAAAACTAAAAGCTAGCATAGAGGCAGGCTTAGTCACCACATTTGAATTCCTGTTCAAATTCATGGAGTATAAAATTCGTATGAAATTTGTTGCTAAAAAATATAGACATAAAGTTCAAATTAAATTCGACAAAAAAAAATACCCCTGTAATTTGACATTTTATATAACAAAACAAATATTATATTTTACATTAAAATAGAAACAAAAAAATGAACAATGTTTTGACATTAAAATAATATATTAGATGATAACTAATTTAGAATATAAAATAAAAAGTTGAAATTATGATAATAAATTATTATCATACATTAAAAAATATAAATATAAATAAAATAAAACTAAACATTTAAGTTTATCAAAATGTTATATGTAAATTATTATCAATTAAACTAAACTACATTATTAGTGTACATTAAAATTTTAAAATTATACTAAATTATTATGGTGATAAATGATATTTATAAATTTATAAATTAATATTCTTTAAAAAGTAAACATTTATGTTTTAACTTTTACTGACCGTTAACCTAAAATTAAATTTTTTTTTTTAAATAATTGACATTGAGAAGGTTCATGTTATATCTCCAGGCATTGATAGATCTCTTATCCAATGGATCCCTCCCCCTGAAGGTTGGTCCAAACTTAATTTTGATGGGGCCTCTAAGGGGAACCCTTGAGCTGCTGGAGGGGGAGGCTTAATCAGAAACCACCTTGGCCATATCCTTGTTGTTTATGTTGGGCCCATGGGCATCCAATCTAATCATTATGCTGAGGCTCTCGCTGCTCTTTAGGGTATAAGGGCTGCTAGAGATCACAAGGTTAATAACGTAATTGTTGAGGGAGATCCCTTTATATTATTAACAATCTGAAAGGTACCCAGTCCCTAAGTTGGACCATCAAAGACTTCATCAATGAGGCCTTAAACATTTGCAAAGATCTTGATGATGTCAACATTAGTCACACATACCGAGAGGGGAATCGTGTTGCTAACGCCTTAGCCAATGAGGGGGTTGTCACTAATCATCTCACTTTATGGCATGACTGTAATGAAATATCACAAGCCCCAAGGACAATCATTTTACAAGATGTTAAAGACAGTCGTCCATACCATCAATACCTGCCGGCGGAAAAAGCTTAGGAGAAGTCATTATTTTGAGTACTTCGCACGTAGGAGTAGAAGTACTCCCAAACGGTCCATTTGTTTTCATCTCTCTCGTTTTGTCTCTGGTAGTCAAGTTGTTGGGAAGCCCGACTTTGGCGGTGCGAAGACTATACGTGAGCTATTTTTTGGAGCTCTTTTCATCATGGACGGCCCTCCCAGCCGCGTAGAACTTGTCTGCGATCCCTCATGGCGCCAAAATGAAGCTTTGTGGAAGGCTCTCGATGTCGATGGGTTTACAACCTTCATGGAGAGGATAAAAGGTCATGACAAGCACATTTCCATCACCTTTGCCTAGCAGTGGAAAGACAAGGTTATCTCTTACAAAGGTAAAGAATTCTCTATCACCGATGACCTCATTTCCTTTGTAACTAGATTGGGCATGAAGGGGATTAAGTTTTATAGAAATAAATTCGATAAGGAAGCAAAAGAGAAGAAGTTTGTTAAAGGGGAGGAAACACTCAAGATTGGGAAAAACGGGTCTGGTTTGTTCTTCCATTCCCTCACCCTTCGATGAAGTTGCAAAGATGGTAGTTAGGTACATTACTTCATAGGTTCGATTCTCCAATTTGCCTCTCCACCATCTGGTCCTTTTGAATCACTTCCGTCGTACCCCCAGGGTAAGCCTCTTCTATTACATCCTGCATTCCATGGAAAAATCTATTGTAGATGTTCAGGCTCACCTTAGAGGCCTCCCTCTTCACCAAGGGGTCATCTTCCTTCTGAAACAATATTTCCATGATATGGTCTCTATTCCGCCCTCTCATCCTGCAGTCCCTCCTCCACCTCTAATCCCCCCTCCACCTCAACAACACAGGGTTAGGACCAAGAACCCAAACTTCCACTCCACTTCAACACTGCCACCAGCTAAGCGGGTTCTTCGTAACACTGAAAAGGGGAAAGATGTTGTTGAAAGCCTTCTCAACATTAGCCAAACAATTCATGACCTCAAATCAACAATGATTTGAGAGCTCAACTCAAGTTGCATGCTTATGCTATTAAAGGGCTTGGTGAGGACGTTGAATTCCTTCTCAATGAAGGCTGCAAAGAAGATTTGGATTCTACTACCGTCTCTAACCTAGAGGAAAAAATTGAGGATCTTGTCAAGAAGCAGCAGGCCATGGAGGCCAAAATGCCACAAATTATCAATAAGCAGATTGATCATTTCTCCATGCATAAGGCCATGTTAAACTTCATTCAGCTGCAGGTTAAGCAAATTTGTGACATCAATGGCATCTCTGAAGAAGTTTGAAAGGATGGAAACGCTAAGAAGAAAGCCTTGGCGTCGAGCAGTCAAGACCCTACACTACAAATAGCTATCAATCTATTCAGGGCTATGGAGGAGGCCCAAAAGGTCTTCATCAAATTTCTTAAGTAGTTGTCTTGAGGTCAATTTTATGATTGGCCCTGTTTTGTCTCAGTGTTGTTTTGTTGCAGTGTTAAAGTTGTTGTTTTGTTGTTTTCGGGATGTTTTTTATCTGTGTCTTGGTGCCTTGTGGGCAGTTTGTCCCTGCCTTGCTCTTCATTGTAATATCTAGCTCTCTTAGGCTTTTCTAGGGTGTGGTCCCCACTAGTCAAAAAACCACTGATCTTGCATTGCCTCATCTGGTTGTTGAGCCTCTTTTGTACCTCGGGGTATGGTCCCCTTTAAAACCATTTATCAATAATAAAAAAAAAAATTGTTCCAACTTTAGAAAATTTAAAACTTAAACTCAATTTTTAAACCTAAAACTTACAACTTACTCACCTAGGTCCTGGAGGCTGGTGGCATTGGGAATGTAAAGTTCCCTTAGGGCATAAATAATAGAAATCTGGAAATCCGCACAAACCCTTATAGAAATATGGGCAGCAATCTGATTTTCAATCAAACCCTTGAGGCAAAAACACAGCAATCCAAAATCCTCTTTTATTTATCAAATAACAACAAAAAAAAAATACCCAGGAGACCCAAAACCTTTAAGAACCCTCACAACACATGTATATGCAAGAAAATAATTTGTACAACAATGATATGAAAAAAAAAATTCTTATTTTGCAACTAAAAATGGAAGATAAAAAACAATTGACTGTTTGATGCCAAATCAGAAGGATGGAAGGCTGGAAATGATGCCCTAGGGCAGATTTAGGCCTTGTGCAAACCCCAGCACAAAAAACAACCCTTTTCACAACCAAAGTAACCTCCAAAGGGTTTGTCCCGACTCCCAAACAATTTTACCCAACCCAAAAATTGTGTAAAAACAGTCCAAAACTTGTCCCAAGTGAATCTCAACCGATGGGTGGTTGTTCCAACACAAGAAGCTCTAAAAATCTGATCTACAAATGATGCCCTAGCTGTCTATCTTTGAAATCACCCTGAAATTGTGCCCTAGCTCTGAAAATCTGATCTTTAGCTCAAATGTGACCTCCGTATAAGATCGTCGCAAAGAATTAAGTGTTTTCGTCCCCAAAATCTGAATATTAAAGAGGGGGTTTTCGTCCTCAATAGCTGAAGCTTAAAGCAACAAGCTCAAACTCTCCAAATAGGAATTGAAATAATGACCATCGATGCCCCCAAATGAACCCCTTAACTCCTTTTATACTTGTTTGTCTCTATTCCCCATGTGGGACAATTGCACTTTAATCACTTAAAGTGACTTTTAAATTTCCAAAGTGACTTTCTTATTTCTATTTCAACATTAAGTCACTTAAAATAGAAAGTCCTCATTATTTTAATAATCATAACATAAGTTGTCTTTATAATATTACTTTTTGGCTAGCTTAGTCCTATTATTACCTTTTCCCATTTTCTCCAGCCCTTTAGCCTGTGGGAAATAATTGGATACGCTAAGGGTCTTCTATCTGCATTAATCCAGAGAAAGGGACATTACAGTCCTCCCCTCTCAAAATTGTTTGTCCTCGAGGAATGTTGTTCCAACTCTGATCCCTCCATTTTGAACCTTCCTACCAATACCCAGATCCCAAACCCATCTTGGGAATTTGCAATCACATGTTTTGGATAAACTCTTCCTTACTATTGCCTCGGATAATCTAAAACTGAACTGTAAAACAACACTCTTGAAGTTGGAATGTTTGTTAAATTCTTCCATCCACGATATTCCCTTAACCATGTGAGAGATGAGCTCTTTAGCCTCCCAATTGCTGTCATCTTGAATCTTTTGCCCAAGAGCACCATACATGCTCGAATGCACTAAGGCCGTCATATTATAATAACCATAACATTTGAATCCCATGGTTGTCAAGTGGAACAATCTCCACCAACAATTATCATAGAGTTTACTCCATCCAACACCCACATCTATATGCTGTCCCTGGATGAAGCCTTCTACCCAAAACATAAGGACATCTTCCATACAGTCCCTTAAGGCCAAAGGCTGCCCCAAGTGCTCACCACTATGTTTTCGTTGCATCCATTTGCTCTTCTCATGTGAAGAAGGATGCCAAACACTTGCTTCGTGACTATAGACGTGTTTATGTCTAGAAATATCTCCTGAATCCCATTCTAATGGAATCTTCCTAAAAAAATGTCCACCTTTGTAGGTAGAGGAACTGATTTGTTCAGTTGTGAATTCAGCATAACGTGGGATTCACAATTCCTTCTATTGTCTACCCTTTTTACTAGATTCTCCACTTCCTTCTTTTCTGATTTTAACAAACAATGCATTTGACAAACTACTCTCTTGGCTGCAAAAAATGACATATCCCAAAGAAGAAAAACTATTAAATAAAGGTGAGGCAAACCAATTACCATTACATCAAGCATACCGATGCCAAATTTGATAGGTAGTAATTTTGGAAGTCCAATTGTCCAACCCCTTATGAGGTATATAGCCAATTTTGTAATCCCCCGTCAACACATCCACCAAACTCAGGAAAGGAGATCAAATATACTAAATGAAGAATTGATCCCACCATAACTGGTTACCATTTCCAGAAATTCCAAGTGCCTCAAATTGCAACCATTCCATTGTATTGCATTTCAACACAAGACTTGGCTCACCACTATCAAACGCTCTTACCAACCTTGTCAAGTTGATGACAATTCCATTTCACCAATATCTCATTGAGTGGCCTCCTTAGGAAAGTTATGTTGAGCATATCCACAATAGCCCAAATATTATCATAAGAAGATACCTCACCTAGACCCATGGTATAAGAATCATTGCATATCTCATGTCCACTCCAACTGCTGAACTCTAAATTCGGGGTTTTAAATGTTGAATTTTGAATCACAATGCAAGAAATGGTGAAGCTATATTGTAGTATCCCAACCTTTGTGAATTTCTTTTCATACATCCACAAGTGGCGAACCTGTATGTAGCTTTCACATCGCCCAACCTGAATAGTAATTGTATTTCCAACAATCTGCTGATATGTGTTAGCACTAATAAAATAAAAAAAATCAAACCTTGTCCAGTTTATGTTTAAATCTGAATATTAAATCTTCTCCCTGATCCGTTTCACCCTTTGCTCATCTGAGGTCAATTCTGATTTTTTTTCTAGTCCAAATGAAATTATCGGTAACAGATATTGATCGATTCTACCTTTTAAGTCACAATTATCATCTGATTCCACACCTTTATGCAGAACTTGAATTCTATCATATCTTACAAATTGTATCACACTATCACCATTTTTATAATTTTTTCTGTTTAAAATATGACCAACCTTTTCATGCCTTGGGTTGTAATCAAAATTGCTTACCTCCTTTTTCTATTTTAGCAATAGGAGCTTTTGAGAGATTTTGCTTGACACAACCATTCTCTTCTACATTGGTGTCATAATGATTACCTTGGACTCCACAAGTCCCTTCCATACTACCCCAAGCTATGCTCTTCAAAAACTGGTTCGGATAAGACCTTGTGAGTGCGGATAAGTGTAACAGTCACACGTTGCCCTGAATCTTTCCCCAAATAATACTAAAGATGTTGGGATGTTGGCATTAATTGACCTCAACAAGTGAATCCTTTCACATCTAGCAGCACGCCAAGAGAATTCTTCCATATCTGCCAACCTATGGCTGTTCAATAAAGATATTATCAGTTCAACACCTGAAACTAGGAAGAAACACCATACCATGGATGGAGCATTGCATTTTCTTACTCAAAATAGGAATTGTAGTGGCTGGACCCCATCTTCCATCAGCTGCAAACACCTCATCAACGACAATAGGTGAGAAGTGCATTTTCCCTGTGGTATAAAATTCCTTTATGGCTGAAAATAAAATGTCGGGCAAGCAAGAAATGTGGGTAACAACAGTTCTAAAATTAGAGACAACTCCCATACTGATCCATATCTCACCCTTCTTGAACTCACTTTACCACATCAAGCATCCCATTGGGACGATCTCCATTTAGTTGGCACTTATGATCTTGTCTTCAAATGTGGGACTTAGCTCCATGGAATGATCTTTGAATTGATCCTTCACAACTTTGTTAGAATCCATCACCTACCCTATAGGATTCCTCAGGAACTTTCTTTCTATCAAATTGCTAGAGTTGAGGATTTCGATAGCAATATCAAAGCTTGTATCCTCTTTGTCATTCAAGCAGTTGCCCGGATTCCATATTCTTGTACATAGACAACCTTGAATGAAAATATTTATGTACTCTTTGCTGAGAGTGGTGACTTTTACCATTTCTCCACACTCCCCATGGGCGACAAAACTCTTGCCAAATTGTCAAGTTTCTGCTAATATCATTGCTGTCATACTTTGAGTTTGAGCAATGACCCTGGATACTGTCAAACTACTTATCAGTAATTACTGATCTGAAAATCTTAGCAAGTGGAAAATCAACAATAGTACATGGTGAGGCCCTTTTCCCATGTGCATGCCCCTCTCAACAAGGTCTTCCTGGAACTCCACCTAATGAACTTCTTGATTTGAAGGGAAAACTGCAGCTGTTTTTTTCTGTTACACCCGCCTACATAAACTGCTGCTCCTTGATTCTGAGCTGTTCTATTGCCCAAAATGCACAATTAATCTTGAATTCGAATCGGAAAATCTACCTTATACACCTCTTGAATTGAAAACATTCTTTTTATTTTTTAGAACTGTCATAAAGATGTTTCAAGAGCTTACCTTCTTCTTTAAATTTCCATAGGTGTCGTTTTGCTTGATAAGCTATCAACTTCACTTCTTTTGCCCTTCTCTGCCATTTCTCACATAGGTTTTGACTCCTTATTACAACCTCTGTGCTTGGCTGTAATGTGGTAAGTTTCCCTTCATCAATACGATCCATTCTTGTCGCTGAGGGTGGATCATTGAATTTTGCCTCAACACAGCCATTCATGTGACTAACAATTTCAGAATTAGTAGCATCAACTAGTACATACTTCTTACATGCACGCCTATCAACATAGTTATTCTGAAAATCAACTTCACACGGAATTGACTCAATAATTGCAATGCTTGGGAGATTAATAGGCACTTTTTGTTTGCCATTATGAATTACTTTGACTTGCATACTGAATTTGTGCCCCTCTGTAGATTTTTGTACTTCTAGTTCTAATTCTTCTTTTTTCTGCAAAAATATTTTCTTTGGCTTTTTTTTCTTCATCTGACAACACATTCTCATGTATGGTGGATTCCTCCAAGGGTTGATTCCTCTCAATTTCATGCAGCTCTAATTGTTCTTCTTCATCCTTTTGCCTTCTTTTTAACTTTTCTAATCGTATCACTACCGTTTGAATGGGATCTATTTTTTTTCCTTTGTAAGAACTTTGCTTGAAAAAACATTGGTCGATTAGTTGTTGTCCTCATGATTCACAGGCTGAGAAGGTCACAACTCTGATACCACAGTAATGTCCCCTTAGGGCATAAATAAAGAAAATCTGGAAATCCACACAAACCCTTATAGAAATATGGCAGCAATCTGAATGATGTGCCACTTTCAATAACTAGGGATTACATTCAAATGGACCAAAATGTATTTATTTCCTTCCTAAACATAAGGGTTGGTGATAAATAGGCTTCTTGGGATGATCTTCAAAAGAAAATTGAATTGGGAAGTATAGAAAAAGTACAGTCATTTGCATAAAGCTATGAAACACTTTCCCTCCAGCAAAGAAATGATTATAAATTTTGATGTGTGAGATTTGATTAGATAAGTCTCTACTAAAGCCTAAACATATTTTGACCTTCCTGACTGGTCTCCTTTTCAGAAAGATCTTGATTTTATTTGGCTAGTTGAAGACAACCTTAAAACCTGATCCTCCAGGTTAGACATTGCTATTCTTGCTTAGAACCAAAACAAGATGATTTTTTTGAAATAAACATTGTGGCTGTTCTGGCAAACTCCGGATTTGATAATGGTATAATGTAATGACTAATGCGTGGAAATAACCTGAATAAAACGGTGTTTATTTATGAAGTCCCAATGCTTTCATTCTTTGACAGAAAATTCTAGTTGAATGATGTCATATTAGAACAGGGCAAGTGCAAAATGTGTGCCAATCAATGTTTATGAGAATTTTGGTTAATTTTCTTTACTGAAATTCTTTCATGGAAAAATTATAAAAAATATATATTTGAAAGTAAGAGGAAGCTCGCAGACTTCTCTGATAAAGTCACATAATGTTTGTATATTTTATAGGTTTCCCTTAAATTGCAGGTTAATGAAGACAACCTGATGAGGTTTTCAAATGTTGGCTTTTCAAATGTTCTTTGAAGAGGTACAGGAAAAGGTAGAGCTAGATTAGTTCAGAATGCTCCTCCACCTGCCGAGGGGTTGGCTCACGTTGATCGTGTGGAATATGTTTCTTAATGGTGATGCATTAGGTCTAATAATAGGGATGATAAAGCTCCTTCTTTGCCTTCTCCTAGTTTTTTAACGATCCTCCTTTGGAACACAATGTTGACCATATTCATCAGGATAATGTCAATACAGGCCACGTTCATGATTAGATTACAGATTCTGCTTGTCATGCGGATGCTGCACATTGAGTGGTAAATGCTAGTCCCTATTGTGAGCATAGGGAAATGGGTGATGATATTTCTTACACAAATTGTTGTTCATGATTTAGACGAATAATCTAAGTTCAAAAATATAATAGAAGATACAAAAATGAGCTTGCTATCGTTCTCAATAGTTCATTTTCACTCCCACAGAATATTTGTTTTTTAGGTCTGCATCAGAAAAAGTTAGATGTAAAAATTCAGGATTATATTGATGTCGCCTATTGTTCGTGTTTCTGAGTTCTCTGAAAACCTTTAAGACTCTTTTTTATATGTATTACTAGATATAGCCTTTATTTATTAAGTATATCATCTGATCACACTTTTTAGTTGGAGACTGTTGCAATTCTGATGCTAACTGGATACAGGCCGTACTTATTAAGTCTATCTGCTGATCTTACTTTTCAGTTAGAGATTGTTGTCGTTTTGATGATAAAAATAATACCTTGGTATCATTTTGAGTTGAACTTTTAGACCTCCAAAGGGTATACGTTATGAATCTACTTATTACTACAATATTAAAAGCAATCCAGCTGGGGTTATTTTTAGGCATATGTATTAGCATGTCCTTCTAATGAAATAAATACCAGAAAGCATAAGTCATTAACTGATAATAGTACATGTAAACAAAGTTTAACTTTTCTTTAAAGTTTTCACTATGAAACTAATAAGCCATTGCCAAAGTCTCAGGTGTACATCAATTCTTACTTGTCGGTCCTCCTATGTTTACAACAAGCAATGGCTTAGGGAGTGGTGCCAATTCATCATGCCATTCTGCAGCAGCTTTTCGTAGTGTTGCGAAATCAGCATGATGCAAAGCTCCAACTGTAAGGATCTGCAATCATAATTCAAAAATTTAATCACTCTAGGAAGCCATAAATCCGGTGCCTAAAGAAAACAGTTCAGAAAATACTGCATACCACACGTCTATCTGGTGGCTCTCTAGGAGTTATCCAATTTCGAAGAAAACGAGGTACTTGCTCTCGTCCAGAAGGAGTCAAAGCATAAAAATCATGGTGAGGTGTCACTACCAAGTCAAATCGATTGAGCTGGTACCTTGGGTGCTGTATCTGATAATTACATCAAAGAAAGCAGTCAGCACTAGCATCTACATACAATCCAAAACAAGTTACAACTTACAAGTATGCTTGAAAGTACGCACACACATACATGCATACTTATGTATGTATGCACACACATACATTACTTATGTATGTATGCATATACATACATGCTTATTTATGTATGTATGCAAATACACACATACATCTATGTATGGTAAAAAATACTTTATAATACCATCAAAGCATCAAAAAAAATTAGGTGTTCTATCAACTTTTTCCTCGAGAGAGGAGGCGGTAGTGTTTTTGGTCTTAAAATCCATGGCCTATCAAAATGACTGATAATTTTAACTGAACAAAACATTAACTCCTTTGACAGACCCGAGAGCTTTCCTCATTTGTTCTTTCCTAATTGCCCATCCATCTCCCTACTTGATGAGAATGTATTACTCATTTGCAGTATGCTTATTACCATGCTATTGAGTAAGCATAACCTTCAGGCTGCTGAATTATTCTTCATATTTCCACTGCTCTGCCCCCTTACCCAGTTCTGCCTCAATCATACTCTTATATTATCTGCAAGATCTGCTGCTTGGTTTTTTATCTCTAAACATGAGTCGATGTTGCATTGGTAACGGATTGTAAAATTCTAAATCTCTTCCATAATTCCTTGAAGATGGTAAGCTTTGATTTGTTCCTTTTACATAGTCTCCACAAGAATTTTTGAGTCACCTTCTAGATCTTTGTTGTCCAGCTGCATTCTTTTTGTTATCAATAGTCTCTTAGACCTGCCTCATATACTGCTTTCTTATACATGCTTTGGCCCAGGTCCATACTAAAGAACATCTACCAGTTGTCCTCTGCCATTTCAACAGCCTCCTCCTGCTCTTGCTTTTTGCTATGGATAGGTACCTCTAAATTGCCTCAAATTCTTCTTGCACATTAGAAACTTGGCCGAAGTTCTTACTAAAAACATTAAAGATTAATTGTAGAAGCCAAAATCTGTAATGTTCATTAGAAACATGAGCCACCTAAATAGCTCAAACAATGCAGGAGAGTAAACTTAGCAAACTAACAAACCCAATAACCATAAGTTTAACTAAGCTTTATTGTAAATCTATGTGACTAACAATATATCAAGCTTGTTATAAGCTTATTATTAACAAACTAATCTAAGACCCTCCCTTAATGACTAAATCAAATGTTTTAGTCAGTATTTTAAAAAATGATTTAGTCTAGCTGTAGTCCTACTGCCACTGCAACAATGTATCCAAATGTCTCTATTGTCGCCAATCCATCTTACTAGAATACATGGGTAATGAGCCGTTGCAACCACCAAGTAAAGTAGGAAATGGTGTTGAATACTGAGTTCACTGGATTCTATTGTTCCTTTGAATAGTTGTCATGTCTTGAATGTGTCATGCTTCATTTGTTAGAGTGATCGAGTCCAACAAAAATTTAAAATATACATCAAGACTAAACAACAACAAATATCCCCTAAGAGATATTTCTGCATTGAGTTGATGAAGACCCAATGCCTATTGATTTCCATTGTTGAATAATTTTGGGACATTTATTATTCACAACACTCTTGTGCTTTTTTTGTATGCACCTTCCTCTTTCACCAACCTTCATGAAAAAATTTCATTTGGGTTTGACTTTGGTCCTTGAAATTACGCTTGGTTTCAATAACTGCAAATCAGCAATAAGAGCAAAATTTACATGCTCTTCACCTTGCACCTTTCGTTTTCCTAACCTTGTTGATTGCCCTTCCAATAAATAAGGCTATTCATCTTTCCTTACATCCTTCATAGTGGTATGGTACCACTTAGGCCTCCTTTGTTGGCTTGTTTGATCTGATTGTGAAGAGTGACAAACAATCTCTTCATTGCTAGCACTTGACTTTTCTGGTTTTTCCATCTTTGAACCCTATTCAGTTTTAGTATCAGAAATATCATCAGCAGGTAGCAATACAATACTATTAGTAGATTGACCATTATCGGAAAAGAATAGTATTTTCTCATCTATAGAAACATCTTTATTAACCACAATCCTATATGTGGAGACACCTATTTACCTGTATGCATTCCTCTGCTCACAATAACCAACAAACACATACAACTTTCCATATATAGAAGCAGTGGATCCGAAAACACGAAAATTACTTACATTAGGTGTATTTTCAGACAAAGCTCCTTCTAGTGTTACATACTGCAAGGTGATGGACTTCGGTTGAGAGTGTACATAGCTGTATTTACAGCTTCTCCTTAATACTGATACAGTACATTCTGGCTATCCACCATACAACGTGCCAATTCCATCACTGTCCTATTCCGCCAGCCATGACATCATTTTGTTGTGTAGGATATGTTATACCTTCTTTCTTGTAGAATTCCTTGAATTTGTCAGAGACAAACTCTTCTTCATCCACTGATCTTAGAGCTTTTATATATTTCCCTCCCTATTTCTCTACTATAGCTTTCCAAGCAACGAAGTTAGAGAAACATTCTTACTTTCTATGCAAAAAACACTCTCACATTTTCCAAGAAGCGTCATCAATAAGCAACAAATAATACAATACTCAAATATGGAAGGTGTCCACATTGGACCATGCAAACCCACATGTACCAAATCCAATGCATTCTTAGCTCTTTGTGTCTTACCAATGTCAAATGAATGTCAAAATTGCTTATCTATCTAACATCTTGAAAACACATTCTGACTTTTGATAGAAAACATTATATTCACCGTGTTAGTCTAACTTAATGTATGTAAATGTTGATAACTGAGGTGACCATACCTCTTATGCCACAGTTCACTAGTGCTTTCTACCGCTGTTAGTGCATGCTCATTTGCAATTGTTGGATCAACCAGCCTATATAGTCCTCTATTACCAAAACCAACAACTATGACTCTTTTCTCATGAATATCACAAACCGTGCGCTTGCTTCCTTTAAATTCCACACAAAGATTAGGATTTGCAGTTATTTTACTTGTGGAAAGAAGATTTTTGTTCATGTTAGGTACAAACCAAACATTTTGACAAGTGTACATAACAGAATTCATTGAAATACGAATATCTTCATATCCTTTCACATAGCGAACCCAACCATCACCTAAGGAAACATAATCATTACAACTGCCATCTTCTACGAATTTTACATACCAATCTTTGTGACATGTGCAGTGTCTTTATGCTCATGAGTCAAAATACCACATTCTTGACTTCGCTAACTGGTTTTGTGTCGCCACAAATGCAAACTCACATGTTGAACTATGCTCATCCTCTTCAGCCATATTTTGCATATTGTGATTTCTCTCTTATTTGCCAAATCATATTGTCACTTACGACAATCTTTTTTCAAATGACAAGGTTCCTTGCAATAAAAATACTTCCATTTGGATTGTTGTGAGGTACTTACATTGTTGTTAGAAGATTACGTTGAAGAACTACTAGCATTCATTGTTTACCCCTACCTTTTGACCTTGTGAAGAAGGCATTCTCTATAGCAACTGATGTAGAGGCAACCGACTGATCTAACCTCCTTTCTTTTTACATGAGAAGCATAGACAACTTCTCATAATTGATTTCCCATGTCTCTGAAATCATGTGCAATGACTCAACCGATGAGTCAAAAGATGGCAGCAAGTTCTGTAATACCAAAGCAATCAAATACTTCTCATCTATAGGTTTCTCAAGTGATTTCAGTTGATCACGGATATCCTTCGGCTGCAACAAAAAGTCATAAACATTCCTACATTTTAGTGGAAAATAACATATTCATCAAATACTATATCCTACCAGCTTCTAAAGCCTAGTATTTTGAAGTCAAACATTTCCACAAATCTAAAGCTAGCGTTGCATTTCTAACTTCGGGAATTAAATGGTTGGGAACATATATGATAAGAAACATTAAAACTTCATGATGACGTCTATCATAATCATTAACATCATCGTCATCACGTCGTGTTTCCTTAACAAGTACTATTTGATCAAGATTATGATACTCACATATGGGGATTTCTTGTGACTCCATAAACTAAAGTTTTTCCCTATCAGCTTGTTGGCAATATATTTTGTACACGAGAAATTGCAACAGTTCAGAGGAAAAAAGCCCTCCCACCTTATTTGGGGAGATTCCCTTATTGAAAATAAAGGAAAGATTGCAGGAATATTTACAATATTTACACTAGTTTATCTAGAGTTTAGGGTTTCAAATTCCATTTGTTGGATTTTCCAACAAAGGAAGAATGGGAAGAGAACAAAAGCAGAAAAAGAATGGTGGGAACTGGATCCCTATGGTGTGTACTGAATGCCAAAATCCAGCACGCCCTGAATATAACACAAAATACGCTTGGCTGCTTGCCAATGACTCTCATGAGGCTCATCGAAGAATCGAGGGACCAAGTTGATAGCAAAGGTGTGTAGTGCCTCTTAGTTTTAGGCCAGTTCCATGCCTATCCTCAATCCTTGTTGCCTTAGAGTGGGACTACGAGCTCAAGTCGTTGGGTTCAGCGTTGTGGTGAGGACATACATTTGCAAGTTACTTGGACTCAAAATCGCATTCTAGAGCTTTTCGTACTTTCAATAGGATAATATTACTATTATTATTATCAGTGTTTTAAAAACCGGTCAAACCGGAACCGGAACCGGCCGGTTTGACCGGTTTGACATTTGAAATCACGAACCGGCCTACAACTCGGATTGGCCGACTGGTTTTAGCCCAAACTGGCCGGTTCCATACGGAACCGGCCAGTTTGGGCTAAAACCGGTCAAACCGGTCCGGTTTTATCCTGAACCGGTCGAGTCAGCATTTTTCCTTTTTTGGCATTTCTTTCCTTTTTTGGATTTTTGGTGAAAAAAACACAATTATAGAATAAAATTTGCCATTTTTGGAAAGGGTCCGGGAAGATGTAGCAACAAAAACTTGCATGTGCCATAACTTTCATTTTGTGGCTCCGTTTCAGGGGTCGTTTTCTCTAAAAGTGCATATTTTCTCGAGCTCTACGCATTGATGGTAATATTTTTCTTATTTTCATAAAATCTATTTTTGCACCTTTTTGGACCAAACAACTTCTTGCAATCTTCTGAACGAATCATGAGCTTTGATTGCTTGTAGACAGACTAGTAATTAAAATTACTGGATAGCTTTCCAAAACTCGGTGAGTATTCTCCTGTGCTCGGACTAATCGTCCCACCTACCAACTTGGTCGCGACCTGCTTATTCAAATGTTGACTTCACATATCAAGTTATCAACAGATGCATAGTTTTTTTTTTGCTATTTTAAGAGTCTTTTTTGTGTTTAAACTCCAATTTGCGCATCCTCAGACACAAGACTGAAGACTATCGTAAAGGTCCCAACAAAAAGAAAGCATTAATAGCAATGAAAGAAAACGCTGCAAATACATGGTTTTGGCTGCAAATTTATGTTTTTTTAAAGAAATTTGAGTATTTTTTAAGTTGCCGAGTATTCCCGAGTATTGGCCGAATATTGCCGAGTTTTGTTTTTTTGGGGTCTGCCGAGTATTTGCCGAGTGCGAGTATTCCAACTATCACTATATACATGAGCAAACTTTGCGTATTTTGTGTGTAATTGTTGGCATCATGGTTTCTAATTTTTCAAATATATTTCTTTCTTTAAAAATGTAATTTTTATGTGTTTTTTAGTAAACCGGTTCATAGAGTTTGAACCAGTCCGGTTCCGGTTCCGGTCCGGTCCAACCCTCGACCGGTTCCAAGTCCGGTTCCGATTTTTAAAACATTGATTATTATTATTGTCTTAGGCATATATATAACATCTAAATAAACTAACTAGAAGTAGGAAAGCGAAATAAAAGGGAAAACAGAAAATTAAGGGCGGTGGTTGGAGTAATGGAGTGGAGGAGACATGCAAGGGAAGGAGCAAAAGTTGTCAGTTGTTGTAATTGCAAATGCCCTGGTCTGTGTGCGTGCAAGAGGGTGAATGGAAGAGTTTAGATGCCTGTTGGATGTCTTGGTGAAACAGTGTCAATTTTCAAATTTTGTGTGAGGATGCATACGTTTTTTTTTTTTTGTTTTTCTTTCTGCCCAGCCTGCGTGAATGGGAGTTTTAGTGCAGGGTATGGCCTTTACCCTCTGTTGTGTCTGCCCCTCCTTTGCTAACATTTTTACCAGCCTGTGCCAATATGAGAGCCTTAAATAGAGTAAGCGCATTCATCAAAGCATAGTAGAAAGCAATTTTTTGTCAAACGTTGTAGCTGTGAGTGCCTTGATGGACGGGTTTGCAAAAAAACGTGGAAGTCTATTGACAGAATGCCTCAAGAGACGTTTTCACATGGGCAGGGATGATTGCAGGCTACGCACAGATGGTTTGTTGAATAGGCTTTAGAAACATTCAAGAAAAAGTAATTTATCATTATGTATGCATAATTGACCTTCTTACCGTGTTGGCTATCTTAAGGGCTCCCTAAATTTTGTTATTTTGATGCCATCTAAACCTGTGGTGATTGTGTGGTTTTGGTTGTTGGGTTGTTGAAGCGCATAGCAAGGCACGTGAACCATTTGAAAGAATACCTCAAAGACATGTGTTCTTATAGAACACATGGGTTTGTTGTCAGTCTTGTTGTTGCAATGATGAGACGGCCCAAAACTAGGCCCCAAATCCTCCTAGGCCACGTCAGCTATCTCAAAAAAAAACTTTATCATCAACATGGCAATTAATTTGTGGTGGCTGTGTGGATTTGTTTGCTTGGGGTAGCAGGCTTGGACAAGGCAGTTTGGGCCCCAAAGAGGTGCGGCAGAGGTGTTGGCACCCAAGTGGAAAGAAAAAAATAATAATAGTAAAAAAAAAATAAGAAAATTTTTGTGTTCTCCTAGACAGGCATAGTTGCAGGATCTGCACAAATGGGTTTGTCAAAAAATCCATTAAAGAAACTTTCGTGGTGATGCATTTGGCAGGCCCAAAGCCAAACCCCACGACCTTTTTTCAGCTTCTTCCCTCGGCTGCGCCAAAATAGGAGCTTGAACAGGACAGTGACAAGTATTTTGTCAATTGTTGTTGCAAATGCCCACGAAGATATGTAGGAAAATGTAGAAGAATACGAAGGCACACAATTGTTTGACAAAATACCAAATGCATATGCGGGCTCTTGGACAACGATGGTTCTGAATACATGCTTTATGGTGACCCTGATAAGGCTATGAGCATGTTCGAAATGCCTCAATGCAGTGTGATTTCAGGAAATGCATTCTTTGCTTGACGTGCTCAAAATGGAGCTTTGAAAAGGCCTTAGATCGCCACAAACAAAATCATCTGGCACGTGTTTCATCAACACCGCAACTCTTGCTCGCCAGATCTGGAGCACGCACTTCACTACCTCTTCACCCCTCTAAGACATGGTTTTCTCACCAGCGCCTAGCATAATTTTTGCATATGTAGTTGTATACCTTCTCAGTGTTTTCAAAAAAATCAACGAAGAGTGTTCCTTCAATTAAAAAATTGTCTTATTTGTTGCTCAACCGAAAGGACTATTTTGAGTGTAACCTTGCTCCTGAACCTCATCCCAAGACAATGGAAAACTTTGATAATGAAATAGGATAACATAAGTCTCCAGAACAACAAGTTGAACTCGAGTTTTTATTCAAACATGACACTCGAACACCTTGTGAAAAGTAAATAAACCCCATTTTAAATCGACGTGCAAAACGCTTCTCTTAATCCGGTAGTGAGAAAGCTAAGTTTTGATTGTGTTCCCTGTGACGTGAGGTATCACACCAACCCTTAGAACTTCAAATGATCATTTGATCATTTAACGTCAAGTGTCAAGGAGCCCAAATGACCATTTTGCAGCTTTGGAATAGCTGCCGAAAGTTGAAAATTCAGTTTGGTTTTGGCTCGCGGTTTGGACCTCATGTTGAGAAACGATATTTTGTCTCCGCATACCTCTAGAATTTCTCCATCACAATCACAAGTGACCATTAGTTTCGAGAAAGTAATCGTGGGAGCTAATTTTGTAAGTAGGTTTCATAGACCTCTGGTTGTTGTGCAGCAAGGACGAGTTGACACAATTAAGATAATCTGCTCTGGAAAGGTGGTCACAGTTTGAACCTTGGTCGCCACTTTTGAGTTCTGTCAACTCAGAGGGTTTCCCTGTAGATAGGAGAGTAGATAGGAATTGACTCTGTGTGTTTGAGTCTCGGAGATTGCTTTTTGAACACAACCTCATGGTCACTTTGGCTAATTTGGATGTTTTCGTAAACATGTAGCAAAATAGGAAAATTGCCATAGGACCCTCTCCAAGTTAAATAACTATCAGGAAACTTGTAGACACGAACGTATAAGTGTATGGAACCTCCTTTGTTTGCTTGTTTTAAGAAAATTGATTTGTGGGGAAAATGGCGGTTTCTGTCTCCTCTCTCTATCTATCTCTAGTTTTGAAAACGAAATGAAATTACATATGTATCTCTTACTCTCTCTTGTTGCGTGCAAAGTGTTGTATTCATTGTGAATGGAAAATTATGAAATCATGAATTGTGCTAGATTGTAGGAGGATGCCATGCCAGTGTTTGGGCTGACCATGTTGTGGATTACAAGTACCCAAGACAAGAAGGAAACGTAACGTTACTTGTGTTTTTGTATTAATGTGTTATCTTTAATTGAAACAATGTAATTGTAAAGGATAAATCAGCAATATTGTTATAAGTAGAAAGGTTATTTATTGATTGTTGTGATGAGCACGAAATTGTTAGCATATTGGGATGTTGGAAAAATTGGGCCTTCATATGTGGGTGTTACAAGGTGATATCAGGGCATGTATGTGTCAAGTATTAAAGACCGCCAACCAACTTCCTGTACAAAGTGGGATCAACCAAACTTGATTTGCATTCAAAAGTCAACTCAACACTCGAGTGATATGGTGTGGGACAAGGCTTGCAACCAGCTATGCCAAAATGACAAAGAAGATCTGTGCAATACTTTTGTTGTCCAACAAAAATACCTTTAGGAGACTGATAACCTTGGAGGCCTAGAAAATAGTGCAGAAGTCCCATGTCTATCATGTCAAATCTTTCCATCAATTTGTGTTTTATGTCTTGAATCAAGGAGTTTGAACTACCTATGAGTATGAAGTCATCAACGTGCAACACCAACATCAAAATATCCTCACCTTGCTTTAGGGTGTAAACATTGTGATCAGATTCACAATGACGGAAGCCAAAGATCTGCAGAAAGCTATCATTTTTCTCATACCAAGCTCAAGGAGCTTGTTTGAGCCCATAAAGAGAATGACAAAGTTTGTGTACTATATAAGAGTCCTACACAAAGCCTTGAAGCTGCTCCATATAGATTCCTATTGGAGATCACCATGCAAGAAGGCACTCTTCACATCCATTTGATAGACCATCCATCGATGTGATGTAGCGAGGGAGAGAACAAGGCGTATTGAATCCATCTTTGCAACCAGAGCGAAATTCTAGGAGTAATCCACCCCTTTGACTTGTGAGAACCCCTTAGCTACAAGACAGGCTTTGTGCTTATCTACAGAACCCTCTATTGCATATTTGGTCTTATAGACTCATTTACAACACACAAGTTTTCTTCCTTTAGGAAGAGGTGCTAACTCTCGTGTGTTACTCTCCATGAATAAAGAATACTCATCTTGCATAGCAGCTTCCCACTCAAGTTTACTTGTTTTCTCATAAAACAATACTAAATCAGTCGAAATTACTTGGCTCATAATAGCAATACCAGAACTCTCAAACCAAGTGCAACGAGGATCAAAAGCATCACCAGCCAAGGAACCAGCAACTTGCACAGTAGATTGTGCCCACTTGGGCAAGTTTTGCGCAGGAGGAAGAGGTGAAGCAGGATCATCAAGTGTGTCTTCATCAAAATCAGGAAGTATACCCTCCCTATTAGGAGCAGGAGGTGAAGACAATGTGGAGAAGGCTCAGAAGTTGGCTGCAAAGGAATGAGATTCTCATCAATTCTAACATCTCATCTAAACAAGACATCATGTGTGATGGGATCAAGGAGGCAGTTTTCCTTCATATTCTCACAATGACCAACAAATATGAGCTCTTGGCTCTTCCTCTTCATAAATTTGCGCTTATCAATAGAAACAACCGCAAATGCCTTACTTCCTAAGACACGAAATCCAAAAACATCGAGTTTTTCACCAAACCAAGCTTTTTCAAGAGTCTTATCTCGCAATACCTTGTAGGGAATGCAGTTATGGATGTAATTTGCACAATTTACTACTTCATCCTAGAACTGAGGTGCAAAGTCCTTGGACTGTATCATGCAATTCGCCATCTCCTTGAGTGTTTTGTTTTTCCGTTCAGCGACTCCATTCTGCTGAGGGGTGTGTGGCACTATGTATTGATGTCGAATATCTTGATCAATACAAAATCATGAAAAACAGTACTTATATATTCCCTCCCATTGTCAGTGTGGAGCTTTTTCAGTGAAGTCCTTATTACTTCTCAACAAAATCCTTTGAAGGCCTTGAAGTTCTCAAACACTTTTTTATTCTGCGAAAAACACACCCAAGTCCTCTAAGTGAAATCATCAATGAAATTTAGTACATATTTTGCACCAAAAAATGACAACAATAAAAGTCATCAAATCACTATGTACTAACTCAAGTGGAGTCGTGGCTCCTAAAGCTTGTCCCTTGGGAAAGGGATCTTCTTGTTGTTTTCCACACATGCATCTTGGGCAAACACCATCAAAACTAGAGACCTTTGGAATTCCTTTCATCATTTTCTACAAGCTTAGTTGTTACAAATACCTATAATTCAAGTGACCAAAGCGTTCGTGTCATAGTTTGCTCAGTGCCAACATGAAAAAAAAGAGATGAACCTGTAAAGGTATCGAACTTATCAAATACATAGAGACATGAATGATGGTCCACCACACCTGTAGCTACAACATCCGGTGGATCGAATAATTCTCAAATTACAACATAGTGGAGTGAAGTCCACGGTTTTCCCATAGCCAGAATTACAGATCTAGTAAATTGACAAAGTAGATGAAATTTTAGGTACCAAGAGTACATCATTGATGCATCCATCCTGCATTTGCACCGAGCCACAACCCAAAACATCAACTTTTGAAGAGTTTCCCATGATTATCTGAGAAGTGTTGCAATAAAAAAGAGAACTCAAGAAGTAACATGAATGAGTTAGATAATGAGAGGCACCAAAATCAAAAATCCAGTTATCTAACGCAGAAGAACAAGCCCTAACAAAAAGGGATTTTCCTTTCCCTGTATTTGTGGAGGGAACATCAATTTTATATTGCTTCAGTTTTGCTTCCAATGCTTCTATTCTATTATAGCATTTGAAATCAAGATGATTAGTTTGGCTACAATATGGGCAGAGATCATAAACCTTTTTCTTAACAACTTTTTAGACTTGTTAAAATTAGAAGGTTTAAAGGTCTCAATGGTGGTTGGAGAAGGCTTGTTTTACTTTGTTAGAGGAGGTCCTGACTTAAATTTTGATTTCCAATTTACTTTAGAGGAATTTGCCACTAGTGCATGACTCGAGATAGGTAAGGCATCAAGTGCTTACAAATTTGTTTGTTTATAAGGCTTTCACAGAATAGCTCAAAGCAGGCATTTAAAAATTTTCATCCAATCCATCCATTGTGGAGTAAAAGGTGGATGAAAACACACTGTAAGGGCCTTTCAGTTTTGACAAAATCAATATTATACATTCTTCATCCTTTTCTTCTTTACCACTAGCCTTAGTTGTGATCTAAGAGACTTGATTTTTAACAGAAATTCTTCAATAATTGAAAAATCAAAAGGGGGACAATAATTTAACTCTGGATCTAATTGAAGCAATCCAAATTCATTCACTTCACCGAAGAGCTTTTCAAAGATTTCCCATACTTCTTTGGAGTTTTGGATTCATCATTGTGAAATTGCAGGTTCTCAGACAATTCAGACCAATCAATCTGAGTGCTTCGTCTTGCTTGCATGCATAGACATACTTATCCTTCTTTGAGGTGAATGTAGGAAAGATGTCTTGAAACACTCTCCATAGGCCTCTGGATTGGAGCAGTTGTTGCAACTCTGGTTTCTAGGCATGATAATTAGATGAGTCCAATGGTTCGAACAACTTGTTATCCATCATGGACGAGGGAACAAAAGATGTGGCAGGGAAGAAGGTTCTGGACATTACTTGTCAAAAAGAAATCTACCCCTAAAGTAATAGTTTTCTTGGAAATTTTTCAAATATTCCCTGAATATTCATGTTTTCTGTAAAATGTCTCTTTAAATAAAATCTCCCTCTTAAAAATTCTATCGTCTAAAAAAATTGCTCCTCCAAAGCAATGAAAAAAAACTTTGCAAAAAAATAGGTCAAAGGTTTTGAACCCTTGTCCTCTTTAAATTCCAATGTCTTAAAAAATATCACCTCCACTTGTGCGTGCTATCAAGCGCTTCAATCATGCATGTAGGCAATATGTATTTATGTTTCAAAAGATGGAGCTCTTGTGTTTTGAACCCACATCTCCAACCTTTTACGGCCTATCCCAACTTGGCTTAGCTGATAGGGCGGCTCATTTCTTTAATTTTATATATGCACAAACATTTTACGTATCTCCTCCCCAAGCCTATTCAAGGTGCTAGGACTTTGGGCTTCTACGTGGCAATGAGGAATATTAGGTTGCCTTGCTGGGATATTTTACACTCCACTTGGGAGAGGATTTTATCTTGCTTTGGATAGAATTGAAATTCTTTTAGTCGCTGCCTGGCTGGTATTGATGCCAATAACAGTTTTCTGCAGATTCAGGCTCATTAGCTGCTGCTTGGTTGGGTGAGAGGTTCTATTCAGCCTGTACTTTGTGCTTGCAGGGTCTCTCGTGAGGGGCTCACTTGGAAAGAATTTACAAATTTTGTATATCTGCCTTGTGGCGCGGGTTGCACTGTTCCAAGCAAATACAAATACAAATACAAATTACAACAGTGTCTTGCTGTTTGCAAATTGTAAAGCCAAATGAGGCTGTGGGAGAAGGTTTTTAGCCAAAAGAACACAACAATGAATTTCAGCATCATGGAGGACTGTAGGCTGGGCCACACCCAAATCACAATAATCCTATTCTCCCATGTGGAGAGTGTTAACGGCACGGGCCATAAATTGGGCTTCTTCCACCTAACCTTAGCTTTGACACCGTGTGAAGGTGAATGCCTGGAGGATTTGGGCAGGAATTCAGCAAGGATGTAAGCCTTCAATCAGAACACTACAAACAAATGAATGCAGAAAAACTCTAGCAATATAATAAAATATTATTCTCTGCAATCTCACTCTATGTTCTACAATAGTGCCTATTAAATAGGCTTTACAATTTGTTATTCACAACACGTGAATAACAAATTTGTTATAGCAAAATAACAAACAATTGAAAACCGTAAAACAAATTTGTTAAATACAAAACAAACATTGTTGAATGAGAAAACTCCATATTACGAGCTTGACTAATGTGAACATAATGAAAACTAGGTAGGTAAGAAATTATATACCGTCTAATGTGAACATAACTCTAACACAACTGACCAAAGAAGTTCCCCGAGTGATCTGCTTTGGCACTTAGATTTTTAGCACATACAATATGAATTGTGAGACAGCATCCCGTACCTCCTATTCACGAGGAATGATTGTGTTGTTGAGAACATCAATCCAAGAATCTGCAACCTCCAAGATTTTCCTGACTCGACCAAACAGATTGTGTTACGAATCCTGGCAATTGCATTCACAAAGTCCACTTTGAGATGTTGGGAGTGAAAAAGTTGATTTTTGATCATTCCCATGAATTGCCTTTTAAGCTCTTCAACTGACCTCAATTTGGAATCAACCTCAATTTGGAATCATCCTCATTGAGTGGCTAACAGTGTATGTCATGCAAATCGACACAAATCTCTGATTTCAAGGCTTCATTATTTTGGATATGAGAGGAAAGGTCCTTTGAAGCTTCCATGAGTGTCTTAAGTCTACACTCGATGGTTGGGACCCACTTTTTTGAGAAATCATCTTCTACGCAGGCAAAGACAGCCTTTGATAGGAGTACATTCCTATTTGTACTTGTGATGCACTGACAATCGTGAATCAAAGTTCTCCAATGTGAAGTCTATTCACTGATTCCCTTTAGAGTTACATTGATTTTGTGAGTGACTGTATCAATGAGCTCATAGATCCTGCGGACTTCATGGATGACCTTGCAACATTCCATCAAAATACAATCTACCCATGCCTCGATGACTTTCCCTTGCCTGCTGAAATGGTGGATCTCCTCAACATTCCTTTGATCAAATTTGCTAATAGGAGAGATTACCTGTGCTGAAGAGATTGGAGGAGCTTCAGGATCCAGAAAAGTTTGGATATATGAAGAGAGTATACGCACATGCTCTTTGAGTTGCTCTTGTGTCTGTTTTCCTTTTTCATCTTTTTCAAGAAATCTGCCAGCTGACTCTTTGAAGTTATGAACATCTCCCTCATGAGTAGGATCTCCCAATGGAATCCTACTGAGATTGTAATCTGTCAGAGTCAATTCTGATTTGTTCTTCTCCACCAATGGCCAAGCAATCTCAACAAATTGGGCTCCTGGAGCATCAGAAACAAGCCTTGACGTAGTCTTGGTTTTTTTCGTGGTTCTAGTGATCTGCAAGAGATTAACAATTGTTGCATAGGTTGGGGAAAAAACCTTAGCAGTTGTTCATCTTTTCTCATCAATCAATGGCGGAACCCAAGAGAAGGAAGGACAGAGAAATGGAGATTGGGGTGGCTGCTTTTCTGAAGAAATGGCTCTGTAGGAAATGCCCATGTCAGCAACAATGCCTTCTGAGGCATGAGATCTAGGTGTTTTGACATACACCTTTGTACTGGAGACTCTTTGATCAAGTTTGGGAGTTTGGGTAGTAGCAACCTCACTAGAAGAGGTGAATTCCGCCAACTTCCTAGGAAACCATTTCTTGGACCTTCTCAATACAGCGAAGATGCGCTCAGCAATGTCACATGTCTCCTTCAATGACCAATCAATTGGTTTCAGAGGCTGATATTGCAGGGTCTTCACGAAGTGCGCTTCAACCATGCTGTTCCCATCATCAACATGCCCTTTTGTGACCCATTCAAATCTGAAAGCTTGTCTGCTTTAGGGTCATCCTCATATAATCCCTCTGGCGGACCTCAAGGTCATCAACACACTCTTCTCAGAAGGCTTCAATCTCGGGTTGACCCGTTGCATTGTTAGCAATTCTCAGCAGATTACTCTTCACAAAATCCTTACTGTCAAATGTGTCTCTTTTGTTGTATGGATGCAAGTTTAAAGGAAGCATTGTAGGCTCGATATTCTGTGTATCATGGGAATTTTCGCAGCATTAGAAGCCTAACTTGATTCAAAAAGTGGTGCCTTTGATCTTCCTTACTTTGCATTTGGAGTAAAGGATGCCCAATTGTCTGCAGAGTTCAATCAGCACTAGCTTATTGTTTGCATACCTTTGCAACTTATATGGATGACCTTCAAAACCACTAACTTTGATGCAAGTCAAAGTCCGAAACTGAATGAAATGGCTTCTGAACTTCATAGCCATCTCTACAGCCTCCTTCGAGATCATTGTTGCAGTATTCCCCTCCATTTGGCGAACAAAAAACATGTCAAGTGCATCATTAGCTCTAATAAAATGAGACATGCTACCCTCATGAGTGATCTACAAATGAAAATCGTAGATCCTCCAAGTATCAGAGAGCTGACCTTCTGAAAACAAGCCAAGCCATACTCTAATTGCTGCGATAGAGTAGACAAGATATGAAATCTAATAAAATTCCTTGGAGACTTCAAGATTCGTCAAAACATAATGGAGATTGTCACTTCTGATCTGACACCAATCAATGCATTGAGAGCCATCACAAATCACGTTCAGGTATTGAGTCATCCAAGGTTTGAACTCTTTGGTGCTGGGCCCACCCACTACCCTGCTGAGAAGAACAATCATGTTTGAGAGATTCTCATGAAACTCGACCTGCACTGGCTTTTTAGGAATTTTTGAGGGACCTTTCTTCTACACTTTCAGCCACGAGGAAGCCAATATGTTTTGAAGTTTGGAATCTTTCTTATCCCATTCGACCATGGCATCTGCTAACGAGAGGACAATTTAATGCTAACACCTCCGCACTCTGAAGGTTAAACTAATCGAATTAGAATCCAGTTGAGCAACCATTGTTCCATTAGCTGTCTTGACTTCACGGGCGATTACATCATAGTTTTTTGCACATGAAAAGACAAGATCGGTGCATTGCATAGACAATGGGAACCCAACAGCTCTGAACAACCCACTGTGGTAGATTTGATTTGCCCAAGGAGTACGGTTGCTTTCAGCACTCATAACTGGGATATTTGAACTTCATGGCTTTAGAGAAGTGAATACAAGCAATGGGCAAGTGATCTGAAAGATTTGTGAAATAATAAAAGTGTTGCAAAAGCAATTTTAGGTGGTTTTATGAGCAAAACCCTCCAAAAACACTTTGAAGGTCAAACAAATAAAATAAGCAACTGCACCGAGCACGATTATACTCAAAATGAAGGTGCCTGAGAGAGAGGACGGGCAAGTTAAAATTTCATCAATTTTGGCCCGATGAAACAAAAGTTTTGAGCAATTCTTCGTCTAGAGGGCGTGGGACAAACTAGGGCATCAGCAAGTTTAAGAGGAGGAAAATAAAACAGTTCTATGACCAAATAAACTTGCAATGAGCACTTTGTGTTTCTAAAGTTTGGGTGCGCCTTTTTAGTGCTTTGGGAACTCCTGAAAGAGAGAAGCAAGCCTTTTTGGTGTTGTAGGAATTCATGAAATGCGTCAAGCGCACTTCGGAGGCACAATGGAAAGTTTTCAAAGCTTGGGCATACATAGAGAAGGTTCATGGAACCTTGGGTGCACCTTTTTGGTTCCTTGGGAACTAACATAGAGCGCAGGCGCACATTGAATGTGCTTTAGGAACCATAAAGTGCTCAAGCACACCCACAAGGCGCCTGTAATGTCCCCTTTTCGAAATAATATAAATTGAAGGCTTCTTGCTCATCCTCCTTTCCATGGGCAAGAAGAAGTTGAACAAGGGAAGAACTTGAGCTATATTTCAGTTTCTTTATTCATGTTTATGTTTTTATTTTGTGTTTTTCCTTTCAAGGCAGGTCGGCTGGGTAATATAGCTCCCAATAGGAAATTGGAAGATAAAGTAAGCTCCTTAAGAAGTCAGCAAGGTTGGAGAGTTTCCAACGTGGAAATAGAAGATAAAGCAAGCTCTTAAGAGATTGGTCTAGGGGTAATTTCCCCTTAGACTTTTGGCGCGACCAAAGGGGTATAAGAGGAGACACATGGGCTCATTTGGAGCATCAATGTTGGCATAACACTTTTATACTTGGTTCTAGGGCTGATTGCTCTAATTCCATTCCACTAAAGTGTGACAATCCATTAGTGTGGCATCCAAGGAGGACGAAACCCTTCCTTGTGGGAGATTGGAGGACAGAAACCTTCCAATTTAGCGATGTTGAAGACTGTCTTCTTGGTTTGCATCTAGGGCATCAAGGAGGAGTCATACAAGAGCTTTTGGCATTTGTTTGGAGCCCCTCTCCTAGGGGGCAACTAGAGTAGAAGATCAATTGGGTGCCTTCTAGGGCACAAAACTTCATTATTCTTTGATATTCAGATTTATTATAATTTATAAGGCTGGTATGTACCATATTTTGTAATTGTTGGGGTTTGGAGACCTCATTTTTTGCTATTTTTGTGGACTGCACTTCTACTGTCCTAAAATAAATTGCAGCTGGGTAATATTTCAGATTTGGCACATGTTTTGGCTTGGTAATGGTTCCATTAATTATATATAAATTGGAGAAGCATTGATACATTTAATTTCAGCGTGTTTGATGAGTGTTTGATGCCCTAACATGCAAATTTCAGTTACCTGCTAGGGTTTCAAGGAATATCGGATCTGTTGTTAAAAAAATCAGATTACATTTAGTTTAGGGTTTGTGTGATTTCCGTGTTTGTGTGTTTCAGCCCTAGAAAGGGACATTACAACGCTTCCAAAACTAACTTAAGTGCCTAGGTACACTTTCAATGAATTTTGAGAACAAACTTAAGTGACTTAAGTGCCCAGGCGCACTCCTAATGGACTTTTAGAACCCAAAAATTTCCTTAGCACATTTCTAATGAAGTTTTAGTACCAAAAGTGACTTAGGCGCCTGTGCAAAATGTAAATAGAATTCAAATGGTGTGTTGAGCGGGCTTTCATTGCATTTTTGGAATTGATAAAGTGTAGAGCGCATTTGCGAAGGCATAATAGATCTCCGTTCTAATATAGGCGCATTATGGAGTGTACATGAAATGGGCAACATGCCAAGGCACGCATTGAAGATCAAAATATAGCAAGTCTATGAATACGGAACTAACACAAAGCAGTTAATGTATTTGGATAAGGCAAAATGGCAGAAGACACGAGGAGATCACAAGAGGATGTGAGATAGCATGACAAATTTTTGAAAAATGAGCATAAAAATTTGGCATGATAACACGACTTTTGAGAATCTGGCAATAATAGGTGTTGTAAACTAGCCATCCTAACCTAGTTTTTCAATAAAACAATTAAATTGGAAAAATTAGAAAGGTTGTTACAAAAAAATTCTTTTGCACATTGATCCTCTACTAAAAATAAACAATGTTTGTGATTTTCAGCAATAAACTCTTTACCATTTATGAGAATTTAAATTAACCGTTTTCCGCAAAATTGCCTAAAAATGACGGGAAACTTGTTTTTATTAGGGGTAAATAGTTTAGAAGGGACTATACCCTGTTACAAAAAGTGCTCAAAAGCCAAATAGAGCAAAAAATACAATCCATAATTTTGAAGGAAATATACCCTATTACAAAAAGGCTCCAAAGCCAGATAATGCAGTAAATACATCAAGTTTGGATCAGCATCCAGATTATACATGAATATCCCACTATAGTTATCCGAGAAACTATACAAAAGGATCAAAACAGTGACAAAACTGCAACAAAGCAGCGTGAAAACAACATCCTGACAGCATCAAAACAGAAAACCAGTAGTAAGGACAGTCCTTTTCACTTGTCTACTTTGTCAATCTTTGTCCGTACCTTCTGCAGAGAGGTGAAGAGTGCCAGGGCAGTGACATGGGAGGGATCTTTCATGTGCAACTGTGAGAGAATCAAGTCCCATACTGGTCCCAGCTCCCAAATGGCAACAGGAATGTCGCTGAGCACACGTACGCTTTTGACATGTTGCTCCATGAAGTTGTAGATAGCCTTAAGCACAGAAATGGTGTAGTCATGTCTTCCTTTTGCATTTCCCAATTTGTTATCCAGTGAGTTAAACTTCTTGTAGATTTCAAGAATCTGACCATTATCCTGTTCAGGGTCATTTTGCATCTTCCTTTTGCCTTCTCTCTTACAACCTTGCTTGAGCTCTTCTTTCAAAACCCCAACCTCCTTTTCCAGTTTGACAATTTTGTTGAGAAGGACTTCCTCCTTTTCAGTAGCAGAAGCACCAGCTGGATTGCTAATGTGAGGCAGATTTTTAGCAGACTCAATGTCTTTGCTGCTACAAAGGATTCTTTGGGAGGGGAAGGGATGATTAAGAGGGTAAAGCAGGTTTTTGGTTCTGATTTTCCTTCGACCAGAAGCAGTGGTGGGGGCACTGGAGCTAGGATAAGGGGGAGTAGGGTCAACGGGTTTTGAAGGATGTTGGGAAAGGCAATGGCAATGAAGCAGCAGAATGAGGCATTGGTGAAGGGGGTTGGCACAAGTGTGGTTTTGAAACTCAAGAACAGAGCATTTCAGGGAGTTTAAAAGATAATGTGTAAAGCTAACATGCAAATTCCTTCTAAAATGATTTAGGAAAACCAAATGTTCAAGAGGAACCGTCACATATCTGCCTTCCAAAGTGACATACCTAACAATCATCCTTGCAATTTCGTCAAAGGATTCTGGAATGGAGGTCACTTTTATGCCTGCAGTAACGAACTCGAGATTTTCTCCGTCTACTAGGAATTTCTTGGCTTCAATTTTTTTGTCTACCCTCTTACTGAAGAATCTGGCACCTTCTAAGATAAGCCCCATGACCTCAACAATAAGCTCTTCAGTGATTTTAATGTTCATTTCACCATATTCTACCGTTCTTTGCTTCCACCCAGCCACGAATTGAAAATAACAGGAAACTTAAAATCTCAAGATTTACAAATTCTTTGACCAAAATTCTTTTTGCATGTAGTTGGAGACCTCCAACCAGACAGTGTGGCAAAGTCTTCGATGTTTACTCCTCACGGTTTTCTGGATACAGAATCAATCGTAGTTTTTCAAGCATATACTAGGGTAACTAGTTGACACTTACAAAGTTTAAATTTTGCCAACTTTAAAACATATCACTTTTGCCCTGATTTTCCTGAATTTGAATAAACTTTGGATTAAAATGAAACAATTTTAATCGACCAATCAAACTTCACCTGTTCAGCTGCACATTACGGTGTTCCAACTCTCACCATGGCGCCACTCTTTGCAGGATTTCTGTCGTTTTGTCTGTGTATGGAGCTGATTCAGAGTAAATTTGAACAGAGATGGCTTCCTTGCCACTCCTCCCTTGGTACACCCTCAAAAAATGAAAACGTTCTTCTATCAGCTAAATTTCAATTCTCAGCTCACGTACCCTTGGCTGCACTCTCATCGGATCAGCAAAGAAATATAAGAGCTGCGCCCAGCTCAGGAAAGTGTGCCTCACTGTAGAGAAACAGAAGATACATGCCAAGCTCTTCCCCAAAGCCTCGCGCCCTTCCAAATGGTTTTTACAACAGCAAATAGAAAAAAACTTTCCAACACTTCACCACGTCCTCCTTTCACCATGAAATGCTCTCCAAGAACGTCTCTTTGCTTTCATTCATTCTTTCACCTCACGGCTTTACCAAGAAAGAATTTACGCAACTAGACCTCAGCTTCTTCTCTCCCTCTGGCTTTACTAACCATGAGCTCTGATACCATAAAAGTTTTATTGGAGAAGCCAAAATCTGTAATGTTCATTAGAAACATGAGCCACCTAAATAGCTCAAACAATGCTACAGTCAAAGAGATTAAACTTAGGGAACTAACAAACCCAATAACCATAAGCTTAACTTAGCTTTATGGTAAATCTACGTGACTAACAAGATATCAAGCTTGTTATAAGCCTGTTATTAACAAATTAATCTAACAAAACAAATGTCGGTAGTTCTTTATTGTCCCAACAGACTCCTGCTCCTACTTCTACTACTACCGGATTTCCTTTGGATGCCCCATCCTTATTCAGCTTGATTTTCCCTGCTCCTGATGCTTTCCCATTTTAACTTGTCTCTCCCTCTAGGTAGCCGGTACGTGGGTACGGTTCGGGTTCGGGTACGGGTACGGGGATCCGGTACGTCGGTACGGCAATTTTTTTGGAGGCCCGGGTACGGCACTTGGGTACGGCAGTACAAAAACTATATAAAAATTAAAAAATATATAAATCTCAACCTTCTAAATAGGAATTTAATTATAAACCACATATTATGTATATGAAAAACAAGATAAAAGACAAGTTATACTATTAACTATAAATTTATAATAATGTACAATATATACAAAACAAATAAAATTAAATTTAGAAGATTCTTTCAGAAGATTGCAAGAAGTTGCTTGGTCCAAAAAGGTGCAAAAATGGATTTTATGAAAATAAGAAAAATATTGCCATCAATGCGTAGAGCTCGAGAAAATATACACTTTTAGAGAAAACGACACCTAAAACGGAGCCACAGAATGAAAGTTATGGCTCATCCAAGTTTTTGCTGCTACATCTTCCCAGACCCTTTCCAAAAATGGCAAATTTTTTTCCATACTTGCGTTTTTTTCACCGAAAATCCAAAAACGGAAAAAATTGCCAAAAAAGGAAAAAAAATAAATCGCAGGCCTGCAGGGAGAACCCTGCCCGTACCCGCGCCGAACCGGACCCGGACCCCGTACCCGCGCCGAACCGTACCCGAACCTGCAGCCCTTAGGGGCCGTACCGGCTACCTAGCGAGTCTCCCTTCTTTTGCGATGTATATTTTTCTCTGAGATTAGGTACAGACTTCGTTTACTCTTACCTCAATTTTGATTACAAGTTTTTCCTTAAGCTTTATCTTCTTCTTCTTTGGGTTCTTGAAATACCCTTTTGTTTCTTCCAAGCCGATATAGCATATATACCATGGAACGACGAACTTTCCAACTTCACATCTCTCCTTTCCCAAACTCTGAGGAATTTGTGTAGCACATATTCCTTCTAGAGATTGAGGCATGGCCCATATCAATCTTGAGTCTTGACTTAGTTTATACCAGAGTTGGCTACCATAGCTGCATTCGACTAGAAGATAGGCGATTGTTTCCTCTTGTTATCCACAAAAGACACAGTTAGATGGCCCCCTGAAAGAATCATCTCTTCATATTGTTTTGATTAAGAATTCAGTCTTTGGCAGCTAACAAACCAAATATTTAAACTTTGAGTAGACAGTGGGATTGCAAATAAAATTGAATACTTTAATTCTGGGTATACCCTTCATTTATACAGCATTTTTCATTCTTTGTTCTGTCCAATAATGTTTTGTCCAAGCCTCTTTGGGAATTCAGGAAGTGAGAAGAATTTCTCAAAGCCTGTCTTCTTCTCTCACTATTTTTTTATCACCAATTTTATCTCTCCCCATCCTCTCTTTGGTATGTCATTGCAATGTTTCTCCCTCTAGTAGTTCTTGACATTGGAACCCAATCTGTATGTAACAGTTCCTTCAAATCTAGCTAAGAAGTTCATGTTCAGCAGGGTTTCCCCCAGGAGCCATGGATTAGTCCAAATTCAACTTCTTATCCACTTCTTATATTCCATATGATACATTCTGCAATGATTCCTCTACATAAAAAAAAGTAAGTGTTGATCCCTTTGGGCTGTTTCTCAATTTTAATATCTTTCTTAGCTCTATATTGTCAATGAATTTGCAGTAGAGGACTCAACTCCATAGCCCATTTTCCCCTTAATATTCTCCAAACCACCTTTTCTCCTAAAGCTTTATTCATAACACCAATATTAAGCCGCACAGTCGAGCCCAAGACCGATTGTGTGGTGGGCAATGACAAACATATAGATAAGTAGTGTATTGTAGAATGCACAGTAAAGATAAACTAGCCTAACCTACTCCAAACACACTTGTGATAAGTTGAATACTGATATGCAAAAATGCAAATTCTATTAAATATGCAGAATAGGGAAAGTACAGTTGCATACAACAAACTAGTAAGGTTAAAAGTCCAAGTTCTTATGATCAGAAGGGAAATGCGTCCTTGTTGATAAACCTTGACTAATGTGAAAGAATCCAGAACTACACGTGTTTGATGTTAGATACTTAGGGCATGCTAACTATCTCCTTTCTGGTATGTGTATGTATTCTCTTGGCTCTATGGATGCATAGATGTCCCGTGTGTATCGTTATAATACATCTATATACAATGCATGATTACAGGATGGTAAATACATCTGACAATGGTTGAGAGGCTCTTTGTCTTCCCGAGCCGAGTAACCGTTATCCGATGCATGGCATCTAGGTGATGCTCTAACACGGCATGGATGTGGAGTGTGCCATCTGGCATGCCACAAGGTAATGAAGTGCTAAAAGGTGAACTTGTGTGTAGCGATCATGTGGAAGCACGCAACAACATTCAGCATGCATGAAAGCAGTGCGCAAGTGTTTTGGTGTGCCACAAGGCTGCAATGCATGCCACAATGCTGCGAGAAGTTGTGCGTATTGTGTAAAGGTGTGCAGTATTGCAAAAGTTGTGGGAATTGCATAGGGAATTGGCACAATGCTACAGTCACTAACTTAGCCGACGGCATCGACCATGGTCGGTGTAGTCAACTAGCAAAAAGTCATGCCAGACAATATCAACAATGGTCGATAGCATCGTCTACCAACAACCACTATGAAGGTGCTAAAAGGGAAAGAGCATGGAAGTGGAGCAGAGACTCCAGAGCATATGTGAAGGTGATCAAAAGGGGATATGACGGGGTTGTAGGTAGGTATAAAGGTGGTAGTAAAGGAATAAGAAAGGAGATATCAAGGGGATAGTAAATGGGTAACAAGGCATGCTAGGATGATCTAAGGCACATAGGACACATGGATCTCTCTCCAGAAACCCCTAAGCAGCCCGCTCGTTCCCAGTACACCCCTTAAGGCACCCACTCAGTGAGAGTAATGCACAGACAACTTGCAAACAGCAATCATTAGTAATAGTAAAAAAAAGGTGTATACATAACCTAACTCTTAATGGCATTTTGCCTTAATTGCTAAATTGTTGATGAGAAACCTTGAATTAGTTCTACACTCTAAGCATAAAACTCCTCTGTATAAATGCACTAAACCTTGTTGAATAATGAAGGAATCTTTAGTTTTCATAGCAATTGGCTTACATTGGGTTTTATAACCGCCGCTCAATCTAAACCTTCTTGGTGCCCAACTTCAAGGGATCATGACACATGTCACCTATTTGGAGGTCACCCAACTTCGTTATATCGCGCCGCATAGCACAATCCTAACATTCGGACTATACTCATGCCTTATTCAATTTCGTTGTTCCACCCACAAGGTGAGCCAAGTAAATAAGATACGATAAGATAAATATATTAATGTCCAACGAATGACCACAAAAGTAGGTCAAAGGGACTGGAGAAAACACCGTGACCAAATACAACGCAAGGGAACCGAAAAGAAAAAGGTACAAAGCCAGAGAAACCAATAGAACCGGAAAGAGTATTCCCTTGAAACCAAACCCAGGCAGGAAATGCAAACGAGAAGAAGGGGAAACGGCCAAGAAGGAATGGGGAAAGTCTATCAAGGAATGGCAGATCCAACTCTCCTAACATCCAAGGCCGACTGGAAGAAACTCTAGATGGAATAACGACCAGATGAAGAGGCAGTAGAGTGTATAGGTTGCTTAGTATGATGATGTATAGACATCGTACTATATCTCAAAGGCCTAGTAGATCAAGTTTGTCTCCTGGTGCAGGACCTGGAAAGGGCCTGTCTAAAATGGCTCGGGGAACTGTGGATGGATTTCCAGGGCCGAAGAGTTATGGAGTAAGAAGCGGAGCTGGGCTCACCTTGGCGCTTAGTGCCTCTCATTGAAGGTAGCACTATGAAGAATGAAGTGATTCGCCAGGAAGAATCTGGTCTAGAATGTGGCTTAAGAGTGTGTTCATGTAAGCCTCAGAGCCTCCTCTAGGTATAATGCCAAGCACTTTTGATCCTCTTAACTGAAGAAGTCAAAAAGAGCCTTGTGCTCTCCTAAAAAGGCAATAGAGCCTCCCTCTGATCTCATAGTAAATGGGGCAGTGAAAGATGAAGTGTGTTTCCTCCTCAATCTCCTGGAGACTACACGGTTGGCAAATCCTATCCAAACGATCAAGGTAGTGATTTGTCTCACACTGGAGTCTGTGGGAACCAACTCTGAGCTAACCAAGGGGGATGCAAAGGGCATCCATCCAATGACGCAAAGTATAGTGAGGACAGATAATGAGACCGTCACTCAACTATAGAAAGTGCTCAGCATGAAAGACCATTTTAGTGCGTAAACCCCCATGAGCGTACACCCAAGAAGTGTGGATGAACTACTTGTAAATATCCTCTCTGATGATCATGTTCATCACTTGTCTGGTAGGTAGAAGGTGGCCCGGTGCATCCAAAGAATACAGAAAAGGAGGAAGATCATCTATTTGAATACCCACTATCCCCAAGAGGTCGGAAACCTCAGCATACCAACCGCGACCACAGCGAGGTGAATCAAAAAGAGCAATAGTTTCTAATGAGCAATACACAAAGTACAAGTACCTAACCCACCCCTCAACGGAGTCAGTGAAGCCCTGAATACGGCATAGGAAAGAAATCAGTTCAAACATGGTCTCTAATCTGAAAGGGCGGGCTCAAAACTCAATCCAAATAATGTCTTAGGGGACAATTTGCTTGAACCTGATAAATCGGCGAAGGAGAAGTGTTTGGACTCTCTTGGCAGAAGCTCAGTCAATTTCCAGTAAAGAGGGCCCCCAAATAACAGAGCCGTAAAGGACAGTGGGTTTGATGAGGAAGTATGTGAGGGACGTTTTGGAGGAAATGTCCTGGAAGTGGTGGTGAAAGCGTTGTCTCTCGAGGAGGGCTAAGGATCCATGAGCCTTATTGACTCAAGGTTGGAGGGCATGTCTCAAATTGAAATGCGGACCAGAGAACTGAACACCCAATTAGGTGTATGTGTTGGTGATCTTGATCTCATCACCCCTAAAATAGCAGTGGTGGTGCGAGGTCTTCAGACCATTGAAGACCTTAACCATGGTTTTACCAAGGTTAACTATCAACTGTCGAAGATCACAGAACAAGGCTAAGGCGTGCAACTGTCTCTACATACCCTTCAGAGAGGAAGCCAGGAGGACCACATCATCAGCAAATAAAAGGATGGATATCAACACCTGGTGAAGTAGGCACCCATCATTGTCCTAAATATGCTCATGGAGAAAGGACTCAAGCTCATCTATGTATATCCCATAAAGAGTTGGGGAGAGGGGGCACCCCTATTTGACCCCAATGGTACTCCTGATGAAATCTGACTCCCCGTGAGTTGTGCGGAGGCAACCCAAATCAGTCTCGTACAGATGCATGATGGCAGTGAGAAGGGTCTCAGAAATGCCAATATTTTTGAGTCTGTGAAAAAGTACCACACGCGGAACTAAGTCAAAAGCTTTTCGAAAGTCTACAAAGCAACAGTAGACTTTCAAGGAGTGATGACATGCCTCCTCAATGATAGCCCGGATAATAAAGATATGATCAATAGTTTGGTGAGCATGACGAAAACCTATTTACCCCTGGCTTTGAGGCACCTACGCTCTAACTCCTTGGAAAGCTGCATCTAAAGGACTATAGAGTAAAGTTTGGAGAATGTATGACCCACCATGATTGCCTTATAGTTTGGGGAATGTAGGAGACAACGGTAGGAGGTTTTCAAGGTGGGGTATAAGGGATGGGCCTGGGTAAAAGCGTGTCTTAATTGGCAGTGTAGGGATTTACACTCGTCATCACACCACTTGTTCATAGGGCAACCTTTTTGTTGGTGAGGGGCGGAGGAAGACCGGATGGAGTTGGGGAAGGACATGAGGGCAACTTCCCAAATGATGGAAGACACGCAGGCATACTTGGCAGCAACACTATCCAGAGAAAAGAACTGGGACTCAGATGGGAGAAGTTGCCGAATGTGGGAGGAAAAGGTGTCCAGATCCCCTTTTTCAAACTAGCACCAATTGAAGACTTCTTTCCATTTATTTTTATGTGGCCAAGAAATAATTAACACAAGGGAAGTCCTTGGTTTTTCATTTTTATTTTATTTTATTGTTATTAATGTTTTTCTCTGGTGTTTTACTCCAAAAGGCAGGCTGGTTGGGATTATAATGCTCCCAACATTACATTATAGGATAAAGTAAATCTCATTAAGAGGTTGGCAAGGTTGGGAAGTTTCCAACATGGACTTAGAAGATAAAGCAAGCTTAAGAGGCCGGTTTACACCTTATGGCTCTTGGTGCCAACCAAGGGTATGAAGTCCTAGGCAGGCTTAAGGGATCGTTTCCATATCACTTTTGGCACATATACTTTATCTATTTGGACTCTAGGGATATTTTCTCTATTTCCAACTCCACTAAGGGTGAAAATCCATAGTGTGGCACTGAGGAGGATGACAACCTTCCTTGTGGTATTTGGAGAATGAAAAATCTCCAAATTGGGGGTACGTGAAGGAGAATATTGAAGATCCTCTTGCAATGGTTATTTATCTAGTGCATCAAGAAGAAGACCTACAAATAACTTTTTCTTCATTTGGAGTCCCTCTCTTGGGGAACAACTAGGATTGAAGTCATTTTAAGTGCCTTCGAGGTCATGAATCTCATTTATTATTTTATATCTTAGATTTGACATAATTTATAAGGTTGAAATCATTCATATTTGGTTATTGTTGGGGTTTAGAAAGCTCCCTTTCGATTATTTGATCTTAGTTTTACTTTTGTTGTTCATAAATAATTTTATAGCTATAAGTTTATTTATTTTTGTGGTGAAATAGCCATTAACTATTCCTAAAATGTCTAAAATATTATGGATGATTTGTAGGGTGATATTTGGTAAAATCTTGTATTTTACAGGTTGTTCCAAAAATCATATTGTTGTTTTGATTACTGATTTAATTTTTCAATTTTCTAGTTACTGCCTTTCATATTGCAATAGCAATTGGGGTTTGGATTAATTCCTGTGTTTTTCAGTTTCATCCCTAGAAAGGGACATTACACTTGTATCATAGCTTTGGTCTTCCCAGCCCTAGGGTTTTCCGTTGTGAGGAAGAAATATGGACAATCATGAAGATGCGAGAAAGACTAACAAACACCTTGGATTCTTTTTCCTTCACCGTGAAAAAATTATAGAGGAAAAGGATATTCAAGGAAGAGCATATGGTTTAAAAGGTTAACAATGTTGTAGCTAGCTTTGAGGAGTATCAAGCCCTTCCAGAATTTATTCGCGATGCCCTAGTCATTTTCTAATTTTGTAGGATGAAGAAAAGATAAAGTGGGAATAAGAACTTGTTCCAAGCCTTGAGCCATGCACAAGGGTCATGGGAAGGATATCCCAATCCTATAGGAGAAGAGATCTATCTTGTTAAAAACACAAGAAGAGGCTATGAAACTTGAGGAAGAAGGATCCAAACTCCCAATTTTGTTATGCAAGGATGGACATGTTTATCCCTCTAAGGTTGAGAAGGAGGAAAATATATTGCAACAGTTCGTTATTAAGAGGGAGTAGCCATTAGGAGTCTTAGAAATCCCCAACACTCATGCCAAAGTGGAGCTCTTGGTTGATTTTCCAAATGACACTATAGAAACAAAAGAGTTTGGTGAAATAGTGGAGTAGGAACCAAGAAAGGAGAAAGAGATCAATGAACACACAACTCAAGGTTAACCTATATTTTAATGTTTGAGGTTAAGTGGTTGTGTCTAATGGTTGCATAAGCATTGAATATTCATAGAAAAATTGGATTTGGGAGAGGAACAAGGGGATGGCATTGTTGGAGATCATAGCCATGAAGAAAGGGCAATTCTAGGTGTCCATAATCACTCTCATCCTACTAGAATTATCCTACCAACAGTTAATGTGGAGCAAATTGATGATGATAAGATCCACGAAGACATGTGAAACACATATGAAGGAAACCAAAGGTATGAAGATGGATTCAAATTTTTTGTTTCCTACTGTGCCATCTCATATATTTTGGAAGCACAACCACTAAACTGGGGGTAAATCAGTTTTCCCTAAAATTTTCTTTCACATACACTATAACATTCATCAATTATCAGTTCAACTTAACCATTAACCATTAACCATGAATTCACCAAGAATCATAACAAAATATGAGCAATGAGAACACAAGAACATAAGAACATCAAATATAAGTGGGAAACCCTTGAATGGAAGAAAACCTACTGAAACAAATTTTTATCACAAGTAATGAATCAAATTTAGTTGAGCACCAACCCCTAATACTTTAGTAGAGCACCAACCCTACAAGGAATGCACCAACCCCCTAGATTGGCACTCAAAACCACCTCATCCACCTAATTTTTTATCACCTATTGATTTTTGTGACAATAATTGATGATGACACCTAGTAAGCTCTCCTTTCTTCTATCTTCTTTAAATCTAACTTCTTAGGATTCTTCTCTCAAGAACTTCTTCACCAAGTTGATCAAGTCATTTGACCTATCTCTCCAATAGTAGAATGCCCTTATAGAATATCATGACATAATAGTCTTCCCTCTCTTTATGCTAGCAAATACCTTCTTCAAGCTCTACACATTGTCCTCTTACTCGCACTTTTCCATTCTCACCAACACACATACACACACAAATATGCCTTCTTCACTTGTATATATACACGACTTTAGCATCATACACATCTGGGTTGCCATCATAGGACATAGAACATCATAACAACATGAAAACATCATAAAATAGACCAATCTGGTTGGAAATAACATATAAAATCTCAAATCCTTAATTAGGACTCAATTACCTGCTTAAATGCCTAAAACATCTCCTTCGCCAAGTCTTAGAATGGTCTTGGCCTATACGACTTTCCTTCGCCACCAAACATCAAGAAACACTTTGGCATGTTTTCTAAGTCTTTTACATGACCTATATGAGCTTCTTGGCAACTCTTCACCATCATCTCATGTCATGAAGCCACCATTAGGGTCACATATCCTTATTAGGTATGTGACCTACAAAACCGGTCTTCAAATATAAAGCTCAAACAACATCAAATCGCCTCAACCATGCAATTTTGACACATGAATATAAATATCATAACCTCAAGGTCATAACCATCTCCATCAGACATCCTCACTTGGATTGTAAGTGCCTAAGAACACCTCTGCAACATGACCACCTAAAATTGTCATAGCTGTGCAAAACCAATATTACAAAATTGACTTCCACTGACCTCCTAAGGGATATAAAATTGTTATGAAACCACTTTAGGCATGTAGTATGTATTTCATAATTTCTCTAACATGCATTTATTCATGTGGTCTAAGTGCAAGGAATATTAGAGTAATATAAAATTCTTTAGGAACTTGCATTTACCGTTTGGGGTTCGTGCTCATTTTCATGATTAGAGTAATATAAAATTCAATGTTTCCGCCCTGGAGAAAACAGGAGGAGTCCTCTATATAACCTCCAATCATCAGATTTCAATCAACCAATCCATTCTAGTAAATTTTGAACAAGTTCTTCTCCATCACTATCTAACTAGGGTTTAGGGAGAGTTTTAGACCACCTTACCTTCTTAACGATTGCCAAACCTACATAGGGGAAGGACATTCAAGGAAGAGCCTTAGGGTTTCTAAAGGTTAACAATCTTAGTAGATAATTATTGAGGTCCAGTTCCCCAAGTACTTCCTGAAGTTATTCGATAGACCTGCCCTATGAAAACTTCACAGTGTGCTAGGATGGAGCATCAAACATACCTTCTCGAGATGGGTTTCTCACTTTATAAGAACTTGGTCCAGAGCCCCAAGCAATGCACAAGGGTCTTAGGAAGGATTTATTCAAACCCAAGAGCTTGAAGAGCCCCATCTTGTTGGCACACCTCTAGAACACCTTGCTACGGATCTTTCCCAATTCTCAGCCAAACTTTCACACTTAGCTCATGCAAGGATGGACATGCCTATCCCTCTAAGGTGAAAAAGGAGGAAGATATATTGCAGCAGCTGGTTACTAAGAGGGAACAGCCCTTGGGAGTCTTAGAAACCCCCAACACTCATGCCAAAGTGGAGATCTTGGTTGAATTTCCAAACGGCACTATATAAACATGAGTTTGGTGAAATAGTTTAGTGTTTGATGATAAGATCAATAAGAACACAACTCAAGGTAAAGCTATTTTAGTGTTTGATGATAAGTTGTTGGTGTCTAAGGGTTGCGTAGGGTTGAATATTCGTAGAAAAAAATCATATTTGGGAAAGGAACAAGGGAATGGCATTGTTAGAGATCATAACCATGAAGAAAGAGCAATTTCGGGCGCCCATAATCACTCTCATCCTACTGGAATTATCCTCACAACAGTTAATGTGAAGCAAATTGATGATGGTAAGAGCCACGAAGACATGCCAATGACACTTATTGAAGACATCCAATGGTAGAAGCTGATTCAAATTTGTTGTTTTCAACCATACCATCTCAGATTTATAGTCACGAGAAAATGATTGAAAAGGGTAACCATGTGGTACAAGTTTGATGCTTCATAATAAGATCGTGGAAAATGGGTCATCCTCATGGTTTCAAGAATGAAGAAAAATCAAAATTGTAAGGGATTAATGGGGATAGAATTTTGGGTGAAGCTTGTTGGGAGGCATGCCTATGGAATAAGGGTTTCTTTTGATGCTCATGTTAATCCATAAGCTCACTGGAAATTTCAGGAAAGCAACGTATGGTAAGAAATTTCATCATCTTCTAAGAAATGATTGGCTACATCACCTACATTACTATTTCTTTGCAATGTTTTGGTTATCCTAAGAAATATGTTAACAACTTTATATAGATGAAGAGTAACAAAATGGGAAGAGGATTCCACTTCAGCCCTAAGGGAGTGGACTCTTTGTTCGAAAATCCTATACATGGACCACATATCTGGGACTTATGTGTTCCTCCTATGTCGCTACCATATTTGCATCATGGAGGGCGTCATGATTAATTTAATAAGAGGAAGGTCATGTCGAGGGAAAAGGGGGACATAAATTCTTCCTTGAAAATTTTGGATTGTTAGCACCTAGAAATTTGGAATTCGGGGAACCTTTTGAAGGATGTTGATACAAACTTGAGGATTGTTTTCTACATCCTTATGGAAATGACACAAGGAAATTGGTAACCACAAGAAAGGTGACATTTCTCACCTACAGTGAAAGACATAGTGTTTGCATTGAGATGCTATATGGTCTTCCACCACCATCATGCAATTTTTTCATCAAACAACACAATGCTACAACCATGGTAAGATGATCATACCTAAATTCAAATTTTGGATGGATAATACTCTCCTTAGATAGTTATAGGTGGACATTTATTATGAAGACTTTTGGGTTTGATATGATGTGTGGAATGAATTTCAGGTATTACATATATTGCATCATTCTTATGTCAATAACATCTAATATTTTTGAGTTAGAAATGCTATAATACAACCATGATTTGTCCTCTTCAAAATTATGCATATACCTTCCATGGACATCAAGAAATTGGGTTTGGAGACACTCTTTCCACTTATGATGGGTAAGAGGGTTTATACATGTAGATTGAGAAAATCCAACATCCCAACATCTTTGGTGTTGTTTATGCAAGAAATTTAGAGCCGTACACATGGGCACTACACCCACTCATCCACACTTCTATGGTCTGATCCAAACCCAATGGTGAAGAAAATTCAGTGGGGCAGCTTTAAATCAGTAATTGGAAACACAAATCACGCAAGGTAGCAATCATCCAAAGGAGGTGAGAATAAGTTTTGGTATGTGTTTTTTGCATCTTATGTTGAAATGAAATGATTAAGGGAATACAGGCAATGCTTCCAAGCATGGCTAACATGAAGAAGGAAGAGGCATATCTTCATGACATTCAATGCATAGAGGCTAACAAGGGTCTACTCTTGGGTAAGGTGCTTCCTACTGATAATTTTTGGTTGGTTTTGGGCATGCACAATACTACCTCCATGTGGGGTACACTTGAAGAATTGAGAGAAAATTGGAGCTTCCTTGTTGAAATCCATCTTCCACGCCAAGTTGGGACAAGGATGGGTTGCAAGAATCTTGAGTTAAGGGCCAATATGTCTGCTGATTTCAACCATAGAACTTGTTGATCTTCATTTTCTAGCTTATGTTAGATAATTTTAAGTCCCTACACTACTCATGAAATTTGCCTTTTTCCATAAGATTTCAGTTTGACAATTGTTATATACCATTATCTTAATGGTTGAACGTGCAAGAATCATATTTGGGACTGTTATTAGCAGTAATGAACAACTCTGAAATTATATTTTCAAAGGAAATTCCATCATGGGTCGATATGGGAAGAAGGCTACAACTGAAAGGAAGAAACAAATAAGATTTGATAGCATTGAATTGGATAAGATTCAATGAAATTTATTGACTATGGTGAATTGTTTCCGGCCTATCCACAGTCTGATTTGAGTATTGTGATAAGAGGAATAGTTGGTTCAACTGACTATTCATCTGTTCCTTGCTCTAGGATGGAAACTACTGCAGTTTGGAAGGACTTTGACACAACTTAGCATGCCAAAGAAGGGGATGTCACTTTTGTTTTTGAAAAGGGAGATAAAGAGGATTTCAATGAAGAGGAAGGCAGTAGAGGTATGAGTTTGTTTGGGTTTAAGCTCCTTAATTTGACAGGCACGGGATCCAAATTATGGGAGCACAACAACATGCTCCTTCATCTTAACATGATGATATTTAGACATATGAGCTTGCAATTGCTTGAGGACAAGCAATTTTGGGAAGGGAGGATTGTAATGTCCCCTTTTTCAAACTAGCACCAATTGACGACTTCTTGTCATTTCTCTTCCCGTGGCCAAGAAGAAATTGCGCAAGAGAAGTCCTTGGGTTTAATTTTTATTTTCTTTTATTGTTATTAATGTTTTTTTTTATGTTTTACTCCCTAAAGCATGTCGGCTGGGATTATAAATTATAATGCTCCCAACATCCCTAAAAGGTCGGCAAGGTTGGAGAGTTTCCAACATGGAATTAAAAGATAAAGCAAGCTTAAGAGGTCAGTCAACACTCTTATGACTCTTAATGCCAACCAAAGGGTATAAGAGGAGTCTCATAGGCTCATTTGCACATCACTTTTTGGCATATACACTTTATACTTGGTCTCTATGGTTGCTTGCTCTAAGTCCATTCCACTATTGGGCGACAATCCATTAGTGTGGCATTCAAGGACGATGAAACCCTTCCTTGTGGGAGATTGGAGGACGGAAACCCTTCAATTTGGTAGTGTTGAAGACTTTTATTGAAGACCGTCTTGCCGGTTTGCATCTAGGGCATCAAGGAGGAGTCATATAAGAGTTTTTGGCATTGTTTGGAGCCCCTCTCGTAGGGAGCGACTAGGATAGCAGATCATTTGGGTGCCTTCTAGGGCACAAAACTTCATTATTCTTTGATATTCAGATTTATCATAATTTATAAGGTTGGTATCTTATATATTTTATAATTGTTGGGGTTTGGCGACCTTTTTTGTTATTTTTGTGGACTGCAACTTTTTCGTCCTGAAATAAATTGCAGCTCGGTAATATTTCAGATTTGGCACATGTTTTGGCTTTTGGTAATGGTTCGATTAATTATATATAAATTGGAGAAGCATTTTTATATTTAATTTCAACTTGTTTGATGGGTGTTTGATGCCCTAACATGCAAATTTCAGTTCGCTGCTAGGGTTTTAAGAAATATTGGATCTGTTGTTTTAAAAATCGAATTGCATTCAGTTTGGGGTTTGTGCGACTAGGATAGCGTATCATTTGGGTGTCTTCTAGGGCACAAAACTTCATTATTCTTTAATATTCAGATTTATGATAATTTATAACGTTGGTATCTTATATATTTTGTAATTGTTGGGGTTTGGAGACCTTTTTGGTTATTTTTGTGGATTGCACTTTTGTCGTCCTAAAATAAATTGCAGCTGGGTAATATTTCAGATTTGGCACATGTTTTGGCTTTTGGTAATGGTTCCATTAATTATATATAAATTGGAGAAGCATTTTTATATTTTATTTCAACTTGTTTGGTGGGTGTTTGATGCCTTAACATGCAAATTTCAGTTCGCTGCTAGAGTTTTAAGAAATATTGGATCTGTTATTTTAAAAATCACATTGCATTCAGTTTGGAGTTTGTGTGATTTCTTTGTTTGTGTGTTTCAACCCTAGAAAGGGACATTACACTCCACTTAACATATACATCACCTTTGTATATAAAGACAACCGCGGCCCTTTCCCTGCCAAATGTGGGATAAATCCCGCAACACAAAACCAAATGGGGAGCCATGTTTCAGTGCAAGCGAGCTGAATGCAAGTGTAACCTCAAATCAGGCAGCAAACAAAGCTCTCTTATGGCTTCCTCTCGACTGTAAGGCAATGTAAAGGCTCGCAATCCATCAAAGCTAAGCACAAAGATGTGCAAAGTTCCTATTTGCCCCAAAACCAATTGGAAATGTAGTCAAAAGTTGTTGTACACAATAAAACATCCCAAAAGATAATGTGAAAGTGTTAAACAATGTGATAAAATAGGGGCAATATTGTCCAATTGCTCAAAATGAAGTAAGAGGCTCTTTTTGGCAACAATTCCGTGAAGAGAAATGTGAAGGGTAGGCAACTCAACTTCTAGTCTATGTCACAGGGTTCAGCGAATTTCATCCATGAAGTTCGGAATTCGCCATTTTACCAGGGTGTGAAAAAAGTTCGATAAAATTCATTGTGATTTGGCTAAAAACGTTTGGAAAAATCACATAAAAAGTTTGGCTTGAAAAAACAAGAGGGAAGATGTGTGGACGTGTTGAGCATGAGCACAAACGTTAACCTATGAGGGAGTTGTCGACTTTGACAAGCACAAAGGATTATACTCATGACGTTAACCTATGAGGGAGCTTTCAACTTTGAAAAGCGCAAAGGATTATGCAGCAGTTGTCCATGTCATTGGAAGACTAGATTTATTTCTTGTAGCTCGGAGAAAAATCCATTTGCGGCTAAACAAAACTGGGGTTCTTCGTGCCTTGTCTCACGTAGCTATAAAGTTTAGGCTATAAACTATATTTTTATTTTATGTTTTGTTATTTATTTGTTTATTTTAATTTATTTTTATGTTTAGCTTTTACATTTGTTTTAATATTTATTCAAACATTAGTTGTTATGTTTCTATGCATTTTAACTTTAAACTTCAAAATTAACTTAAATTAATGAACTTTAACTTATACTTATATATATTTCTATAAATTTTGATATTTTTATAATGATGAACTTTAGTTATGTTGTTAATACTTTTATTGTAATGAACTTTATAATTTATCTAATATTTTTTATATTCACTTTTATGTTTAATGTATTTTTTATTATTAATTTGCGTTTTATATTTTGATTTATTTTTATGTTTAATATATTTTTATAATATTTTAATAATAAATTTTTTTATTGGTCAAACATAATGGCGAATTTTTTTTCGAACTTTATTTATTGACGAATTTAAATTGAATTTTATCCTCGTCGAACTCGAACCTTGTGACTTAGCTTCTAGTGGCAAGATGGTCTCAAAGCTGTAGACTAAAAAGAAGGGAGTTGCCCTAGTAGCAGTGTGGATACTAGTGCGGTATGCCCAAAGTGTAGGATACAACTTAAGCTATCATCCGTACATGATTCCCAAATGATATTCTGAAGGATTTTATTGCGAATCTTATTGGTAGAGTCTACTTCGTCATTGCATTGAGGATAATAAGCTGTAGAGAACTTGTGCTTAATTTTGAATTTAGCACAAAGTTGTTTCATTTCTTTGCACTTGAAATTCCCACCATCATCAAAAATGATGGTTTGTCGAATTCCAGAGCAACAAATGATCTAGTTAACGATGATTTTTTTGTGGTTGCTCCGGTCACATTAACGAGAAACAGGGCCTCGACCCACTTCGTGAAGTATTTGGTAGTCATCAAGATAAAATTATGGTCACCCAATGAATGGGTAATTCTCCAATGCAATCTAAACCCCACATGGTAAAGGGTTAAGGAGCTTCAAGGGCTTAGAGCTTAGCCAAGGGAGAATTGATATGATTTTCGTGGATGTAATGTCCCCTTTTTAAAAATAAAAGAACTCATAATGTTTTAAGTCGGGCCCCGTCATTTCCAAATCTCGAGTAACTTAATAATATCATTAAAATAAAAGGTATTTTTGATACTTAAAAGTATTTATCCTATTCAATATTATATTTCAGCTAAAGGGATGAAAGGAATGGACTTTATGGACTATAATAAAAACATAAAAAAGGAGAAAAATATTAAAAGATTAATTTATTTTAAATGCTAAAGTGGCCAACCCAAGGTGAAGAAAGAAACTAGAGGAAAAAGGCAATAATTAAATCAAATTAAGTCTCCAAATGGGGTGACCCCTATTGGAGATTGCTTTAGAGGTTTGTGCCATCATTTGTGTAAAAAGGAGGTCGCTTGGCTTGTTTGAGTATCATCTATTCCTTATCATAATTTTCATGAGGTTCTTGGGTTGCCACTCATTCTTTTCCACTTGAGGACGAAAACCCTCTTGTGGGGCTACAAGTGAGGACAAAAACTCTCCTAGTTCCCTAATTGGAGGACAAAAATCCTTCAATCCTTGAGGATTCTCCATTTAAGGGTTTCCATTGGGCTTCAATAAATTGATTCAGTGATTTCAGTGAGGGTTCTTGTGATGAAGGGCTGCTAGGGCATTTTTGGGAGTTTTTAGACCCTCTCCTAAGGTGGCGACCCCTCCTAGGGTGGCGACCCCTCCTAGGGTGAAGTTTGTTGGTTTCTAGGGCACAACAACTCACTTTCTATTGGTGATTGGGTTCCTCATATTTTTAAAGGCTGATTGCACTTTCCGGACTTGTATTTGGGCTTTGGAATCATTATTTCTAGCCATATTTGTGAAGTGTGTTTATTGTCATTCATTTATTTCAGCTGGTCCCAAAAATACAAAATATATATTTTGTCCGATGGGCTCTTGTATTATAATTGTCCCAGCGCATAAATAAAATATTTTGAAGGGTTTTTATATTTATTTCCAGCTGTTTAGAGTATGTGAGCTGCCATAATTTAATAAAAATCAATCGCTGCTAGGGTTTGAAAATTTATTTCAGTTAGTTATAATTGGGGTCTTCTACAAATTCCGTATCTTTCAGATTTGAGCCCGAAAGGGACACTACAATGGTAGCAGAGCACTTGATCTTACCAGCCTATGATTAAGAAGATAAAATGGCGGACATAATTTTTGATGATGCTAGGTTTAAGGGCTTTTCCCAAGGGCAACAAAGATTGGTTAATATGATGGCACAGTTGATCCATACCATGCAAAATCTGAATGGTGAATGAATCTCTTCAAGGGTAAACAATAAAATCCATCCATCAAGAACCATGGGTGATTCTTTATCTCGCTCATTCCGGCCTACTTTACTTCCAAAAGAAGAAACCATTCCTATGAGGGAAACTCAACCCTCCATAATCGATGACATTGTTGCCAGTTACGCCGAATATAGAGCCCTTCTAGTTGAGATCCGGAAAGAACTACTACTTGCCAACTTCATGGGATTGAAGAAAGATTGAGTTAGAATTAGAGCAAGACCAAAACCACAAGCTACACAAGGAGACTTGCAGTATGTCTTGAGGAAGGAAGAGGAAAAGAATTTCCAAATGGCAATGGTGGAGCAAGAAGAGCAATCAATTTTCAGGAGTGCCCTGCATTAGCATACCACCAACAAAAGAGCTAGAGGTCATACGAGATCGGCCTGGGTTTTGAAGGATCAATATGAGTGATTTTAGGTATAGGCGTGATTTGTTGTAATTCTTAATAACTCGAGGGTGGTTGGTGAGGGTTTGATTGAATGATTGAAGTACTTGGATTAGAATTGGAAGAAGAAGAAAACATAATAGGTTTTCCCTTAGAAGAGTCTTGATTTTGAGAGGGATTGATAACATTAGTGGTTAATTGTAATGTCCCCATTTCTGAAGAACCTTAGCCTATACTTCCCCGTAGGCTTTGGGATGTTTCAAGGGGAACATTTTTATTAATTAAATATTATTGCCTAAAGCAATAATTATTTAATTATTTAATTATGAAGATTATTTAATTTAATTCCCAAAATATAAAAATTAAATGGGGAATTAATTAAATAAATATTTAGGTGGCTTTTATTGATAAAATCACCCTTTGAAAAGGGGACGCCACACCTAGGGAAAACAAACTGCTTTCATTTAATAATTTTCCTCTCCTAGGGATTTCGTATTTTGTGCCTCCTTGCTTATAAAAGGAGCGCTAGGATCATTATTATTATTATGTTATGATGAAATTAATTTGATACTCCATGCTTGGAGTTGGGATGCATGCCCATTGATGTTCTCTCTCTCTTGCGTGGGAGGTGGTATTGAGCTGGTTTTGAAATTCAACTGAAGTATTTATTTGTGAGATCCATGTTTGTGGCTTTGGCACACATTTTGGTTAAACTTGCAAGCGAAAATCTGCCTTTTTCTACTGTAGCGAATCACTGTAGCGTCGCCACTGTAGCAGCTAGGGTTTTATGATTAAATCAAAGTGTTATTGATATGTGTGAGCTATTTTGTATGTGATAATTAAGGTAGAATCGACCAGCTGGAGTTAGGTTATTCCTTGAAGTGAATAACTGAGATCTATGCATATTTTGTGTATTTGATTCATTCCAGTTGCAGCGATTTGCATTATGATGATTTAGGGACTGATTTAAATGCAGTTTTCTATGTGATTTGATTGGCTGGTTGAATGATTGTGACCTCTTGTTTAAATGCATTGTGAAGCAGTATGACTTGGGTTTATAACTCCTATATTGCAGCATATGCGTGAGTAGTTGTGGACTGTTTGTGAATGATAAATAACCAGATCTCTGTATGCTCATGTGCAGCGACAATCTGGGCATTATTGGGTAACTCTCTTGGGCCATTTTTGAAGTAATTCGAATAGTAATTGCTCCCTTGTATACAGCGACTCCTTCTATGCTGTTTGTGGACCATTTGCTTACTTCATTTGAGATGGATAGATCAAGTTTAAATGCATGATGTTACTTCCTTTGACAGCAACTTATCTTGGGCAATAATTAGCGAGGGCTCCTTAGTCTCTTCATTGCAGCGATCAGCCTGGGTATATTTGGGACTGAATTTGGGTGTGTTTGTTGTTCTTTCCTTGCCTGACAAATAGAGCTTGTCTTCTTCTAACCAGCAACTTCCTCAGGTTGATAATTCAATATTTTGATGCATGTATATTGAGTTATATGTCCAGCGACTTGTAATGCTGGTTTGTTAGTCACCGTGACTTCATATGGTGTGCTAGGATCTGATTTGGGGTTTGTAGTAAGGTGTTGTTCCTTCCTCAGAGCCATCAACTTATTTGAAAGCAAATATTGAAGGATATTAATGTCTATTTGAGCTCCATGTGTCCCGCAGATTGATAGTATGTGATGCAGGATGAATTGAAGCCTTCTAGCAAAGATCTACATGTGGCTTGTCTAAATAATCATACCTTGAGAGGTAAGCACATTTTGGTTTCGGTTTTTCCATGATAAAGAGTGGTTTGTCTTGTTTGCTTTTAGGAGAATACTATGATCAGATTTCTATTGCAGTAGTATATATTCATGAGATTGCGGAATTTTAGTGGATGAATTAAGGCCATTAAATCCTTACCCACAGGTTTATTGAGTCATTTACTCAACCGGTATAAGTAGTTTGTTGTGTTCAGTTGATTGATGCATTGAAGAGTTGGTTGTTTGCCTAATTTCTATTGATCTCAGAAAGTGGGATATTACATTAATTTAGGAAGATCTTTGATTGGTTGTTGAGGTGGTTTGAATGCCCACATAAGGTAGTCTGGTCTTTAAGCTCGTTGGAAGGCCACCTCCAATGTGCTAGGGAAGAAAGATTAAAGCTTATATTGGTGAGTGGGATCCAAGACTTGGAGGAAGATTTGAAAGAGATGTTTATTATCCATGGTATGATTGGATTTGTTTCCCATGATTTTCCATCTTCTAATGAATTCATGGGCTGATTCATTTGGGGATTGTTTCATGTTTGCAAACTTTTGAAAGAGAATTTTAGGAAGTTCAAGTTGTTGAAATTCCTTCATTAAAGAATTGACTAGATCTTCCAATTCGGTGAATGAATGTTGTGGAAGTTTATTATACCATTCTACGGGCTCACTTGTTAGGGTTTTAACTAGTAGTTTGGTAGATGCGTAGGTATTAGTTTGAATCCACCCCTTATAGACATTTCCAAAGGCCTCAAGATGAAGAGCAGGGTTGCTTGACCTATTATAGGAGAGGGAGTATCTTTTATCCGACCCGTTCGAATGGGTTGAGCGTTTCTTGCTTGAAGGTCCCCCCAATCTGTATCCATATTCACCAAGATATAAATGAGGGGGAACATCGATTGAATCGTCCTACATATTACAGGGTTATGTATATATAAATACAGTTGGGCAACCCAGTGGCCAAGGACCGTTTCAATCAAGATAAGATATATTCCTGCTCTCGATCTATTGGCTGACTATCTATATAGCTTCCCTTTTCTATAGATTCAAGGGATAGCCGGACTAGAGAATAGAGACTAGAGACTATATAGAATCTAGTCTTTCCTACCCCCTACCCCATATATAGATAGATAGGGCCCCCATGACCCATACATCATATATTTGGGAGGCCCATATACCATAGACCATAGATCTATAGGAGAGGGAGTATCTTTTATCCGACCTGTTCGAATGGGTTGAGTGTTTCTTGTTTGAAGATCCCCCCCAATCTGTATCCATATTCACCAAGATATAAATGAGGGGGAAAATCGATTGAATCGTCCTACATATTACAGGGTTATGTATATATAAATGCAGTTGGGCGACCCAATGGCCAAGGACTGTTTTGATCAAGATAAGATATATTCCAGCTCTCGATCTATTGGTTGACTATCTATATAGTTTCCCTTGTCTATAGATTCAAGGGATAGCCGAACTAGAGAATAGAGACTAGAGACTATATAGAATCTAGTCTTTCCTACCCCCTACCCCATATATAGATAGATAGGGCCCCCACGACCTATACATCATATATTTGGGAGGCCCATATACCACAGACCATAGATCTAAAGGGGAGGAGAGGCGCCCATATATCTATATCTAGAGGGGAGTCCTCCATATAGTCGCCCCCGCCCTCCTACCATCGTTGGAGTCAAGTGGCGCCTATGGCTATATATATATATATATATATATATATTGCCATATACATATCAATATAATTGGTTGGCGAGCACCCCCTCTATATATGTGGGATATGGGTACCCCTCTATATAGTTGGGGGCTAGAGGCATATAGAACTGTAGGTGTCCCAATAGAGAGATATAGGGGAGAGAGGCATAGATAAATAGGGGAGGGGTCTTCGGCCTCCCATCGGTCAATACATGGTGACCCCCGGCCACCTCCCACCTATATTAGAGGGTAGGGCAAGGCCAACTAGACCATATACAAGCCAACTAAACTATATATAGGATTCCATCCTGGAGAGTATCATCTTGCAAGCAAAGGATCGGATCATATTCAAATCAGCTTTACATCGTCTTCTAATCCTTTAGATCGTCTTAGAGGGGATCAGCTTGAAATCGTCTTATGGAGGATCGTCTTGGAGAGGATAGGCTTCCCCTCACCTATATATCTCATTTCAAGAGAGGATTCAAGAGAGGGGGGCTATCTTATATATAGATATATGGGGGAGGACGAGATCAGATATATATAGGGGGTCCTATGGTGATTCTCCCAAAATGGATTAAACAGAGGCGAGAGGCCCCATCTCTTTATAGTCATAAAAAACCAGTTTTTTCTTGAAAATCCCCCTAGATTTATCATAACAATGTAAGGAGCAAAGGGTTCTTTTGTGATATTTATAAAACTTTGTTGCAGATTGGAGGTTGGGGTATTGGTTTTTCAAAGCCATCCAAAGGCAACGGAGGTGTAGAAGAGTAATTAGTAGTTACTATAATGATTTGCAAAGGTTGAAATGCATTTGGGTCATGTTTTGTTCAGTTTTTTGCATACGAGCATTTGATCCAACAATTTGGCCATAACGAGGATGGTGTCAATTGGTGGTGTTTGGCTAGTAACAAGAAGAGGATCGGTAGTGTTATTAATTGGATTTGAAAGATTTGAAGAAGGATTTTTATGAGGATTTTCAACAATATTGTCAAGTGGATTGTTAAAGAGAGTGTTAGGTGATTTGAAAAGAGGATTTGCAAATGCTTTATAAGAGCTTAGTTCTATGGGAACTTTTGGAGGAACGTATATGTAGGAGCTAACCTGGGTAAGATGACAAGATTCTTGGTATCCAAGTCCTTAAAGAGAAAATTGGGATCTACCCGATCGATTTGGACCATATTGCATTAAATAGTTGGAGTAGGTTGTGATTGTGAACATGTACACCATGAATGATTGACTTCGATGCTGGACATTAGAGGGAGAAAGGAGCAACCTATATAGAATCTAATTGGGTTAAAGCTCGCTAGAAAAACCCTAAGAAGTAAAGAAATGATCATATGATTGAGAATTGAAGTGAAAATAGGAAGATTATGATAGATTTGTAGGAATAAATATAAATATGAATTTGACTCACTCAAATGGAGTAAGATTCATGTCGGGTTCACTGGAATGTATGTAGACTAAGAAGACCTATAGAATATTCTCTTTCTCTTCTCAATATTATAGATTATAATCAGAATGGGAGCATTTTAGGGCTAGACAAAAGAAGATTTTAATCAAGGGGTGCTAGTGTCGTAGATCTAGAAGATGGTAATCCGCTCTCTATCAAAGGAATAGGGTTCCAAAGCCTAGGTCTAGGGCAGCTGATGGCACCTTACTAGTATCCTAATTCTAGATGGATTGTAGATAACATATAGATATCTAAGCTAGGGTTGTAAACATGGATTGTAGAGATCAATAGGTTGCAATGCCCAAAGGACAAATTTAAAGGCAAGGGGCAATATATATTAATGCAATAGACAAAAATATGCTACTTTATCCTAGTCTATATACATGATACATCAATCAATTAAACAAATCTGAAATAACATAAAGGGAATGAAGGTTAGAGATACTTACCTTTATGAAGATACCATCAGTGCATTAACTTCCCCTAGGGTCAACAGCACCTTATGAGAGATTTGATGTGGGGGACCACAAGACGAATAGAAAGAAGACCTACGCAGATCACAATTGGGGACTCCAAAGACTTGATGTACCTCATTGGTGCAGCTCCTATACTTGAGTGTCATGGACCCAATGCTCCAAAGATAAGCAAGACTGACTCCTAAACCTTTAAGATCTTACGAGCAGCTTGACGAGCACAAGCAGGCCAAATGCTAATGATGTGATGATGATAAATACTCTAGAATACCACCTATAAGTAGGAAACATAATTAGCTATTACAGTTCCCTATAGCCAACAACATCAACCATGATCAATGCAGTCGGCCATGACAAATAATGTTCATGATCGATATCGTCAACTCTAGGTAATAGTAAGTCATGGCGTCCTAAAAGGAAGGTTCAAAAGATGGAAGACTCTGGAGCTTATAACAGGTGATTTGACAGAGGTATAAGGGTGTTGCAAGTGAATATGTAGGTGATTTTAAGAGTAGTAAGGTGATGTCGTATGAGGCTATAAAATGATGATTAGAAGATGTAAAGGATAGGATATCTAAGGTAACATCAATTGTACATCAAACATCTCTCACAAGTACCACCGCTAACTATCCCACCCTGCTCTTAGTTATACTCCGTAGGATATCACTCGGGGGAGGTTAATGCGCCAATGGTGTTTGCGAAGAAAGAAATTAGTAAAAGTAAAAAATAACTAACAAGATGTATACACCACCCACCTGTCTTAAATTGTCCTCTTGTTTGTAAAGTATGGCAATGGGATAGTTATGTCATGGACTAAAAGAGATGGTTTCATAGTTGTGTGCACTTAAAACCTAATCCCAAATGTGGATATTTGAAAAGCTTTCACCAAAGTAATGATACAGATATATTAATTGTTTGTCCATAGTACTTCCTAGTTTGTGTGCTTACAGATGGGTCGGTAGTTGGTAGACATAACCAATGCTATTGATTAGCTTACATGTGATCATCATTGTACAAAAGTTGCACATGGTTCACCAATTGGTTCTATTAGAACATTGATTCCTTTATCTACCTCCTTCATTGAAGGGGCGGGGCCACCCCCTCATGTTAGGGAGTCGAAGGGAGACTTTCGCAGTTTGTGGTTGGATGTAAAATGCCTTGATGATGCTCTCCCTCACAACGGCACACATGCTGCACCAGAATTAGGTACTCGAAGCTATTTTGATATTGTACCTTATTATCGTACTTTAATATCAGATTTGGATACTGGGGTGTCTATTTTTGTCCCTTTCATGGGACACATTTATGTTGTATTCAACCAGTGGAGCAGGCTTCATTCCCCACAGTTATATTATTGATGGATTGGGACTTGTAATGTACTTTGAGCTGTATATTCATTTGATTAGCTACGTATGCTCTCAGTAGTATGTGGAAATGCACACCTTATGAATGTTGATGTAACCCAAAGTGGGTCTTGTACATAATGAATATGAATGAGAATGAAAATGGTGCATTCTGTACAGATTTTTCTTGTTTTAAAATTAATTGAATGCTGTCCTAAATGTTAGATAGATTAGTGATAAGTTAGTTTAGTTAGTAATGGACCCCAGTTTCGTTGTAAGAAAGCTTCCAATGTATAAACTGATGGCTTATTCGATACCCTCTATGTTAGGGTAGGACCTTCTCCCACTTAGTGTGCTGTGCTGAGGACCCATTGGATCAGAAGTTAGAATTAGAATTCCCAGATGATACTCTCCGACCCCGTTTACACAGATATAGGTTCAATTGCACCTACTCATAAATGACTTAGTGGTAACTAAATGATAAACAAATGAATAACAGTTGTCTTGTCAGTTATAGATGGTTCATTTAAGTGGCTGTTTGGAGTCAACATTTCTCTCTTTCCTAAGGAAAATTTTCATATTATCCTCTCAAAGTGGTTGGGGCACTTCCAGCTAGGAGGATTTATGACCTAGATGCAGATACTTTAAGAGAAGAATCAGGTTAAAACCTAAAAGGAGACCAAAATAAGCAGCCAAGTAGCGCTAGCAAACTCTGATAAAGGTACATAAAACCTTGGAATCTTGTGAAAATACACACATGGATGAGAGGAAGAGCAGTGTACGGTATAACACTAGAGATGTCTTTGTGTTTTTCCAAGCATAGTTGGGTCTTATGGCCGAAGGAATGAGGAGTTAAGACCCCATCAACATAGAGGAAAGGTAATTTGCAAAGGCAAGGGCCTCTTTAAGAAAGTATGTAATAGGCATATGCGCCTCAAGACTCAACATGAAAGTAGATTTCTACATCTTAGATTTTCCATCAGTGCAAAACCATATTGGGAAAAGACTGCAGACTAGAGTAGGAGTCACCAACTAGTGGACTTAAAAAGTTCATTTTAAGAACGCATAGGAATTGCACAAGAGCTCCAATGAAGAAATTTCGCAAAGCTCGCAAGGACAGGCACCTCAACAAAGTCTCTCGACATCACATCGAGATGATGATTCCTTTATGGGGGGATGATGTCACATCCCATTTTGTTTCATCTAAAGTTAACATCCAAATGACCGTCAACACGCTTTTCTCCCTTCACAGAAGAGGCAATTGTACTTCCATTGGCGCATGAAGTGCATAGAGAAGCCTAGGAATTGCAAAGACCCCTCTTGTGGACAAAGTATGAGGGAAGTTAGCGCTTAAAGATGACTTGAGCTCTTCAAGAACGATTCTTGACATTTCCCTAACCGCAAAGACACCTTTCTTGCACCTATAGAATGTTAGCAGCTTTAACTCTAAGTTAGAGAGAATCATTGTAGTTAAGCACTAATGCATGATAACAAAGATTGGGTGTGACTTTGAGCATGTTGTACTTGGTCATAGCTATGGCATTTCACTTGAAAACTGTCTTTAAGTGACAAAATTGTGACCCCAACCATTGTTAAAGAAAATAATTTCTAATAATGTTTTTTCTTTATTACTAATAAGGGTCATATTGGCACCTTGTGGTTATATTGAGGCCATGATATTCTATGTCTTGAGCATTGTTTTGATTTTGCTTAAATGAGAGCAAATGGCTAAAGCATCATAGGACCTTGACCGTCGCTAAAGAGAAACAATTGCTAGAAGGCTTTTGCCTTGTTGCTAGCTACGGTCATTACAGACCTTATGCAAACGAAAGTGACTTATCACTATGTTGGACCTCCTATTGTCGACCCTAGTAGTGGGCAAACTAGAACCATGTTTGGAATGCCCTGTGAACATCACAATGATTAACTATAGTTGTGGTTAAGCTTTACGATCCTTAGGATCATGTTCAAATTGGAGAAACCAAGGAATGTAGCTGGGACAAATAGGAAAGACTTCAGTTGACTTGAAGTAATTGAGCAACCAAGTGTTGTTGCGTCGCAGAAGTGTGGGCCATAACCCACAGGTCACCAAAGAGTTGACCAAAAACCAAATTAGAACGAGCAAACTAAGTTAAGATGGAAATGCGTTTAGTTAACAACTTCCACCAAATGAACTGTGTGATCACAGAAAAAATTCCAGCCCATTTTCCATTTCTCAATGGAGAGGGTTGTTACAAAACATGTACTTAATAATATGCTGATAACAATACTCACATGACCTCCAAAGCAATTTTCAGATTTCTTAAAAGCTTGAAAATTCATTCTTGGTAGTAATCAGATTCAACAATTCAAACTCCTTATAAATCTAGTATATGAATGAAGGACTTCTTAAGAAAACAAATGAAATGATCGTATATTTAAATTCCAAACTACTTTGAACTACACATAAACCCTTAATCTATTTACTAGGACAACGCTATGCTTTTTTCATTTTTCATTTTCTTTGAGCCGCTTAGTCTGCTATTCCAATTTTTATATTTTTTTAATACTTTTTTTCCCTTAGAATCATCCCCACTAAATGAAGAAGCTAGAAACTACTTTCTTGGAAACAAAAGACTAAAATGCTAACCTATCAGTACATACCATATATTGAAATCATTTCTTGTTTTCCACAGAATTTTAAATTCATAGGGATACTCTCTTACCAATAATAAGATAATTCTTTTGAAACTTTGTATTAATCATTACAACAATGTATGTTCAACCCAGTCCCATTTTTAGAGAGAATGGGGAAACACAAAAACACAAAAAGGAACCCCTAGAAGTACCTCCATAATCTTACGAATGATATTTGAATAGGAAAATGAGATCGGGGGATGGGGACTCGAAAAGATATTGAGGGATGGCAACAAGTCCCCATGGAAAGTAGAAAAAAAATAAGATGATCTCCACTAGAAGTTTATCAAGTTCTTTTGTGCTCAGCAAAAGCTATACATTTTACAAATTTCATGTTTTCCCTACATTTTTTCCTAGAGGTAGAATAATAATGACCTATAACAGGGGAGATTTAAGTCAAAGGAGTAGTTTGTTTCATCGATACGAAGCTTAACTTACTGGGATCCTGAGCCACATGCAATGCAGTGAAAAACCAACAATGGGAGAAAAATGTCGAGAATAGAACAGCAGAATGTTCAAGCATCACAAGCTTAAAGCAAATGTTCATGACACAAGAAAACATAAGTAAAACAAGCAAGCCATACTAGAGTAAATATATCTTATTGCAAACATTTTGATCCCTTCAATTGTCATTCTCTAGAATATATCAGAATCACCTGGCATCGTGTACCTGTACTACAAATGTATTTTGCGGAGCCAGTCTTTTTATAGCACTCGCAATTGAAATTGTGTCCCGGCCAGATGCAACCACCAATAAGGGTCCCTCTCTGTTTGAAGCAATATAGATGTCAGATTAGCAAGGCACTTTAATCGTTAAAAATGTATAATACAAATAGCATCAAGGAAAAATGCACATTATAAGCGAGAGATAATATATGAGGCATCAGCAGAACAGGCACATTATTGTAGCAATGAATACAAAATAAATAAGCTTGAAAAGTTGCACACAAAAAGGGTGGGCATGTTAATGAAGATCGAATCAAAATGTACACAAGTATTTTACAAGGATGCACTCATGCAAACGTCAACAAATTCACTCATATGTTAGAAAGAGAGAAAAACATTATACTAATGTCCACGAATGATGAAAGTAGGTAAATGGGACTCAAGAAGCACATTTGGTTACATTAAGTAAGGCACATAGCCACGACTAGATAGATAGAGGACATCTTATATCAATGAAGCATCAATCAAACACCAATTTGGTGCTTGAATGCAATTGGGATAACTCCTCAAATCATCAAACCCAAGAAAATCTTTCCTCTGGGGCCTTGACAGACACTTTATATCATCTAACTCGTCCTAGATAGTGAGCACCTAACAAAAGAAAGTATGGTTTGGGCCCACAGCCTCACCACCTGAAAATCTACATGAAATTTTATTTTATGATTGCAGACAGTTCAAGACGTGCTTGAACGTCAATACAACATTGGATTTTGCAGAAGATGCTACAATTTTGAAGGATGAAACACTGGCAAATGCAGATGGTTGCCAAAACCCTTGTTGATTTGCAAGACAAATGGTACACTAGATGGTCAAATTGGCTGATTTTGCAGAGTATTCAAGACGTGAGATGAATGGAGAAACGCAAACATTCAAAGTGCAGTATTCATCAGAAATTCGGCAAATACCAAAATTGCCCACATGCCCACAAACATTTTGATAGTTTGTTTTTAAATGGTAAATACATGGGGAAAAATCAACTCTGAAGATATAAGAAGACTACACTGTTCTTGTTTTCGGTTGCTTGATTTAACGGGTTTGGACTGGGACTCAACATGTCAAAGTTGCAAAGTCTTATGTTGTCAGGTGCACAGAAATTAATCAGTAAGAACAACATATCTCGAGTCATAAGATAGTGACTATTTTCATTGTAATAGAGTTAAGGTAGCATCTTAGTCTCGGCAAATTCATTTAGTGTGCCAGTATAAGAAGGGTGTCGCCAAAAAACCAGTGGACCTTCTTAGTCATCCTCCTCAAATACTAAGCATCTTGGATACTCAGTGCACAGCTTAAGATGAGATTTACTCTACAGATCCTCAGATTGGTTTAATCATTGATACTTTGCAGCAACCCTTATTGACTACACCAGATACATTTCCCCATATATATTTTGAGGGATAGGTTGGTATAAGTTCTAGTGAAGGAGACCCTCCTATGGCGTGCATGTTGGAGTATAAAAGAGCTTGCAGTGTTCTAAGCATTACTATTATCGGCTGCCTATGCCAAAGAAACTTGAGGATTACAACTTCCTAGGCTTTCTTTACAACCAGTCTTTCTTCCAATCGGAAGCTTAGATCATATCAGTTATTATCAATACCTTTGCAACCATGAGAATCTATTCCCAAGGATTGAATTCATATTATGGCTACCATCCAGCACCAACGTTACTGCAATTCTGTTGTGTGATCATTCTCTAAATGACTGTCTTTATGCCATTAATCAAGATATTTGAGTTCAACAAGTTCAGTTATTTTTCAAGCATGTTTTGAGCCATAACGGGTTACCAATCACTATCATTTCATATCATGACTCATGTTTACTGATAATGGCTAATGGGATCCATGCTTCTCTTGTGAGAGACTTGATCGATATGTTAAGGGTATTCAAGATTGAAGATAGCACTGTAAATGGTATTCAAGTTCCATAAACAGCACTGCTGTATTTGAAGTTCAGAAACGACACTGTTAGGGGCTTCTAAGTTCCAGAATTTCCAGATGTTTTATTTTTATTAGCAAGTGTATTTAACCTAGCATGATTTCCGAATGTTGTCCTGTAAGCAGTGAACAGTGAGCACCCATGATGTAAGAGTCCTAATAATTGTTATTGATTTCTGTTCATGGATAGGATTTAGTGACCGTATTTAATTGCTGAAGTTCGCAAATTTCATTGCCATAGTAAAAAAATTCCAAATATCGAACTAGTATCATATATTCAACAAACCTTGTGACACATACTGCATGCATTGTGGGTGCATGTGAAGAACGCCATTGTCTTGGCAATAGTGAATCAGCATGGTATTTTCTGTATTATTCACCAACCAAATGTCTCCTCACAACAAATCCTTGGGCCACTAGAATCTAGCCTTGATGCATTTTAAATGCAACATTTACGATGGCATGTTGCAAGAATTTATTTTTTAAAAACATTTTCACCTAATCTATTTGCAATTATAGACATATTTTTATGGGACCAGATGAAGCCATAGAATTTGGTGTTATCTACAAAAGCGGCTTAGAAGGCATCAATTTGCCAAAGGCAAAATGTGTAAATGGTGAAATGTTTCATCCTACAGACAGTTCTTCATCTGTGGATGGATAATAATATTTGTATTTTTATTATTCCAATTATTAGACGAATTTGGAAATTTTTATCCCTAAAAACTATAGTAAGGAATTTCTTTGAATAAAGTTATTCTATATTAGAATAAGATATTGTCTGTGTTACATCAACTTAGCCCTTCAAAAATTAGAAGAATCTCTCATGTGATTTACATTTCATTTACGTAAACAATGAGATTTTGGTAGAAATTCATTATCCTGTTCCATTTTATAAATCAATTACAACTGTTTCAACAGAAAGACTAGAATATGACAAGTTTAATCTTTTTTCTGAAAATATTAATTATTTAAAATTTAGGAGTTTATTTCCTTGGCTACTACTTTCTATGCTATTATTTTATATGGTTATTCAATTTATTAGATAGATAGAAGGGTTCAAACTTTATGAAAAGCATAGTGATTGTTCTCAAAACTCTGTGCCTAAGATATGAGTTTATTTTTATATTTTTTTCCTTTTTTTTGCAAAACAAACCCTAGGGAGAGGGCCCTAGCCCAGCAGAACAATTGAGTGAAAATCCAAGTCGCTGATAGCATAATGCTCATCAGGACTTGAAACTAGAAGAATTTCATCATGCGAAAACATCCAAGGTCAGAGGATCAATAAGAATCATACCGTTCTACAGCTCTCACAGGGGTGTTCAAATATATCCATCAATCATCTTGTAAGCTCCTTGACAGCCAAGGCATTCGTCTTCATCAATTCTTTATTCTTCTGTCTTTTGAATAGATCATCTAGCAAATGCTTTGAATTTCAAAACTTTATGAAGACAATAGTACTTTCTGATTCAAACATAGTTCATCTCTTTTTAAGAAGTCAGAATTCTTCTTTAATTAGAGTTTTTTTGAATTTCTATTCATTCTTGTGAAGCTTCATCTTTCATCTTCTCTCATCAAATCAACTTTAGGCATTTATATTTTATGTCATGCACGTTGAGCTAGAAGGAAGGCTCCAATTTGGAGCTTTCATAATATAGTCGACAAGTATATCCATGATCGGTCACTAAATTCTATCCAGGAACAGAAACCTCCATTAATTATTAGGACACTTGACATTGTAGCAGTTCACTGGTTACAAGATAACATTCGGAAATCATGCTAGATCAAATACCCTCGCCGACAAAAACAAAAAATCTGGAAATAGTGTTGTTTCTGGAACTTTGAATACCATTAACAATGCTGTTTATGGAACTCGAATACCCTCTACAGTGCTATCTTTGAAATTGCATACCTTTAAAACTCTCGTGCTTCTCTTGTGAGAGAGTCAATCTATTCATGCAACAGTCTGCGCTAAGAGAGAATATCTTGAGCTCTACTATGGTGAATAGCGATATTATATAAAAGGATTGAATATAAAGTTGGAATATTTTAGTTTATTAATAAGTTATATTAATTTATAAGTAGTGTGTTTGTGCAATAACATTAGACAAGTTTATAAATTATATACTCTATAAATTTATAATTAGTGTGTTTGTGCAATAACATTAGAAAAGTATAATCGATAGTTATATCATATAACTTTATAGTTATATGATAGTTTAAAGTTTACTAAAACTAGTGTTTACAAGTTCTAGCTCTACTTTAATAAGTGTGTAGAAAGTAAACACTATAGATATTGATGTCATATTATAGTAGTTTTTAAATTTCTAAAAATATATAAGGTTGTTAACATAGAACTTATATTTTAGTTATTTTAGTTACATACCTTATTTAATATAATAACTTTTTTTAAGGTATATAGAAATCTATGCTCATCAAGATAAAACTTTGAGAAAGTCTATGACCAAATTGAACGGCCATTCATTCTGGCTATGCTAAAGCCTTAAGGTTTGGTCCTCATTTTACTCACGTTGTTCAAATGTTTTTTTCTGCAAATGCTTCGGCTTACCTCTCAATCAATGGAGCCAGTTCAGAGCAGTTTTGTCTATTTCACACAATTCAGCAAGGATGCCCTTTAGCCCCCCGCATTACATGTGCTTGCCTCTAAGGGCTTTGGTTACCTTCTAAAAGCCAAGGGCTTGTCAAAGGCATCTTCTTACCCACTTTGGACCCTGCACAACTTGTTAATGGTCATTTTGCAGATGATTCTTTTCTCACCCTTATTGAAGAGGAAAGTAATATCAAAAATGCTATGAAGTGTCTTATACTTATTGCCTTGATTTTGGTTGACCTCACAGGTACAGCTCCTATTCTTATTCTTCCTAGAACCCCAATGCTCCAAAGTAGACCTATAAATATTAACTCCACAAACACAAACCTTTACAGGAAGATTTGAGAACGAAAATAGAGCAAACTATATGATCGTGATCTTAGACAAATGACAACAATGATGCCTATTTATAGGGAAACATAACCTGAAGTCACTATCTCTCTTAGCCATGATCGATGCCATCAGCTGAAAAAAGGTTCCCCTTGATGACATCAACTATGGTCAATGCCATAGCCCACAAATAGTCTGACATAAAGGTAAGGAGAGGGAAGAGAATAAGGGCAAAGAAAACACTTGGAGCAGGTATGAAGGGATCTGAAGGCATTGTAAGTAGGTGTGAAGGTGATAATACTGAGGATATCGGTGAGAGCTAGTAATGAAGGCAGTAAGGAAGCATGCTTGGGCAAGCTAGGACAATGCCACACATAACTATTCTCTCATGAAATGCTGCAGACCAGTCCAACTCCACTCTCAATGACACCCCTTAAGGCATGCACTCAAGGGGATTAACGCGCCAATAGCCTGCAAAGAGAAATCATTAGTAAGAGTGAAAACAAGGCGTATACACACACCCACCTCTAATTAGGCCTGGCTTGCCCTTTGTTGTTCTGCAAAATTTAACATAATGAATCCCGAGGATGGGGATTTACCAAACTTATTCTCAAGTAGAACAGTTTTGCCTGGCCAATGGATTAGGGACCACGCTTTACACCATTTACACCATTTTTCTTCCATTTATCTTATCTTTTTCCTTTACCTCTCTCCTTATGAGCTCTACTATGGCCACTTCTATTCTACTGAGGACTTGTATTGTTGAATGTTATCTTTCTCTATAAATCCTTTGATTTCTTTCGATCCAAACGTTCCAAATAACAACAGCAGGTATGAAATTCCACAAATCTTTCACAGGGGGCTTTTAATTTTCATCATCCATTGCTTAGACAAATCCACTTCAATTTCCACTTATCAATTATTAACAATTCCCGTGCATTATGGCAATATGAACAGTGGACGAAAATATGGTTGCTACTCTCCTTTGCTTCTCCAAATAACAAGCTTAGTTTATCGAAATTGGGTGCTTTCTCCTGCACAGCTAACCACAGAAACATATTTTTCTTTGGAAGCCCTTCATGGATCCAAATCTTCCAACTTGGAACATTGGTGCCTTCTTTAATTGATTCCTGCAACACTTTGATGTACGTTGGTTTTCCACTGCAGGATCACTCCCAAATCAGTTTTTCCAAGCCTTCCTTTGATGAGAGAGAATAACATGATAATAGGTGTTTTAGTATCTTCCCTTCTTCCATACCATCCCCTTTTGGTCGTCCCATGCTTCTCCAAGTTCATGTATTATCCGTCACAGATATATAGTCCTCAACTTTTGATCCCCGTTATTAAATCATATAGCCCATCAGTCCCATTAGCTCTTCATCATGGCATAGAGGGGTCTCTTTTATCCATGCATCTAGCCCAAAGTCTACCTGATAACCCTTTTGAGCTTTCCATCTGAATTTGGGCATTAAAGAATTTTATATTCCTCTACAAAATTCCATATTTCCGAGCACTTTGAGAGAGTGTCTTGTGAAAAGTGGCAAGAGCTATTTAGGCTATCTAAATAATTAGCTTGTTGAATCTTGCTCCACATCCCCCTTTGTTCAAAAACTCTCCAAAAGATTTTACAACCTGGCCTTTTGTTCATGTCCGTGCACTCCTTAAAACCCAGTTTGAAGATTGTAATTTTCAGCACATTTGCAGACCAAATCTAAAGAATTAATAGACAATAAAGGGTCTGCCCCTTCTAATTAAAATAGAGTTAGAAAGTGGATGGAGGATCACCTGAATCTCTATAACAAGGATAAAATCTACATCAAATCTCATAGTAGACATGACACTAGAAAATGAAGTACTCCCTAATCTCCACTTCTTGGAGGGAATAGAGGCAACAGCCCTATCAATCCACACAGTATGGTAATCAGTCTCAACTCTTAAAGATGGGAATACAATTGAGCTAGACAAGGTGGATCCTCGAGCCATGCAACCAGAGTCCCTAGAGATATTCCAAGCAAACAACTATACCATCCACAATATTTGAGAAATGCTTAGCATAGAAAACCAGCTGGGATTGAGAGCATTTGAATGAGGGGCCCAGTGACCTAAATGTCTTGTAGTATATATATCCTTTCAGTAAATGAAGTGAAGAGGTGCACCCAAGAAGCATTTAAAGGGAGGAAGTCGATATATAAAGATGTTCATAGCTTGAAGGAACAAACTGGACTCAAAAAGCAAACACAATCATCACCCAATTCGACCCAAAGAGGCAGCTCTCTATGAAGAACACAGACAAATAATGACATCTGAAATTATCCAGGAATCTGAGCCTTTGAATATAGAAAAGTAAACTTGACACTCTTCAATTGTAACAAGGGATTGCACTGAGGACTTTTTTTGCTTAGTAGCCGGTTCAGGTGCGGTACGAGTACGGATATGAAGTACCCGGTATGCAGGTACGGCAATTTTATTTTTTTTGCCTTGGGTACATCCATACAAAAAATATAGAAATTATAGCCTAATAAAGTGAATCAGCTAGCACATTCGTCCATAATTTTTTTTTTAATGTATTTGAAATTAATATATACGATGAAAATAATCTATATGATAAATTGAAAACTGCTAAATATAGTTTATAATATATATAATCTCTTATAATTTAATAAATTATATAACTATATAAGAAAATAAAAAAGTTAATGTTATCAAAGTCTTAGATTATTTAATAGTATATATATAAACTGTAACTAGAACTTACAGTTTAATAAATCATATAACTATATAGAAACTCTTTACAGGCCAAAACTATCAAAGTCTTTGAATAAATTTACGATTTTTTAAAACTATAAATTGCCGACTTGTCATGACTTTCCAGCAGCCGAAGGTTGAAGCTTCAGCATCGACGGGTGGTGCAGGCGGCACTTTACAGGTCGTTGCTTCTCTTGGTGGCATTTAACAGGTCGCAGCTTCTCCAGACACCGTTTTAAAGGTCAGCATCTTACAGGTCCTCATTAGTATCATGCTACAGGCTACAGCAAGGTTACACTCACAAATTGGGTGCAAGCTTACATGAAAACCCTAAATCGCGAATTTTTAATGCTATTTAATACGCTTTTTCCGAAATTTTCACTGTTTTGAGTCTTGACAAGTAATTCCATTCCCATGAATTAAATCGCGAATTTCAGCGCACTTGTGGTGACTGCTTTATGTTTCATGAATTTTGATTTTTTATGAATAAAATTGCCAAATGCGATGACACAAACTGTGGGTGCCCCTTGGGTACGTGTCGGGTATGTCCTGGACGGACCCGGAATGTACCCAAGGGGTACCGTACCCGTACCACATCTCGGGTACATACCAAGGCTAGGTACGAGACTAGGGGGAAGAACCAGCTTCCTAGCTTTTTTGCAATGGATCTTACATTAAGGCATGATAGACAAAATGCTCTCACTACATCCCAGATTAAGGTACTAGACCTTTAATATATAAAGAATTGTTGAGTAACTACTTTGAAGAGAGAATCTTTAAAGGGATATCCTAGAAATGTATCTAAAAGCATCAGCAATCCAAGACATGAAGTTAAGCATATCCATTCCAAAGATGCAACTAAGGTAGGTTTCAAACTAAAAGATGGGAAAACATGATGAGCTCCCAAGTATAAGTTGTCCTGACCTCAAGTTGTCCTCTAATGAAAAATTAAAACATGGAAAGAAAAACTCTTGATATATAGACAACTGTAACCATAGTTTATTAAAGTTAATCATAAGTTGGTGAAGCTCGCACAAGCGAGAAAGGGTATCAAGTTGTCTTTATAGTCCATCGGAAGAATGAGCAAAGAGGGCCACATCATCAACAAAATCGATATATTGACAAAAAATGACGTAACAAACATCATCAGCCTATTTATGCTATCAAAGAAAGTCTATGAGCTCAGCTATGTAAATGCCAAAGAGTATCAGCAAGAGAGGGTACCCTTCAACTCCAATTTATTGGCTAGCAACCATCTCATAGAGACTTGTGATGGCAATAATAAATGAATCTGAAATACCAATAACACACACTTTTGAAAAAGATGTCACAAAACAGACTGAAAAGCCTTCCTAAAGTCTATAAAACAATAGAAGACTTTAGAAAACTGATGAAAGTTGAAAGAACCATATATTCCATGGTGGAATAGTGTTGTGGAACAAAGAAACTGTACCATGATGGAGATTGTGGGAACCATGTTGCAAGGAAAGCACTATCAAACAAGTACTGGGCAGAAGCAGTTTTACAATGTATTTGTTGAATAGTACCACTAGAGCAATGGAAGAGATTACACAAGAAGAGACATGGTCTGGGGAATACTCATTGACGATGACTCAACATGATGAAGGTAAAGTTCAGAGTGCAAGACATGGTCTAGGGAATAATCATTGATGATGACTCAAAAAGATGAAGGTAAATTTGAGAGTGCACGGGCCAACTCGTTGAAGAACCAAAAGAAAGAAACTGGAAAAAAAAATACCAATTAACCCAGGACTTCACATTTCTGAGGGACCCGTCAGTGAGAAAGTACATATGAGAAGAGTCTGAAAGAGCCCAAGAGTCTACAGACACTGTCGGGAACAGTTTAGTCTATAGAAAACAAGTTGACAAGTTGATGTTAAATCGACTGAGATTGTTACCAATGCTCTAATCTATATATAAAATTCTCCAAGACCTTTGTGCTGAGAAAAAATGAGAAGTTGGGTGAAAAAGAATTTTACAAAGATACAAAGAGCAGAAGCCAGAAGTTCATCAAAAAAGAGTTTTACAAAGATATGGGGAGTAGAAGTGACTTCTGGAAGATGAAGAACAATATGAATACCGAATCAAAGGAGCAGTGTCAGAGGTTCCAAGACCAACTCCGCCAACAGACACAGCTCGCTCAGAAGGTGACCCATTTGTTTGAGTTCTGAGGAACTTGCAGCTATGCGTCCTCGGCTTTCAGAGTTATTAGATGAGGAAGCAGAACAAGATCAACTCATAGCTTCCAATAGCAATCTTACAAGGAAGATGGAGGAAGCCATACAGATTGTGAAATACAGTCATGAGCAAGAGCTAAAATCTGACCAACAAATAAAGAAGAGAAGGGAGGAGGTAAAAGCCCTTTGAGCTAAGGCAAAGCAGCTCAAGGTTGGTAAAGCCAATTCTTCAACATCCAGGTCAAGCATAGCATTGGCAAGAGCAACTGAACCATCTCATTCAGCAGCATCTATACCATCTAATATTAGCTCCTCTGCTTTAAGGGACACCTACCTCATCCCCCTTCCTCCTCATGGTACTTGAGTCATGATTTAGCCTATGTCAGCAAGGGCGCCAACTTGTTTAATGAGGGGAATAGATGTAGTCAGATTAGCTGTAATGAATTGTCATGTTAAATGTTATATAAATGTAGTCGACAATAATTTTGTCTAATTCCATGTGTTGACATAAGTAATGTACTTAAATCCTTTTTAGTTAGTATGATTGATATTTTGACAATTGTGGCCTACTCGACGCAATTCTCGGTCGACTAACTTATATGTAGAATGATAAAGGTCAGGGAAAGAGCTCTCGTATTGTCAGACTCTCCCTGTGCCTTGCTGTTATATAATTCTATGTTGAGTGCATTCTCCGGTTAGTATTCATAGACTTTTGCACACTACAATTATTGGAGAGAAATATGTTTTCAATCCTAGAATGTCATGAGTTGGTTGTGTGATGTTTTTCTTGAGTAAGATTCATTTCATAAAAATAACTGTGTAAGTGAAAGCTATAACTTCAATTTTATCCACACACAACATACCTTTGTACAAATTTCTCAAAAGCCCCAAGGAGACAAGCAGGCAAACATAAGACAAGCACTTACTTTTCCGAGATATCACGTGCTATTGCTGCAATCTGTCTTGGATCGGCATCTGGAATAGACTTGGAATCTGTACTAGTCCTTTGTTCTAAAGGAAGAGGTGCAACCTGATTTTCTCTGATTTTATTTAAAAGTGGTAAATTGACACATATATGCCTTATGAAATAATCCAGCTTTTTATGAAGAGAAACAGGAAGCCATCTCAACCACTCATTATAGCCCAGCCGTGGTCTAGTTACGCGCTACACAGGCAATGCAAAATATTTCAAATTACAGAAAATTGAAATATTTTGAAACAATAGTTACCTCAAATTTTATGGACCAATGTACAACTTTAAGAAAAAAGTACAACTTAAGGATTTGCATTCCATTACTGAGGTATCCTACCAAATTTAATGTATTTATTTCAAAATACTGCTTTAATTTATGTTTTAACATTTGTGAAGCGCCAAAAAATGAAAACCATTCTCCAATAAAAGAAGAACGCGTGCATCAACAAAAGAAGAAGCATTTCCATAGCTGCTGCATCCAAGATAAATAGTATTCATTAAAATAAACAAAATTAAATAAACACTAACAAATGAGTAATTCTTATTCAAATTGAATCTAAGATGGCAACCCGGGCTTATAAGTTGAAATCAATAAAATCAACCACATAGTATATGCATCTTTGGCTGTATTTTTTTGGATCTTTGGCTCCATTTTATATACCAAATCACCACCTCCCCAGGTTAGCCTGGTGCTTCTTGTTGCATCACGAGCTGTCAAACTAGGAGCCGAGGCATGAGTATTTTGTATCCATCGAGCAAAGATAGGTTGTAATTGTATAGCAGTATCTGAAAGCATGTCGTGAGGACGTCCTAAGGCACTATATATACATATACACATACACACACATATATATACATACACACACACACACACACACATATATCTTGGTGTCATCAATTTTTACTGGCCATTACCTGAAAATAGGGTCAAAGTAGCATTTCTGATTAGTTCTTTATCCAAATTTCTGTTGTGATGATGCTACAGGAAAACTGAATGCTCCAGCAATGATGATTTACTTCTTGATGGCAATTTATGTCTTTTTTTATAAGCAAAACAAGCTTGCATTATATCTTGATAGAGATATAACAGAAAATCGGAATAGATTTAGATTATACAGCACACATTATAGGAAAAGGCCATGAGGAAAAATCAAAAAATAGACTAGTGCCTACCCTTTGTGCTCAATAGTGCACCCTGCTTTGTGCTCAATAGTGTGTGTCAGTGCATCATTCAGGAGCTACATTCCATTTCTAGATCGTAACTCATTTCTCCCTTGTGGAGATATGATGGGTCTTGCATTGGGAGTTACACAACACTCCTATTTGTACCTTCTTTTCTGGTCTATGAGAATGAGCAGACCTTTTCCTTGCATGCACAATTTCATGGTGGTTAAATGCTTGGTTACTTGTTGAAGCTACGTCACAGTTCCGTTCGAGTGCAACTTGGTTGATGTGCGCACCTTCTCGCTTGATCCTTGTACTCACATTCTCTCACAAGGAGCTGCAAGGAATGTTAATTTTCACAAGGAAGAGAAAGGCAGCCCTTCCTCTTCAACCAGTTGCAGCAGACTAGCCTTTCTCTCAATGAATATGGACTTCATTGGTATGGTGAATCCTCCTTCCATTGTTGGTCACAAGTGGATGTTGACTGCCATTGGATATTTTACCAGATGGGTTAAAACAGTCCTCTGAAGAAAGCGACTAAAAATATTATAGTAGACTTCTTGGAGGACATTGTTACAAGGTTTGAAATCCCTCACACTATAATCTCATATAATGCCAAAGGCTTTTGTTGGTGCTAAAATAGTTGATTTTGCCTTAAAACATGGTATTTACTTGAAAACCTCCTCCAATTATTATCCTCACGGTAATGGGCTTGTTCAAACAAAAATCTGATTAGGATCATGAAGAGGAACATGGAGGAAAATCAGAGGCAATGGCACACAAAAGTGAGGACTGCATTGTGGGCAGACAGAGTCACACCAAAGAAGTCCATTGGTAATTCCCCTTTCATGTTTGTACATGGCAGAGAAACCAAACTCCCAATTTCACTAGAGCTCCCAGCCCTTGAGCTAGCTCATAGGCTAGTGTTAGAGCACCATGATGCCAAAACCATCAGGATTGCAAAGTTGGTCAAATTAGAAGAGGTAAGAGAGACAGCTAGAGGTAAACTCCAAGATCATCAACAGGTTGTGAAGAAGTGGTTTGACAAGAAGTTTCATCCCCAAGATTTCAAAAGGGGAGAACTAGTCCTTAAATAGGATGAAGGAAGGGCTACACCTGGGAGACACAAGAAGTTTGACACCACTTCAAATGGCTCATACCAGGTCATGAGGTGCAAACCAAGTAATGCCTTTGAGTTAGCAAAACTTGATGGTGAACTGTTGTCCATCCCAGTTGATGGGATGTTCCTCAAACAATATCATTGAGCTTCTAAGTGCCCTTGTACATAGTGTATAGTTGTTTTTTGTTATTCCTCGTTTTGTGGTTTTCCTTGTCATGTTGTCTCATGGTTTTCTTGTTGCAACTCTAAACTATGGGTGCCTTCTCTAGATCTAAATTTGCAAATCATAATTGTTCTACCCAGTTTTACCAATTAGAAGATGCCAAAAAGCCGATCTTATGCTAATAAGTGTTGTTGCACACCCTGTATTTTCTCTTGGAAGATATATGTGTTTGTTGTTTTTATGCATAAGTTTTGTGAGCCTTTCTCTGAGGAGTTGTTTGGAGGTTGCTCTTGCAATGTTTCATGGTTGAGATCCGGCGAGTAAAAGGTTTTGAAGCTAACAAACTTCCTTTTTTGTGAGATATCAGATGTTTAATGCAGATTCTATTCCCCAATGGATGCTAAGGCTATGTAATGTCCTTTTTAGGGCAGATCTAGAGAATTTTGGATTTCCCTTGAAACCCTTATGATTCAAATACTTCAAATTCAACTAGCAAAATGAAAATTATCTTTAAACCCTAACAGCAATCTGATTTTTATTTTTTATGACATCATGCATGCGAAAACAGCTGGAAATAAATATAGAAACCCTACAAATTATTGTATTCAAGGGCCGGAACAAACATAACACAAGAGAACACCGGAAAATATGATTTTTGTATTTTTCAAACCAGCTGGAATTAAAATATGACAACAGCAAATATACTTTACCAACACAGCTGGAAATAATGATTCCATGCCCAAACACAACTATGGAAGAGTGCAAACAACTCCAAAAATTATGAAGTCAAATACCATTGAAATTTGGGTTGTCGTTCCTTCAAATCCCACAAACTCCTCCAGGGTGCAAGTCGCCACCCTAGGAGAGGGTCTGAAAACTTCTGCCAAAGCTCTAACAGCCCTTCTACCCCTTGTGTCGGCCAATGATGGAGATTTTACCCTTTTTTTGCCAGCCAATGATAATGCCCTAGCCCTTTTCGAGTTGTCCTTATGCACAAATATGACTTCTGAGTGAAGCCGCCAACAGAAATTGAGGTTTCGTCTCCAAATTCTGATCACAATGAGAGTTTTCATCCTCAAGTGATGAATGCTAAGAGGGTTTCCGTCCTCAATAGCTGAAAAGTAGAAGCATAAGTGCTCAACTCCTGTAATCTAGATGATAGATGGATGATAGATCCCAGACCCTAGGACAGGGTCTGATATCTTCTGCCAAAGCTCTAGCAGCCCTTCTACCCCTTGTGCCAGCCAATGATGGAGATTTTACCCTTTTTTTTGCCAGCCAATGATAATGCCCTAGCCCTTTCCGAGTTGTCCTTATGCACAAATATGACTTCTAAGTGAAGCCACCAACAGAAATTGAGGTTTCGTCTCCAAATTCTGATCACAATGAGGGTTTTCGTCCTGAAGTGATGAATGCTAAGAGGGATTCCATCCCCAATAGCTGAAAGTAGAAGCACAAGTGCTCAACTCCTGTAATCTAGATGATAGATCCCAAAATGAACCCCTTCACCCTCCTTTATAACTTCTCTTTCCTCTTTCTTTCAATTTTGGTGGCTGACTACTTAATTTAAAAATCGCTTTTATTTTTCATAACAAACATAAGTTGTCTTATAATCTAACATAAAATTACACTTGGTTGACTTAGTTAAATCATTAATTTTACTTTAAGTATTTTAAAATACTTTTTATTTGAACAATAACAATATTATTATTAAGTTGCCCAAAGATTAGAAATGACTAGACCCAGCTTAAATAATATTATAAACCATCTTTAATTGAGAAAAGGGAACATTACCGGTTACTAGACTTTCTATTTAGTAGGCAAATGACCCCTTTTAGTGTCCAAAAATGTTGCCAAAATGTGCCTCTTGCCCCTTCTGAGCAACCAAAATGAATTGCCATGTTTTATCGCATCATTTTCATGCTTCATGATCTCTCTCTCTTTTGGTGTTTTGTGATCTGCAAAAGTTTACAACTAGATGCACAAAGGCTTTGGGAGGAGTTGAAAACTTTGGAGCGTTCTTTCCTCAATTTTCTCTTCTTTGCAATCTCCTTGAGGTGTTTTGGACTCTTGTAAAGAATTTATGGTGCCATCTTTTATCACATCATTTTCATGCTTCATGATCTCTCTCTTTTAGTGTTTTGTGATCTGCAAAAGTTTACAACTAGACACGCAAAGGCTTTGGGAAGAGTTGAAAACTTTAGAGCATTCTTTCCTCAATTTTCTCTTCTTTGCAATCCCCTTAAGGTGTTTTGGACTCTTGTCATGAATTTATGGTCATTCTAAGACAAAATGCCCACGACAATTTTCAAGCCTTGCGTAGTTGCACACACTTTGAGATGATTTTAAGCCTTTCCTTGCTTTCACAATTAACTTTCAAGACAGATTTAGGCTCTTGTTTGCATTCACAGTTGACCCTAAGTCAGTTTTTGACTCCAGGGGCCTCTCTACAATTGACCTCCACCTTGAACAGACTTATCTTGCCCCCATAGTTTGGAGTTATAGTCATTTGAAGCTCTGATAATGGCGGCCCTTTGTGTTTTAGCTTTGGGGATTCCGGTGGCCTCTCTACAGAGGACCTCTACCTTGAATAGACTTATCTTGCCGCCTGGTTTGGAGTTGCAATTGTTTGAAGATTTGATAATGGTGGCCCTTTACATTTTAGCTTTGGGAATAAATACCACATTCACAAGGAGTGAATCAGTTCGGTTTAAATATAGAAGGGCTTTGTTAATTAAGTGAAGCCAAGGCTCTGCTTACCTTATCTTTTGGCCGAAGTCTAAAAATTGGCTAAGGCAAGAGATGGGGGTAGCCAGGATTGCACCACACGGCGCAATCCCTGAAACTTGGGTCCCCGTAAAGTTGAACCAAACACTAAGTCGAAAACCTGCTAAGGCATAAGGACTGGAAAGGGTCGTGATTTAGCTGCGAAGCAAGCTTCGGATGAGGACACATGGAACAATCCCTAAGAATCCGAGATCAAGAAGATTTGAAGAATCAGCTAAGGCTTGAAAAAGAGCCTAACGCCGTAAAATCGTGATTTATACACATGGACTAATGACAGAAAGCGAATGACCAGAAACAAGCCTGTCATTGGTGCCGCGTGGCACCAATCACAGAGTCGGCTCCCCGGGAAGTCAATGAATGCATCGACTAAGGCAGAAAAGGCATCAACAATCAAAGAGACATGACTGGGATACATGGCCCAGTCACCAGTCGACGTGTGGACCAATCATTGAAGCCCGCGGCTCAGGAGGTCAAGGCGACAGAGTGCAAATGGTTCGTACCCAGAGTTTGTAGCCAGTGAGAGGTTGCCACACAACAGCCAATCAACGCGCCCCCCATGTCACAAATGACGAATAGCCAATTCCCTAAAGGGCAAAGATTGGCCTTCAAAGCAACCACCGACACGAGCTTGTAGCAAATGAGAATTGGCCAAGTGGCAGGGAAACTATTAAGTTAAATTTGATGAGCCCCTAGCCGTCATCTATATTTTCACTTTGACAGAACCCATAACCAATGATAGGGGGACATGTGGCTTCAAATTGAGCAGCAATTAATGAACAACATCACCAATGAGGGTGAGACAAGTAGCAAAAGCATCTACAAGGTTAAAATTGACGGCCCCGTGGCTGCCAACTATGTAAAACAACCTAGGCAGTTTCAAATGGCCATAACATTTGATCCAAAACTCCAAATCATGCAACATTGGTCTCGATATAAAGCTCCTGAAGAGTACTCCAAACTGGGATAGGTTTTGGGTCATTATCATCCATGTTTTGAGAATACTGATCAATCATAAGTGCCATCTGCCACTTTCTCTTTGTTTCAAATCATTGCAATTAGTGCTGATTTTTTCAATCAGGCATGTTCTCTTCTAATTGTGCAGATCCCCTGGAATAAGCTTCTAGGTTGTTATGGATATTTCCAGTTAGCATTTGTTGTCCTGGAATATAACACTGTGCAGATCCCCTGGAATAAGCTTCTAGGTTGTTATGGATATTTCCAGTTAGCATCATTTGCAGAAGATGGGCATGGGAAATATCAGAGACCCAAAATATTTTCCTTTATCCCTCCCCCTTTCTCTCAAGCGGGCCAAAAATATCCCTCCCCCTCCAAAGTTTCTCTCCTCTCATTTTCTATAAACAGCAGTCAAATCTCATTGTAAAGGGGTTATTCCTCCTTGAATGCAAATTTACTCTGCTCTTTTGAGGACTGAGCTTCTATTTATGTGGTTCCGTGCCCTAAATCTTCAGATCCCCATAACTTTTGATCCAGATATTTGGTTTTTTCAGTTTTATCAATGCATCAATGCCATCTTCAATGGCTGTAACAGATTGCGTATACATAAGCTTTGATATAACTTTCATTGTGGCTCAGAATTGCCCTTTATTGTTGAATCGATTCTCTGAGCAATATATATGTCTGTGATTAAATTTAAATCCTCTTGTGTTATTGTGTCTTAACTCTCTGTTATTCTTTGTGATTTATAGTGTGTGTAGAATTTCCAGGATTTTGAATTCATTGTGTTTGATACAGATTGAGAGAGAGTCAGATTTAAATACAATTTTATCATGGAAGATGGGCGTGGGAAATATCAGAGACCCAAATATATTTCCTTTATCCCTCCCCCTTTCTCTCCTCTTTTTCTATAAACAGCAGTCAAATCTCATTATAAAGGGGTTATGCCTCTGGAATTGTATTGTGTCCTCTTTCTTCTTATCTCATATAAGGAGAGTGACCCCCTCACTTCTTGGTCCATCATTGTTATTAATTTCCATGTTTTCTTCCCCCTTTTCCTATGCAAGAGGTAGATTAGAGTAGGATAGTGCTAGCAGCTTTCTCTGGAGGTCTGCCTCAAGGAGAGAAGTTGCCACTCCTTGGAGGCATTCCCATTGTTGTTGCTGAGACACCAACTCTCATTACGTGCTCTTAGGGTGCACATTTTCAGCAGCCAACACTAACCTAATAGACATTTAAGTAAGAAATGTTTGTCTGGCATTGTTTGTACCATAGAAAGCTTTGCACGCCTAGAGAGAATTTAAGATGGTCAACCAAGCCCCCATGGAGAACCTCTTTCACTGGTTAATAACATCACCATAACTCACCCCTAATATATTGGAAAGGGCTTGCACGTGATTGCACCCCAATACCATATATATCTAGAAGGCTGATGATGGGTAGCCACATGGGCTAGTGTTTTTCGTTATAATATATATAATACACATGGGCTAGTGTACATCAAAAAATGTTTTACATAGTTACACAGGCTTATTTTATATTTTTAAATGGTGAGCATATCTCTATGTTATCCTCTTAAAAGTTTCCTTCCTCTAGAAGCTTCCTTGTAAATCCTTTGTAATCTATAAAAACATAATACATAAAGTGTACAGCATGTACAGATGCAGCAATCGCTTTCTTATTGTTGCTGCAATTGTCTTCCTTTAGTTCATCTTATTTGGTACGACCTCTTAATCATGACCTTTGGTTCCAAATCTCTCAAAATTTTCCGTCTTCTACCCTTGATAAACTAACACCCTTAGGCCTCTCCCAATCAAGCCATTATATCTAGTTTCCTTGAGGGTTCCTACCTATTATCCTCCATTACACCTACTCTCTTTAGCAACCTTCAAATCTGGGGAGTTAGTTCAATGTTGGTGTTCTTCATGAAACCGGTATTACAATCACAGACCAAGTTGTAGCTTCTCAAATCTGCATCAGTGTTCTGATCATTTTGCGAAATTTTTATCCAAAAAAGCATCTCACCTTGAAGTGCGAGCTTCCCCAAGCAGAAGTTTTTGATCAGAATGATTCGTGCACTACTAGAAAGTATTCTTCAAGAGATTTCCGGTAGGTGATCGCATCAGAAATTTCTAGCAAAATTGTGGGATCTACGATCTTGTGAATTCGGCACTCTAAAACTTCTGTTCATCTTTTTTCCAATCATGACTCAGACAGAAGAAGCCCAAAATTTTCATATTTAAGATTCTAGATAAGAATGTCAAGTGCAGTTTTTTACATTGAGGACATTATCTACTTGCATAGACATTTTGTTTTCAGATTATTGGCTGCAAAACCTAGGTGGATACTCCTTAATCCCAAATCTGATATTTAATAGCTTCAAAAGCTACAAGAGAATCTTCACAGGAATAGGTAATATTAGCATTCTAGAGCAGATCCTTGTTAGTCATGCTAACACTCATGAACAAATTATAGCTAATCTAGTGGTTCTAACTTCTGGAATTTCCTGCTTCACAGTCGAAAATTTTTCATCAAAGGATCTACATGGAAACTAGGTTCTGGACACCAAATCTCCTTTTGGAATCATCAATGGATTACCCCCTCGTCGTTGAGAATTACTGATCCTTGGCAGCATATATGGATTCCCCTCAACAGAAAATATGGAGAAAGGGTCAGTGACTACATAAACTTTAGCAATAGAGGGAACTCTTGGAAAAAATTAAGCTCGGAGAATGCCAATGATGATGGGTCTATCAGTCTCACTCTCCTTAAGAACATGCTATAAAGTGTTCATATTAGTAACTTGAATAAACACAATGAACTAATCTGGGAGGACTCTTTCGACAGCCATTATAGTGTTAGATCGGGATACAATCTATTGATCAAGAATGCTGATTTGGAGTTTCCTTGGTCTAAGCTTTGGGTTAAAGAGCTCATCCCCAAAGTCATTTTTTTCCTTTGCCTGCCGATTCAGAATAAGGTTCTAACGGTGAATAACTTAGTAAAACGTGGTCAGGTGCTCCCAAACAGGTGTTGTGGTATATATCTTCCCCCTCGGGTAGATGTGGGAAAAACAGAAGGTAAAGGGCGCACGACATAAAGTGTCGACATGAAAAAATTCGCGCCTTGGCGCAGGTAAAGGGCGCACGACATAAGGTGTCGACATGAAGAAATTCGAGCATTGGCGCAAGTAAAGGGCGCACGACATAAGGTGTCGACATGAAGAAATTCGCACCTTGGCGCAGATAAAGGGCACACGACATAATGTGTCGACATGAAGAAATTCGCGCCTTGGCGCAGGTAAAGGGCGCATCTTCAGGAGGCGCAACATTTTGAGCGTTGACACCCCAACAAAAAGTAAACCCTGACGCAGATATTCAAATGGCCATAACTTTTCACAGGGAGCTCGGATTCATGCAAGGTTGGACTTTTCGGAAAGCTTACGAGGTCCTCTATCCAACTACGACTAGATATATTTAATTGGGTGGGAACAAATTCTTAAAAATGTCAAAATACAGTTCGCCACTTTTTGGGTTTGCTAGGGTTCTCACCTACCACCATAATGAGATGAATTAAATGCAACCTAGAGGTGGTTGGGGTAGATTTGGAATTCCTCTCTTTTCTCTCTCATTCTTCCTATAAATTGTAAGGAGGGGCTTCTTTCTAAAGGTTGGACATTCTTGTTTTTGCCCCTCCCTTCTTCTCTTTGGCAGGTGAATTTGTGGAGTTCAAACCTCCCATCTAAAACTGTAATGCAACTTTGCCTCTTGGCACTTTGTAGTGTATTGTGTCAATATTTGGAGCAAATAATGCATGTCTGTGGATGATTCTCAACCCTCTCTGTGTTCATTTGCATCCTCCTGATCTTTCACTGCAAATCTAGTTATCTGTGCATGATCTTGCATTACATTTTAATGGTTTGTGTTTATTGGCAAGACAGGTGTTCTTCATTCCTCGGTGCATCACCTTTGTTAGTTTTATTTTATGCATCTTCTTACCCTGTCTCCTTGAAAATTTACATTAGGTTTTTGAGTAAACCCTCTGCATTTTTATGTGTGCATCTGAACAGAGGAATAGGAACCGGCCTTCATCCGGAGAGCTTTCCTATTTCACAAGGTCCCACACTTGGGAAAAGCTCCATGTTATGCAATCGCACTGAGAGTCTCAACCCATTGAGTTGCAGATCTTCAGGGGTGCTGTGATTCCCCATCAACAGTTTTGGCACGCCCGGTGGGACCAAGAGGTCATTTCACAAGATTTGAAGGAATTTTCAAGAAATTTGGACATAGAAATTACAGGTTTTACAATTTCATATTTTTTCACCTTCCAGGCTGAACTTTGAAATCGATTTTCAAGGGCTTAACTTGCTCAAAACAAGTCAAAATTTCACCAGTTGATAGATCGGGGGATAATATTCAAAAAGGTATTCTTAGATTTTTGAGATTTTGACTTTCAAAATTTCATAGTTTGTTGTATTTCGGGTTTTCCCAGGTGTTGAGCATGTCCCAAGTTCCGACACAGTGTGTTTCAAGTTTTGTAAGTTGACTTGCATGACCTAGGTTTCACCTGTACCTTTCAGGGATTAGTAGCTGCACAACAAGACCCGATAACTGAATTGAAGAGCTGTATCTTTCGGGTCCTTCAAAGTTTTAAATTCTATTTTAAATATTGTCAGGTTTGGTGTGTAACTTGGCAGAATCTAGCCTTTTGAGGCTCATTATCTAACACATTTGGCGACTCCAAAGGGATAGAATTCAGTGGTGTAGCAGCAATAGTTTGCCCAGGCACATGAGAAGAATTCGAACCAGGTCTAATACTCGAGAAGAGGGGTTATTTGTCCACTTGCAGCTATCACCAGGTAAAGGAAGGAGAGGAAGAAGACCACAAAGATCACCATCTCCACCTAACAGGACTTTATCAACCCCTCCACCTGGTAGACCTTTCATCCAATCAACAAGGGTTCTCAGGCCAATCAAAATGGCACAACAAAACCCTTTTGTCAACTTCACTGGCAGCAGCCCACTTGCCCTCAATGCACAAAATCCAGTTCCAATTGCAGCATTGAAGAACATTCCATTTTTCACTGGAGAAAATCATACCACTCCTGGTGATCATGTCAAAGACATTGCTAACGTTTGTGCAATCCATGAGATAAATGAAATGGTTGTTGTCAAATTGCTGGCATCTTCGTTCAAAGGGAAGGCATTGCAATGGTTTAGGAGCCATGGAGCTGGTTCTATCCAAAATTGGAATCAATTATGCATAGTTCTCCATGAGCAGTTTGGAGAAAAGGGAGATAATTTGTCTCTACTGGAACAATTGACAACTATCAAGAGAGCTCTCAATGAACAGCTGACTGACTTCAACTTCAGATTTCAAAGGTTTTGGGATAGGATTCCAGTGGCCGTCAAGCCAACAGCTGAAGGTGCTTTTCTATATTATCTTAAAGCTTTGCATTCTGATATTTCTATGTTAATTCAATCTATGGGAGGCACAACCTTACCTGTTGCTTATAGCATTGCCATTAGGACTGAAAATTGTCTTATTCAAGCTGGTAAGCTAGCTCCTAGGCCTCCCATGCCCTTGTATACAAACTTAGAAAATCCAAATACTAGTCAAGCACCCACTTTGGCTCCTATTCCCACTCCTAGAAATCAAAGTTCAAATGAAACTTCTACTTCATCCTCTAGTGCTTCAAATGAACTCCAAGAGATCATGAAACAATTGCAAAATTTGGGAAATGAGCTGGTTACACTCAAGAGGCAGCAGGCCCAAGGCTTTAGACCTTCTTATCAGCCTCAAGCTCAACCTAATAGGCAACCATACCAACCCAATAGGCCACCCAATCCAACTGCAAATCAAAGCCAAGTAAGGCCTCCCACCAATAGACCATTTCAGCCCTATAACCCCAATGTTGCATCTGCTTCTAAAGCATTAGTGCCAGTGCAAAACAACATAGCTCAAGAGTATGATTGGTGTTTCCCATGCAATGAACCTCACAACCAATCTACGTGCTTCAATGGTGCTTTGAACCAAGCCTTGATGGTGACAACTACTGGCGTAGAGGGTGAAGTGAATCAAGAAACAAATCAGCAACAAGGGACATCTCAGCAAAACACAACTCCAAATGATACCGCACTTGTGAATTGGCAAGCTGAGGATTTTTGTGGCATGAATCAAACAATTTCTCAGAGTGTAGCAGCTAACACAAGATCAAAGAAGAGGAATATTGGTGAAGGGCAGTCATTGACTCCAAGTGATCTACAACCTTCCATCACTCTACAAGGTGTTGGAAGGCAAAATATAGTTCCAAACACGCAAGGAGAGCCCAAACCACCTTCTAAACCAACTCAAATACCAGTTGTTGCTGCCCATGCGCAAGAAAGGAACGTGCAGCCTAAAGGACAGCAAAGAGATCTTTCATCTCCATTTAGCATCATTGATCAAATGAAGAAGACAAACGTGAATATATCAATGTGGGAATTTTTATCCATCCCAGACCAAAGGGATCTTCTACAAGCTGCCATGAAGGATTGGTCAACTTCGAACCAGCAGGTCCCTATGCAAGAGAATGTCCTCACAAATGTTGCTCAACCTGAAGGGAATCATGGAGGACAACAAGGTAAAGTTTTGAAACCTCCTCCATTCTATGTTTCAATAATCATTGGGGATAAACTAGTACACAATTGCATGATTGATGCTGGGGCAAGTAGTTATGTCATGCCCAAGCAAATAGTTGATCAGCTGGGTCTCCGATATGAAGTCATATCAAGGGGGTAGTGCAATTGGATGGGACAGCAGTAGCAATGGTGGGAGTGATTAAAGGTTTGAATCTTACCTTACATACATGCCCCAACGTTACCGTTTTGCAAGATGTGTCAGTGATAGATTTGCCACCACTCTTTGCCCTATGCTTATCAAGGGATTTCACAGCCAAAATTGGAGGCTACTTATCTGCTGACTGAGCACACATGTTGTTCAGAACAAGATATGGTACTAAGGTCACAATCAGATCCGAACCAATTGCAAACTTTCATATTGAGCCTCATACTCCAAGCCAAATCAATGCCAACTGTTCAGCATTTGATCAAGAAGATTATCCAAGCACAGATGAAACTGACACCAAAGTTGGAAGCATCCCAGATTTGACTCTTAACGAATGGACAAGCAAGGTACATGCTTTTGATCCCTACCAAGAAGCAGAAGAATCTGAGCTAGGAGTCTATTGCATACATGAAGAAAACCAGTCTATTCCTAGCATCACCAAACCAGACCATAAGGATGACAATGAGGGTATGGCAGTTATTTTTTGATGGATCAAGGAGTAGGCAGGGTGCAGGAGGAGTTATGCTTATTTCACCTCAAGGCATCAAATATTATTCAGCTTTCCGTTTCCAGTTTTCCTGTTCAAACAACACAGCTGAATATGAGGCCTTGATTCATGGACTTCATTGGGCCAGGAAAAAGGGCATAAAGAACTTGCAGGTGTTCGGGGATAGCGAGCTAATCGTCAACCAAGTTAGGGGACAACATGCTACAAAGAATGACCTATTGAAGAACTACAAGAACAGGGTATGGGACCTCGTTGAGGATTTCGAAGCTTTCAACATCGTGTCCATACCCAGGAAGAAAAATGAAGTTGCAGATAGGCTCGCAGCAGTTGGAGCAACGTTTGATGTGGTTGACAACATCAGAAGGGAAAAAACACAACCACATATCCATGTGCTTGTGAGGCCAGTAGTTCCAGATAATAACACAAGCTGGCAGGTGTTTGAGAACGATCAACAGATCGTCAATTTTTTACAAGAAGAGGCTGAATTCTCAGCTAGGAATTAGGACAGACTAGAGCAGCAGTATGGGGATCAAGTAGTGCAGCTGCGGACAAACAAGCTTCCCAAGGGTTTAGTAACATTGGAATCTATCTTCAACCCTAACGACCAGTTCCGTAAGGAAAAGGCTAACATACAGGTCAAGAGAGAAGATTCAGAGCCAATTCTAGTTGGGGAAGGCAAAACACTTCAAATTGGTAAAGTGGCCACTGAGCAGGAGAAATCAGATTTCATACAGCTTTGCCAAGAATTTCCAGATGTCTTCGCTTGGAGCTATGAAGACTTGAGAGGATTCAATCCAAAGTTGGCACAACATACCATAGAATTGGATCCAGATGCTAAGCCCATCAGGTAGAAGCAGAGACCAGTCAACCCTCACATTGAGCCTCTAATGAAGAAAGAGCTAAACAAGCTAATAGAGGCAAGCATTATATTCCCGATCAAGCACTCAAGTTGGGTTGCAAACTTGGTTCCGGTCAGGAAGAAGAGCGGAGAAATCAGGTTGTGTGTGGACTTCCGAGACCTCAACAGGGCATCTCTCAAAGACCATTACCCACTTCCTTCAATGGAACAAATATTGCAAGTGGTGTCCGGTTCGGAGAGATTCTCTCTCCTAGATGGCTACTCAGGGTTTAATCAGATAATGGTGAAAGAAGATGACCAGTTCAAGACGGCTTTCACCACCAAATGGGGCACCTATGCCTACAAGAAGATGCCATTTGGGCTATCAAATGCTGGAGCCACTTTCCAAAGGGCAATGGATATGGCATTCAAGGGATTGATCAATAAAATAGTTCTGATATATCTTGACGACATCACTGTATTCTCTAAAAATGCAGCGGATCACCTCTTTCATTTGAGGCAAGGTATTTCAGAGGTGTAGAAGATTTGGGGTATCATTGAATCCCAAAAAATGCATATTCTTGGCTCACGAGGGAAAACTTCTAGGCCATATTGTTTCAAAGGAGGGATTGACGATTGACCCAGAAAGAGTTGAAGCAATTCGAGCGTTGCCATTGCCAAGTCATAAGAAGGCTCTTCAAAGCTTCTTGGGAAGGATCAATTTTGTCCGCAGTTTGTTCCAAACTTTGCAGCTCTCGTAAAGCCAATAACGCTGATGTTGAAGAAGAGCATGGCATTTAAGTGGACATCTGAAGGCAAGGCAAGTTTTGAGGCAATAAAAGAGGCTATATCTCAAGCTCCGACTCTCGTCAATCCAGACTTCTCCAAGGACTTTATGCTATATGCCTTCAGTGGTGGAGACACCATTTCTGCAATCCTGGTACAGCGAAACAAGGATTAGAACAACCAGTTGCTTTCTTCAGTCAAGGCTTGGAGGAATACGAAAATAGGTACTCTTTCATTGAAAAGCATGTCCTTGCGGTGATCAGGAGCTTAAAGAAATTCAAGCACCTAGTCTCAAACAACAAGATCCAATTGTTGGTCTCTCATGCGGGAGTCAAGGACTTCCTTCTAAACAAGGATTTGAATGAGAAACGTGCAGGATGGATAACCCGTGTCATGGAATATGACATCGAGATCAAGGTCACAAAACTAGTACGTGGAAAAGGACTATGTGAACAACTAGCTTTGAGTCGGCAAGTTGAAGCAGGTGATGAAAAAGAGACTGTCTTGGTACTACAGGATGGTCAAGAACAGGAAGATGATGATGTGCCCCCTCCTTGTTGGACTCAGAATATGATACACTTCCTACAGATAGGCCTATGCCCTCCAAAAATGAGCAAAGCAAAGAGGAGATACTTCAGATTACAAGCCATTCCATATGTGCTTGTTGATGGTGTTTTGTTTAAAAAAGACATCAATGGAGTTCTATTGAGGTGCATTGGGACAGGTCAAATTGAGAGGGTGTTACAAGATTTTCATGATGGAGATTCTGGAGGACATTTCGCCCCACGGATAACAGCTCTCAAGATAATGAAGGCAGGGTATTATTGGCCCACAGTGTTCAGTGACTGCTATACATGGATAAGAAAGTGCAAGAAATGTGCACTCTTCACAGGCAAAGAAAGACTAGCAGCACTTCCATTGCACCCAATTTTGGTTGACCAACCATTTATGCAATGGGGATTGGACTTCATCGGGGTCATCAACCCAAACTCAAGCCAAGGCCACAAGTGGATTCTCACGGCAACGGACTATTTCACCAAGTGGACCGAAGCAGTAGCGCTCAAAGAAGCAAATGAGTCTAACATACTAGACTTTTATGAAGGAATAGTGACCAGGTTCGGTGTGCCAGCCACTATCATATCAGACAATGCATTGGCATTCATAGGTTCCAAGATTACAGAATGGGCTGTCAAGAATGGAATCTATTTGAGCACCTCTTCAAACTATTACCCGCAGGGTAATGGACAAGCAGAGTCCACGAACAAGAATTTGCTAAGAATCATCAGGACTCTGGATGAAAACCAAAGGACATGGCATACCAAGCTAAAATCAGCATTATGGGCTGACAGGATAACACCAAAGAGGTCTACAGGTAATTCTCCTTACAAGTTGGTCTATGGGAAAGAGGCAGTATTGCCTATATCATTAGAATTGCCAGCATTGGAGCTCATGAAGCAGTTGGAGTTGTCTGAGTTCGAACCAATGGAGGCCAGGTATGCAGAGTTGATGGAATTGGAAGAAATCAGAGAGCATGCAGTTCAGATGATTGAAAAGGATCAGGCCTTAGTAAAAAGATGGTTTGATAAGAAGGCAAGAGCAAAGACCTTCCAGGAAGGGGACCTAGTTCTGAAATGGGATGCAGATCGGGCAAAACCAGGAAGGCATTCCAAGTTTGATGCCATTTGGAGTGGCCCCTACATGGTCACGGGATGTAAAAGTAGTAATGCCTTCCAATTGTCTACATTGGATGGAGAAGAACTCTCGATTCTGGTTAACGGAATCTATCTTAAACATTGCTACTAAAAGGAAAAGGTTTACCCTTGTAAATATTAGCCTAGATTTCAATTCCTCTAAGTGCGTATGCACATTGTCTTGTTGTAGTTAGGTTTCAATTTCCCTAAGTGCTTCGGCACAGGTTTTGTTGCTCTCAGGTTGAATTTCTATAGTTCAGTGTGCTCTCGGAGAAGGAGTTGCGGTATCAGGCTCGGGATCAGAGATCAAGTTGGTTTCAGGTTATTGCTTATGACTCCATGCCCAATGGATTGCTAAAAGGCCACTGATCTTCTACCTAGCAGGCAGGTGATCCCGTTGAGTCACCAAATTGTTGTAAATATCTTCCCCCTGGGTAGATATATATATGGAAGAATATGGAAATCAAAGAAACCTCCGCCCAAAGGCAGGTAAAAGGTGCACATCAAGGGGTGTTGCAACATGACAAAAGTCGACGCAGTTAAAAGGTAAGGTGTCGACATGAAGATAGATTTGCGCCTTGGTATAGGTAAAGGGCGCACGACATAAGGTGTCGACAAGGCGGAGAAATTCGCGCCTTGGCGTCAAGTAAAGGGCGCACGGCACATAAGGTGTCGACATGAAGAAATTCGCGCCTTGGCACAGGTAAAGGGCGCACGACATAAGGTGTCGACAAGAAGAAATTCGCGCCTTGGCACAGGTAAAGGGCGCACGACATAAATATGGATGTCGACAGGTAAGAAATTCGCGCCTTGGCGCAGGTAAAGGGCGCACGACATAAGGTGTCGACATGAAGAAATTCACCTATGCCTTGGCGCAGGTAAATGGATGCATCTTGGTGCAAGAGGCGCAACATTTTGAGCGTTGACACCCCGACAGAAAGCAAACCCTGACGCAGATATTCAAATGGCCATAACTTTTCACAGGGAGCTCGGATTCATGCAAGGTTGGACTTTTCGGAAAGCTTACGAGGTCCTCTATCCAACTACGACTAGATATATTTAATTGGGTGAGAACAAATTCTTAAAAATGCAAAATACAGTTCGCCACTTTTTGGGTTTGCTAGGGTTCTCACCTACCACCATAATGAGATGAATTAAATGCAACCTGGAGGTGGTTGGGGTAGATTTGGAATTCCTCTCTCTTTTCTCTCTCATTCTTCCTATAAATTGTAAGGAGGGGCTTCTTTCTAAAGGTTGGACATTCTTGTTTTGCCCCTCCCTTCTTCTCTTTGGCAAGTGAATTTGTGGAGTTCAAACCTCCCATCTAAAACTGTAATGCAACTTTTCCTCTTGGCATCTTGTAGTGTATTGTGTCAATCTTTGGAGCAAATAATGCATGTCTGTGGATGATTCTCAACCCTCTCTGTGTTCATTTACATCCTCCTGATCTTTCACTGCAAATCTGGTTATTTGTGCATGATCTTGCATTACATTTTAATAGTTTGTGTTTATTGGCAAGACAGGTGTTCTTCATTCCTCGGTGCATCACCTTTGTTAGTTTAGGCTTGTTTTTATGCATCTTCTTACCCTGTCTCCTTGGCAAGTTAGATTAGGTTTTTGAGTAAACCCTCTGCATTTTTATGTGTGCATCTGAACAGAGGAATAGGAACCGGCCTTCATCCGGAGAGCTTTCCCGTTTCACAAGGTCCCACACTTGGGAAAAGCTCCATGTTATGCAATCGCACTGAGAGTCTCAACCCATTGAGTTGCAGATCTTCAGGGTGCTGTGATTCGCCTTCAACAGGTGTATTATGTGTAAGAAGGATGAGGAAATCGTCCCTCATCTTTTTCTCCATTGTCCTTTTGCTGCCGAAGTTTGGGGGAATATGCTTGCTAGTTTTGACTTGAAATGGATCATCCCTTCCTCCTTAGTTGAACATTGGCTATATTGGAGGTCTCCTTTCAAACATGGTATTATTACAATGCTTTGGTCAATGACTTTTCCCCATACCATATGGGTTATTTGGAAACAAAGAAATAGGATATTTTTTGAAGGAATCAACAGCTCGGTTGGTCATGTGATTAGAAGAGCGTACGTTGACATTAAGGAGAAACTATCCCTCTTTAAGCCTCCCAAAAAGCAGAAATTGAATGAAATTGATTCAAGGGTTGCTGCCAAGTCGAACATAATCGCTGAAGATGTCCGATCAATGAGAGTTGATCAAAATAATAGAAAGGATATCAAATGGAAACTTCCCTCTCCCGATCAGGTCAAACTCAACTTCGACGGGGCCTCTAAAGGGAACCCCGGTAAAGCTGGAGGTGGAATCATCAGAGATAGTTCTGGGAAACTGATTGTTGCTTTTGTTGGTAGCATGGGTATTCAATCTAGTCACAAAGCTAAAGCTTTAGCATCTTTATGGGGAATCCAATTGGATAAGGATTTGGGCATCTCCAATCTCTGTGTCGAAGGAGATTCTCTAAATATTGTGAACTGTTTATTGAGCAAAAGCCCACCTACTTGGTCCATTAGTAACTTTATAGAGGAATCCCTTTATAGTTTTCGATCTTTCAATGGTCTACAAATCCAACATAGTACAGAGAAGGGAACCAAATTGCAGATCTCTTCACCAACTTAGGGGTGGAGACCTCTAACTTAACGAAATGGATTGGGGAGGAGAATGTCCCCAATGAGATTCTTTTTAAAATCAGAAATAAAGCCATTATCAAACTATAGCCCTCTTGCAAAGTGTGATAGCAAGAGCAAATTTGAGTTTGCTACATATACGCTCTGCAACTTTTCCCTCTCGAAAATTTTAAATTTTCTAGTTTTCCCTTCGAGTTTTGATGATGGACCCTTTTGGTTTGGCCTCTGATCCCCCTGACGGATCTGACGCTTCTCTTCCTCATTTCCCCAATGGGTCCTGGAAAGAAGCTATAGCTGGATCGCCCAAGGTGACTCACTCTGTCAAGTTGCAGCCCCAGGTGTTGGATATGACGCTGATGCTACAGATTCCTTTGCAAGTTAAGGATGTTGTTCTTGCCTCGAGGGATCCGTCATTGATTGGCAAACTAATGGCACCTCATCCCCCCCTAGAAGACTTTCGAAAATGGACACGCATTAAGTGGGCACCTTGTGGCCCTCTGGAGATTTCTACAATGCCGAATGGCTTTATCCTGTTTACCTTCAGTCTTAAGGAAGATTTTGCCCGTGCTCTCCTTGGTGGTCCGTGGTTCTTTGGTAGAAAATGCTTCTATCTCCTGAAGTGGACCCCGGATTTTAATCCTCGCACGGAGACAATGACCCAAGCTCCGATTTAGGTCTTCCACTGGAGTTCTGGGATACCTCTGTCATTGAAGGTATAGCTCTGTCTTTGGGATCTCTTATTGCTATTGACCAGGCTACTAAAGCTAAAGCCAAACTTATTCATGGCAGATTTTGTATAACCGCTGATGTTAGTTGCCCTCTCCCCAAATCCATTGATCTTTTGTCAAATTTTGGGGTTTGGACTCAACCCATTGAAGATGAGTATGTTCCACAAACTTGTTCTATCTGTAAGAGCATTGGACACAGGGCCCCGGCTTGCCCTTTGAAACCAGTCCCTAAACAAAATGCCCTTGTTCGTTCACCCAAGCTGAAAAGCAAATATATCCCCAAAACCATGCTTGAAGTGAGCACTTCTAATCCCTTTGTTGCCCTACAGGAGGAAGGTGAAATACCATCAGATGAGACTCCCTCTGAACAACCACCTCATGTCCCTGTGGTCGAGGCTTCTACTCCTCCTTCCTCTCCTTCGCTTCACGCTCTCCCTAACCCCCCACTTGAGGTCGGCATCCCCCTTCTTCCCTCCTACTCTGAGGAGACCTTTTCCTCTCTACCTTCTTCCCTCACCCCTTCTATCTGCTTATATGTCGGCTCATCCTTTCCCTCTCCCTCCCCTTTAGTTATTAAGGATGGTGGACCTACCAAAAACACTCGTAGCAACTACAAGAAAAATGGGGATATTGGTACCAATAGCAAGAAAGGAAGACATTCCAACCAGACTAAGCTCCAAATAGAGACAGCTCAGAATATTGCTCAAGGTGTGCACAGTATTCTCACCTTGGATGGTGGGGGCAAACTAAAATCCAAAATGAAGATCCTCTCCTAAAATATAAGGGGAATAAACTCTCCCCTGAAGAAAAGAGTCCTAAAGGATATGAGGTTAAAACATTCCCTAAACATAATCATGCTTCAAGAAACTAAGCTAAAAGAAGATCACATCCTTCCTAAGATATGGCCTGCTGCATCCTTTGCCTTTCAGGAATCCTCTGGAAACTCGGGAGGTCTTTGTATTTTTTGGAACCCGAAGGTACTTTTTAGAGAATGTATTATTAAAACTCCCCATTTTATGGAAATGTTATTTCAGGAAATCGGCTCTAGTATAGGTTGGATTGCGATAAATGTGTATGTGCCCAATTTGGAATCTCATAGAGAAGTCATTTGGAAAGATATTTTGGACTTCAGAAATAATAGCAGAAACTTGCCATGGCTTATTGTTGGGGACTTTAATTCCCCCCTATATCCATCTGAGAAGCAAGGTGGCACCCCAACAAGTGGCAGCAGTATGGAATCCCTTGCCAGCTTCATCTGTCAAGGTGAGTTCTTTGATTTTGATCTTCACGGTGCCTCGTTTACTTGGACGAATCGCAGACTAGGTAGTAATCACATTCAAATTAGGTTGGATAGAATGCTTGGTTCTATGGATTGATTATCTCATTTTCCTGATTTCTTTTTGAGCTCCCTTAATAAAGCTGCTTCGGATCATAGCCCTTTGCTTCTATGTGCAGCAACCTTCCAAAAATCTAAAAATCTGCCATATAGATTTGAGCTGGTCTGGCTCAAGAATCACAATCTGGAGCCACTTATTGAGGAATGGTGGTCGGTGAACATTCATGGTTCAGCTATGTTCAAGTTTGCCATTAAACTTAGCTTTGTTAAGAAACGATTGAAAATCTAAAAAGTTAAAGTTTTTGGGGATATTAGAGAAAGGAAACTTCTCTCTCGGAAGATCTCTAAAATTTCTTACAATATTGAAAGAGGTGGAAGAACTCCCGAATACCATCAGCAAGAATTAAAACTCCTTAGCGAATTCCATAATACTCTTGCTGAGGAAGAAATTTATAGGAGACAAAGATCTAGGACCCTCTAGTTAGAGCAAGGAGACCGCAATACGAAATTTTTCATGTTACAGCTTGCAAACATAAAAGTAGATAAGATAAATATATTAATGTCCAACGAATGACCACAGAAGTAGATCAATGGGACTGCAGTCCAAACAATATACAAAGTGCAAGCGGGGAAGACTTGAAACGAGTTCCCGAGAACAGAAGAAAGAATAAGAGAAGAACAAGTAAAAACCCCAAAAAACAAAACCCCCACAGACGGGGGCAATGAAACATATGGGGGAAGGAAAGCAGAGAAGAGAATGAAGGAGGGGACTAATAAGGAGCTCTACTCAAAAATGGTAGTCACATCCCTCCTAACATTCAAAGCTGACAAGAAGTAGCTTCTGATGGAATGGCTCCTCAAAGAGGGGGGGCGAGGGTCCCCTCCCCCGTGGAGATCTAAGACTAGAACGACGGCCAGGGAGGCGAGTAGATCTGGATTGCCCTCTGAGATGTGTATGTTGCTGAGTCGGCTGGTGGCCACTGGGGGAGCTGTGAAGGTCTAGCCGGGAACAAACTGATCTATACCCTATAACAAGATCAGAGTGGCCTGTCGTTTGGTACCACCCACTGCAGGTAGAACCGAAAAGAAAGATGTAATCTGTCTCATGGAAATGACTCTCGGAGGTGGGTGAAGAATCTGGTCCTGGAGCTCCAGAGACTCACGGATATAGAGGGCAAGGCACCGCTGGTCAATATATCTGAAGAAAACCAGGAGGGTCTGAACCCCTCTGAAGAGGCAATGAAATTGTCCCCAAATCTTATAGTATATGGGGCAGCGGAAGATGAAATGGTCCTCGGTCTCAAACTCCTGGAGGCTACAGAGCCTGCAAAGTCTGTCATCGTGGTCAATATGATGATCCGTCTCACAACGCAATTTGTGGGAGCCCACCCGAAACTAACCCAGGGGTATGCGGAGGGCATGCATCCAATGGCGAAAGGTGTACTGGGGGCGGGTGATGAGTCTGTCACTGATCTCAAAAAAATGCTCTGCATAAAAGGCCATCTTAGGACGTCAGCCGCCATGGGGGTTCACCCAAGTAGTCTAAATAAAGCACCTGTAAATATCCTCTGGTGGACCTATTCAGCACCTGCTTGGTGGGTAGAAGGTGACTGAGAGCATTCAAGGAATAATGAACAGGGGGAAGATGATCAATCTGAATACCAACAGAATCCAACAAGGCCGAAGTATCGGAGAACCAACAACGGCCCATATCTTGAGCAATACTCATAGGGGAACAATAAGCGAGATACAGGTACCTATTCCGCTTATCGGAGAAATCCCCAAACCTCCTGACGTAGTGGATGAAGGCCGAAATGCCAAAAAAGGTCTCCAAACGGAAAGGTCTAGCGCCGAATGCGGCTAAAATAATCAACTGAGGAACCGTCTGCTTGCATCTGATGAAGCAGCGAAGGAGGAGAGTTTGCACTCTCTCAACTGACGCCCAATCCGTAGCTAAAAGGGAGGGCCCCCAAACAACAGACCCATAGAGAACAGTGGGTCGGATGAGAGAGACCATGAGAGACATCTTAGAGGAAATGTCTTGAAAGTGGTGTCGGAAACATTGTCGCTCAAGAACGACAAGAGACCCATAGCCTTTGTTCACACGCGGCTAAAGGGCATGCCTCATACTAAATCTAGGTCATGAGAACTGGACACCCAAATAAGTATATGTATTGGTGATTTCAACCTCCTGTCCCCTGAAAAAGAAATGGAGGTGAGAAGTCTTCAACCGTTGAAGACCATGACCTTCGTCTTACCAAGATTGACAGTCAAATGTCGGAGATCACAAAATAGAGCAAGTGCGTCAAGTTGTCTCTGAAGCCCCTCAGGAGAAGAGGCAAGTAAAACAATATCATCAGTGAACAGGAGAATAGAAATCAAAACATGGTGAAGAAGGCACCCATCCCCTTCCTGAATATGATCCCGAAGAAAAGATTCTTATTCATTAATGTAGATATTGAAGAGAGTAGGGGACAGGGGACAACCCTGTTTAACCCCAATGGTACTCCTGATGAAGTCCGACATCCCAAGAACAGTTCGGAGGCGACCAAGGACAGACTCATAAAGACGCATGATGGCAACAATAAGAATCTCAGAAATACCGATGTCCCTAAGCCTCTGGAAGAGAGCCATGTGAGGTACTGAGTCAAAGGCTTTCCGAAATTCCACAAAGCAGCAGTAGACCTTCGACGAGTGGTGGCAGGCCTCCTCAATAATAGCCCGAAGGGTGAAGATGTGGTCAATAGTGTAATACCCAGGTCGAAAACCAACCTGACCCCTAGCTCTGAGTTGTCTCTGCTCCAAATCATCAGACAACCTGTGGAGGACCATGGCATAGAGTTTGGAGAAAGAGTGACCCACCATAATAGTCTTGTAGTTATTCGGATCAGAAGTCGTTCCTGCTTTGTAGATCGGGTGAATGACATGATGAGACCAAGTAGGTGGGAAACCTTGGCGAACCACCTGGTTGAAGAAATCAAACATATAAACCCCAATTGCCTCAGAACCCTGCTTGAAGAATTCAACCTGGAAGCCCTCTTCATCAGCCACATTGCCATTGTTCAAGGACCTGATCGCCTCTTTGATATTCCTGTATGTGAAAAGATTACTGGGAGGAGGATTTCCAATCTGGATAGACTGCTGCCCCGGGATATCATAAAGGGTAGGGGTGTGGGACAATATGGAGGTAGGATCGATCACCATGGAGGAGGGGGGGTGGTGGGGAAAGACAGTACGCTAGAAAGACCAGGGATTAGACTAGAGGAAGGTAGAAAGGGTATGCCTGCAGTGGGAAATGAAGGATCGCTTCTTACGGCGAATAAGGCACCGGTAAGCAGTCCTAAGAGTGGGGAAGGAGGGAAGAGCATGGGTGAAGGCATGACGGAGGTGACGGTGAAGGGATTTGCACTCCAAATCATACCATTGGTTCATAGGACAAGATTTTGGAGTCCAAAAGGCCGAGGGATGAGTGGTGGAGCTGGGAAAGGATAGTAGAGCAGCCTTCCACAAAGCAGAGGATAGGCATGTGTACTTAGCTTCCACACTCAAAAGGTTGGAGAAGTGATTCTCAGAGGGGAGAAGGTCATGGATGTGAGCTGAGAAAGTGTCGTAACTCCCTTTATCAAACTAAAAGGAAGTACGTGGGGCTTAGCGAAGAGGAGGGGTGGTAGTGGGAGGAGGGTTGGTGTCGAGACAGAAGGATAGGACAGCGTGGTCGGCAAGGGGAATGGGGGAAACGGAGAAGGAACGAAAAAGAGGAGAGACATCCGGGTTGGCAAGGATATAATCTACAACACTGGTGCCACCACCATGGGGGCGGCAAGTGAAGAAGTGTGAATCCGGTAAGCGTTCAATCCCGTTAAGGATCACCATCCCCTTTGATTCCCCGAGCTAGAGAAGGAACCGTCCATAGGCTGTGAAAGGACTATCTGTATCATTGGAAATCCTATGCAAACCCACTACTTATGAGTCAATACTCTATGTGCAGAATGTATCCTTAGAACGGTCATGCAGAGGGACCTGTAAGTGTTTGGTGTGGGCATTAAAATCGCCCAAGATAATAACCTTCCCTGCGACAGAGTACTGACTAATACTATCGTATAAGTACAAGAAGGGGTCACCATCAGGGCTATTGTGAATGGCGTACGAAGAGGAGGCAAGAGGAAAGTAACAGACAACAATATACAAATCCCTAGAACCTCGAGTGACCGCTCTAATACAAATCCACATGTACCTCACAGACACATCGGTGCCAACCCCCAAGATCCTATCCTGGAGGGAGTCCCTATAAAGACAGGGGACACCCCCCAAATCCCGAGTCTCCTGTCTGCAAGCAAAAAACCAAAGGAAGCCCACAATACCCGGGAGAGGTCGAACTAGGCTCTCATGTGTCTCTGTGATGAAAAGCATATCAGCAGCCCCAAGGGCATCTGTCATAAGACCAAGGGAAGACCAAAGTGAGCCATTACCATTCCAACATCTGATAATCAAACCCCGACCCCTCTCCTACTTGACCCATCATTTGGAGACACCCTGTCGGGGCTCCCAACCGGGGGAAGGCGAATCCCTAATAACAGCTTAGAGGTTCCTGATGACCGCCCATTTACCTGCCTTCCTTGCTACCATGACCTGCTCCCTAGAGCGTTTGAGTTCCCCAACCTGTGTCCTGGTGAGATCCTCATCAAGGAAGACCTTGTCTAGGTGAGAGAGAAGACACCTCTTAGCCCTGAGAGTTGTCAACCTGTGTGATGCAGTCCTGAAACGGATGAAAAGGGTGGAATCATAGCCAACCCAAGCTTTCTCTAGTGTAATGTCAAAGATCCCCAAAGTATTCGTGAGAAAGGAGTTACCAACCACCAATGGGTCTTGTGTAGGAATGGTAGGTGGGAGACCCCTCACTTTGAGGTTTAACTCCCTATCACGCCTAGTACGTTTCTCAATTAATTTGGCCTGCACAACGGCCTCAACTGTAGCTAAAGGTGGAGGGACATTGGTTTTCCCGCAAACAACCTTGGTCCATGATTTTGTTTCCAGTTTTAAAGAAGCCTGGTTATTTCTGATCTCCTATTGGGACCGAAGGTCAACAATTTCAGCGTGTAAGGTATCATTAGGAGGGTTGGTATTATCGGTGTTGTTGGCTAGTTTCTCTTTCAAGATAGCATTCTTTGATTCAACATTTCCAACCATGTTAATAAGTGCACATACCTCACTCTAAAGTTGTTGATTTGCAGTTTCAACTTTTTGGTTACGGTTGAGAAGTTTCATTAAGATGTCAGCTGTGCAATTAGGAGTATTGCCCAGGGGGTTCCCAATCGTGCCCCTGCCGGTGGGAGATTCGGGGGCCATGTTTGTCAACACTGTGGGAAAAATAGCCTAAAGAGGAGAGAGGATTAGTGGAGAATCAGATAACATAATATGATCAAAACTAGCAGTAATTTTTTCTCTCACTACCCAAGGTTACAATCCCAACTTTGCATTACTCAGCCACGAACACGACCCACTACCTCGAGCTACAGACTGTAGCCACGAAGAAACGTGGCCTTGTGTACAGATAGACAATCTACGAATCACAAAAGACCAGGAAAATGTGCCCTCGAAACACCAGAAAAATTTGCTTTTGATTCACAAAAAAAAACCCTAGAGACCAGAAAACCCTTCCCACGATTCACGGAGAATCAAAAAAACGTGCAACAGAGGAACACCCACGATTTAGTACCCACGAAACACCCAAGGTATTGCACCAGAAAAACGTGCCCTCGATTCACGAAAAACCAAAGCTACGAATCACAAAAAAACGAAAAGCCATTAACACAGTCGTGGAAGCCATTCACGAATCACGAAATCGTGGAAGCCATTAACACAGTCGTGGAAGCCAAGGTGCAACTATAACAAAGGAACACCCACGATTCAGTACCCACGAAACACCCAGGGTATTGCACCAGAAAAACATGCCCTCGATTCACGAAAAAACGAATCACAAAATCGTGGAAGCCATTAAAACAATCGTTGTGTGGATTTGAGCAGGCTTGATGAGGCCGGTACACTCTCCTTGGTCAACGTTTCCAAGATTAGAGATCAAATCAAAGAACTTTTATTGTTGGATGGCAAATTTTGAATTCTAAAGAGGATATTGCAGCAGACCTTGTAAATTTCTACGTTAGCCTCCTTACGAATGAAAGGCCTCCAAATGAATCTGACACATTCGTTATGTCGCAGCACATCCTAAGGCTTGTTTCTAACGAAATCAATGTTACGCTTACTCAGCCTTTTACTGTTGAAGAAATTCATAAAGTTGTCTTTTGCATGAAAGGAGATAAATCCCCAGGCCCAGACGATTTCCCAGCAGCTTTCTTAAAAAGCTTTTGGGGTATTATCAAACAAGATCTGATCGAGGTTGTCAACGAGTTTTAAACCAATGACTCTCTCTTAAAGGACTAGAACAATACATTCGTTGCATTAGCCACCAAGTCTATGGGATCCAAATCTATTTCAAACTTTTGCCCAATTAGCCTTTGCAACACTACTTCTAAAATTATTACCAAAATCCTTGCAAGGAGGCTGAAGCCTTTTATGAATAGTATGATCTCTTCAAAACAAAATGGTTTTCTCAGTAACAGGTTGATTCAAGGAGTTATTACTGTTCATGAAGCCACCCACTCGGCCTTTCACTCCAAGAAGATTGGGATGATTCTAAAGCTTGATATGCAAAAAGCCTTCGATAGAGTCAGTTGGCCTTTTCTGATTAGTGTCCTCAAAAAATTTGGTTTTTGTGATAAATGGTATAATTGGATCTCTAGTTGCATCTCTACCCCTCACTTCTCTATTTTGGTAAACGAAGTCCCGGCAGGGTTTTCTACAAATAGCGAAGGAATTAGACAAGGAGACCTGCTCTCACCTTTCTTATTCCTACTTATGGCCGACACTTTGAGTAGGGCTCTTGAGGCTGCTAAGCTTGTTAACATTATTTCTAGGCTCAAGATAACGACGAGAGTTCCGGCTACCACCCATAGTCAATTTGTTGTTGACACTCTTCTCTTGGGTATAGCTTCGGTGATCGAAGCTAGAGCACTTAAAAGGATTCTGGACTGTTATCAAGCTGCCTCACAACAACTCATCAATTTCTCCAAAAGTTGCATAGCTTTTATTCATACTCCGGCAAGCATACAAAGGAAGATTGCTGATATCTTTGGTTGTACCATAGCGGATCTCCCTTCTACCTACTTGGGGCTTCCCCTCTTCAAAGGTAGGCAAACTACATCTTTGTGGACTATGGTTATTGAACGTTTTTAGAATAAACTAGCACGCTGGAAAGGGTCTCTCCTCAGCCAAGCAGGCAAGCTTCAGCTGGTTAAAACATCACTTCAAAGCCTTCCTATCTACTTTATGTCTTTGCTAAAAATGTTCGCTTTGGTAGCCTCCTGCATAGAATAGATTCAAAAGCACTTTCTTTGGTCAGGTACTGAAGCGCGTAAAAGGATCCATTTAGTCTCTTGGAACAAGGTATGCAAACCTATGGATGTTGGTGGTCTGGGACTTTGAAGAGTTGCTGATATGAATGAAACCATGTTAGCCAAACTAGAATGGGCTATTGTGTCTGGGGACCACTCCCCTTGGGCTCAGCTACTTACCTATAAGTACCTCCCCCCATTTGGAGGCTTCCTAACTTTAGAACTTTCAAGTGGATTGGCTATATGGAATTCCATTACCAGCTCTCAATCTTTGCTTCAGTCTGGTACTTGGTGGCGCCTAGGGGATGGTATGTTTATTGACTTCTGGCATGATTGGTGGTTAGGAGACAAGCCTCTAGCATGGGACCCTTTCTGGAATCCAATAAAGAACAAACTTTCTGCTTTATGTGGTTGTAAGGTCAGAAATTATATCGGCTGAAAAAATAATAAACCTTACTGGCATATTCCTTCCTGGGAGGGATGCAGCTTTCTTCAGTTGCAGCGCATTAATTGTCTAAAAACGGTCCTCGATGTTCAGTACATTCCCTTTCCCCAAGCTCAGGACGAGCGTATTTGGCCATCTTCCCCCACCAGTGACTTTTCGGTTAGAGTTGCCTACCTTTCAAAAACTCATCCCCCTTGTGGTCCTCCTCTTAAGCTTTCCTGGTCCCCTCAGGTATTACCTAAAATTGGCTTCCTCTCTTGGTTATCCTCCCATGATGCTATTCTCTCTGGGGAAAATCTTAAACATAGGGGTTTCTCTCTCCCCACCCGCTGCATTCTCTATCTCAATGCTATGGAAAGCACGGCTAATTAATTACTTCATTGCACCTTCTCCCAAACCCTTTGGGGTATGCTTCTTGCTAATATGGAGGTTTTATGGTTCTTTCCATCCTCTCTTGCTGAGACTTTTTGTCAATGGCGTTCTCCCTATAAGCATCCTATAATCTCTCTTGCTTGGACTCTCCTACTTCCACACACTATTTGGGGAATTTGGAAGGAAAGGAACAGGGGAATATTTAAAAAGCAGGCTTGTGACTTGGGACAGGTTTTCACCAGAATTGTTTCCAATCTGCAAGAAAATTTGAATAGCTACATCTAGATGAAGCATAAACAGAAAATCAATCTAGGTCCTTCAGCTCCCTAGGTAAAGCAACTGATGATACCAATTGTAGCTCCGGACTCAACATCAGCTAGAGCGAACATTTCTTGGTCCCCTCCGACCGGATGGCTTAAGCTTAATACTAACGGCGCTGCCAAGAGTAACCCTGGCACTTCCGGGGGGGAGTTATCCTAAGAGATGATATGGGCCAGCCTTTGCCTGCAATTGCAACCAACTTTGACTCTGGCACCAATCACAGAGCTGAAGCCTTGGCAATCCTTAAAGAATTGGAGCTAAATCTCAACATAGGCACGGGCAAGATCATTGTAGAAAGCGACTCCTTAAATTCGGTTAAAATTTTGAACTCTGAGGAGCCTGGGCAATGGTCCATCAATAATATTCTCAAGGACATTAGAGCTTTGCAAGCTCACTTTCAACAAATAAAGTTTCAACATATATATCGTGAAGGCAACAGAGTGGCGGATTTCCTGGCAAATTTGGGCGTCCTCCATAAAGGCCAACGATCTTGGATTGGATACTTTCCAGGTGACCTTCTAAATGTTATTGCTAATGACTTTCCATTGCAGGCTTAATTCTCCTTGGAGATTAAATTGGTGTTGTATCTAGTTGTTTTGGGTTGCCTCCAATCTCAGCTTTGATAAGACTAACCCCCTCTTTTGTGGTGGCGGCAGAAACAATTTTTCTTTAATGACTGAAGATACTAATTATGGCTTTTTATATTAGCGCTCATGCGAGGGTAAGTCTCTCTCTAGAGTAATTAGGCGAAGCGGAAGCTTAATTATTGTCAGTCCCCACTATAATTTAATGTTGGCACGTGCGTCCTGCAAGGGAGGAAGTGCTCGTTTTTTCTATTTAAACATCAGCCATTATGGGCTTTCGCCACTTGTGTTTGTTTTCTCTCAGTTCAAAATGGGTGGGCTAATTCGTAGGATTGAACCTTCATCCTGAGAGGAGGTTAAGGGTGGTAAGGATGTTTGGGACATCTTACATGCTGCGGGAATTACCGTTTTCATGGAACATATGAAGGGACACTCTGTCAGGGTTTCTAGTAACGTGTTTGCGACTTAGAAAAAAGGAAAAGTTGAGGTGGGCAGAACCAAGTTTACCATTTCTCTGGAATTAATTGCAGAGGCTACTGGTCTATCCTCTAAAGGCAATGAATACTTCAAGAGATCTTTGCGGGTGGAAATGGCCAATTTTTTAGGCCAGGGGGAGAAACTGAGAAAATACCAATCGGGATACAAGCGGGCTTCTCTCCCTCCTCCATGGGTCAGGGTTGTAGAGCAGCTTATGCGCTACTTCACGTTGGAAGGCAGATACAAGCTAATTTACGGTCCATAACTCTTCCTTCTTTCTCATTTGCGCTACGACAAACAAGTGAATTTGGCTTCGTTTCTGTTTCAGTCTTTAAAGCTCTCGCTTTAATTGGCTCGCAAGGAGGAAGGTCCTCTACTTCATCATGGGTTGCTTTATCTTCTCTTCTCCTTTCCTGATGCTCCCGTTAATATCAAATGTTTCCCTCCTAAATTGGGGAAACAACACCGCCAGCTTGTTGCTTCTGAGATGCCTTAGCACCCTGCTTCATCCTTCGCCCCTTCATGCCGCCTACACCGCCACCTTGACCTTCAACCTGACTTTGATTCCGATGTCCTCATCATGGGTCAAAGTGTTGCGTCCCCCGCTTCCGCTCCCCTATTGTCCCCCTCCTCTCTACAGCCTCTCCCCGGGTTGGGGCCTTTTGCACTTACCCTGATTGCCTCGGCCCCTCCTGTTACTTCGGCCTCCCCCCAGCTGGCTCCTGTTGTTGACCCTTCGTTGTTACCTTTTGTGTTGTCGTTGTTGTCTCCAGTGCTTGCCCCTGAAGACTACATTCATGAGGTTCTGCTGGGGATTTCGTCGATCTACCCGGATTTTCCTTCTCCAGCGCGGGCGAACTCCCCTGACACTGTTGTGGAAGATAAGAATGTGGAGTCCGCTAATGTGTTGCACCCTGATTTAGACTCTCAGTAAACGCAGGAAGTTCATGACATTGTTCTTAATATTCTCGGGAAGCTTAACAGAGCTTTCGAAGTCATTAAAAGTTGGACGCTGCACACTGATAGGACCTAGGAATGTATCAGCTCAGACTGCCTCAACTTGATCACACTTGTTGATAATCTGGCTGAAAGACATGGCTCATTTGTTGCCAAGGAGGCAGGTAACTCTCTAAAGAAAATCTACTCGATGTAATTGGGTTGGTCGCCCTTTGTTTTTAGGTTTTTTTGGCGTTTTGGCCGTCTTCGGGCTTTCTTTCTTTGTGCTTAACTGTGTTATCTAGCCAATGGGCTTTTTTGTAAAAGGATGTGGGTCCTTTCAAAACCATCACTTTCGCCCTTTTCCAAAAAACTATAGCCCTCTTGATATTACTAGCATTCATATTCATCTTATCGTGAGAAATATTGGCAGTCCCAAGGTCTGTTTCTGCCTGAATAATCATTCTTCTTATAGGGAATACAAACATGTAAATGATCTCCTCATCCCCTTCAAGCACGTGTGAGAGCCTTTTGATGCTTTCATTGGGTTTCCCCCCACAACATTTCTAGAAAACACTACGTGAAGGCGCAAAGGATTTCCTAGAACAAGATGGGGGGAGATCCTTGCAGAGTGGAACCAACTCCAAATAAAGCTTAAACGGATGACAACAACTTGTGGAGCATTCTTCAAACTGGGGTCTTTACCAATTTCATTGAGAGGGTAAGAGGATAAAACCCCCATATCTCCACTGATTTCATCAAAAGTTGGAAAGACAGAGTGGTCTGAATCAGAGAATGTTCCATCGACATCACTGAGGATCTTATTACACCGATCAATAGTCTCATAATGGATGGGGTTAAGTTCCACAAAAGCAAATGTGATAAGGCGGAGGAGGAAAGCAAATCCTTATTGCAGGGTGAACAATTGATTCCCTTTCAACGTGGATATCTCAAAGATTCCTTCCCTAAGCCCTACAATGAGGTGGAGAAAATTATAATGAAATACATTACACTTGAGGGCCGGTTCCAGATTATCCACAATTACCATTTGGTCTTTCTCAATCACTTCAGGCACAAACTCCTGGTGAGTATTCCTTTCTACATTTTACTGTCTTTGGAGAGCTTGATTAAAGATGTGTAATGGGGGAAGAAAATGCTTCCTCTTTATCAAGCCGTCATCATGCTTATTTACAACCATGTGGCTGCCGGGGGACCTAAGCCTATTTTAGGTCGTACCCATGACCCTAACCCCAGTCATGGTAACATTCAAATAGCCCCCCACTCCAAGAAAAGGCCTCTTAAGGAGAATGTTTCCCATAGGGTTCTAAGGAGCCATGTTGATAAAGGTAAGAAACAGGTAGGTGAAACTGAGAATAAGATGCAGATTCAGATAAGTAATGACAGGGAGATAGCTGCTCAGAGCCTGCTCTCCATTGGTAAGGATCTTTAGAAAATTAACCAGGGCAGCAAAAATAATTTCATTCAAAACGAAATGGAGCTGCACGACGACGTCATTAAAAAGATGAGGAAGGACGTCAAGGTCATGAAAGATAACATCAGGGGCCTTAAGCTTCAGAAGGCTGGGGATTATCTTGCCACAAAAAATTGGCATAATATGGTTGACAAGATGGCTAAACTTGAGGAAAACGGATTTCTTCTTCAAAATATGAGAGGCATGGTTACCTACAGTAATATGGTTGTTGACAATCGCATTGTTCAGGCTAGATTGCTCAATACGCTCCTTACAATTCAGGAAGGTTCTCACCACACCATGACCGATAAAAGAGCAAATGGTAGCAACAAGGGCCTGAACAAAGGGAAGAGGGAAGATAATAGCCTTAAGTTACAGCAGGACTTGAACTCAAATGTCACCAAATTGAAGGAAGTTTTATCTAACCTCCATAGTTAGTCAGCTCCTCTACTCGGTGATGTTTTGTTGTGGATTTGCTGCTTAGGAGCTGTTTTATGGCTGCTATCTTGCTGCAGCTTGGCTGGATTTTGACTCATTTTTTGTTTGTGTATCTTAACTGTTATATATGGGTATGAGACCCTTTTGTCTTTGTTGTAACAGGGTAGGGTCCCTACTAAAAAAAAACCCTTTACCAATATCTTTAAAAAAAATAGAGCTAGTCACACTAATAACAAAACCAAGTTAATGCAAGAAACGATGAGAGTGTTCAAGATTATGCTTTTGCAAAATCAATCACACACACAACCTTTTAACATCTCTGCAATGCATAGTTACCATGTTCGAAAAGTTCAGATAGTTCGAAAGGGGAGACAAGTTCTTTCAAAAGGTTCAGTTTGGTTTGGTTTAGAAAAATTACAAACATAAAATATATATGAATGATAAATACTATACATATATGATGTATTTGAAAAGAAAAACCAATTACGCATAATAATAAATTATTATCTACGGAATTTTTCTTTTACATGCTTAGGTATTAGTGTTTTTTGTTTTGTTTTTGTTTTGTGTTTGAAGTTCTTTTAATTTAAATGCTTTAATTTTGTAATTAAAATAATAATAATGTTCGACCAAACTTGTTCAATAAGTTCGATCAGACCAAAAAGTACGGTTCGAACCGAATTTTCACTAAGTTTGTAAGAACATGGTAACTATGTCGCAACAGTTCCACCTAGCAACTTGGCTCTACCTACAGAACCAGGTTTGTTGTCTTCGCTTCATATAATTGTCGAGGAAATTAATGATTCTAAACCACTACCATCTCTACATGATTCTCACCAGTCTAACCATGAGGCATTATGCACTCCTCAAATGGTCAGCCAATTAATGATTCTAAACCACTACCATCTCTACATGATTCTCACCAGTCTAACCATGAGGCATTATGCACTCCTCAAATGGTCAGCCACGCGATCCATGGTGAAGATATTTACAATTGCCCTACAACAAGTTCCACATGTAACTCTAACACTCCAACTACAATCCACTATTTTTCCTTGGTTCAATTATAAATTCGGCAAATCGATGATGAACTCTGTATTGCTCATCCCCTTCCACAGTGAACAACAGATCTTAATCCTATGCAGGCAGATTATGCATTGTTTTGACCACTCAAATGGAGGCCAACCTATATGATCCACCAATAGTGTTGTAGCTTTACCAGCATCTGAATTTAGGAGCATCATTCTATGACAGTTGGATTGCTTTTACTGTCTCACACTCAATCAATATTGTTAAGTCCAAGTTTGCAATATACTGTTTACGCATGTATTATATGATACTGTATATGCATCATGATAGATTTGGATCTCGGTTTAGGGAAATAGCCAATGAATATGTGAGTTTGCAGTATTGAAGATGATGTATGTGGCATGGCATGAGATCATTATATGATTCGAATTTTGCATCAGTAATGTTAGCATCATAAGCTAATAAAATCACCATTGTGACTATGTAACTTTTTGATCACTTGACATTCTTTCTATGGCTCTTGTTGGATGTAACCGCAGAACAACGTTCAAGATGAAGTTATGAAACCGTGAGACCTCAAATAAGATAGGTTTCAGTGCAAAGGCTTAAACACTATGAAGATGTCATCAAAATCAAAACTTGATTGCATATTTGTGTTCCTCTCAAAAAATTATGCAAGTTCAAAAAAAAGGCACTTGATTTCGAGTTCATATTCAAAAGTTATGGCCTCCGAAAGGTACTGAACTCTGTATGGTGACGGAACCGCCCCTACAGACAGAGTGGTGGTTGCACAACTGTCAGTGGCGGTTTCGCAACTGTCGGTCTGTGGTAAGCGACGGTTCTGTCACGCGGGAAAGTCTGGGAAAAGTAAACGGCTGCAAACGGCTGCAAACGGTTCCTCTTGGACTTTTGAGTCTTTTGGGCTTCTGATTCGAGCTCTCCTTTGTGTCAAACTTGTATACATATATATGTGAGGAAGGTCTTTGTAAAGGAGGAAGAGATTCCAAGCAATTTTTCTTCTTGATCATATGTTGTTTTCTGAATTGGAGTGTGAAAGGTAGGTGTGAGTGAGTGAGTTACAAAGTTTGTATGAGTGTTTGAACATCATAGTGTTCATGGAGGCCTTGTGCTTGTACATAAAGACATGATAGTGAGATGAGGAAGCATTGCTTCACTCTTGCTGGAGTTTTCTCGATTTGAGTTTTTCCAAGGTAATCTTGTGTCTCTTTTATTCCATTTTGCTCTCTTTCATTGCTCAATATTTCTTTTGTTATGCAACACTCCTAGTTCATTTCTAAAGCACATTTAATAACTATTTATGCAAATTGAAAGAAAATCGTATATTGATGAATGATGGAAATTGTGAGGAATGCATAGGATCCAAGTTGGTGAAACTCAGTGTGTAATATCCACCTAGTTTACGGATCATTATATGGCAAGTGACAGGGATGACTGTGTTTTGGAATCATTTAAGTAATATGAACACCCTTAATCGATGGGTTTGGGCCATGAGGTGCAAATCAATGTCAGCAACCTCTTTTTGTGGTTGTTTTTTTGTTCTTTGCTTGTTAAAAAAAGTTGTTTGAAGATTGACAGCTGCATACTTTGAAGATTAACTGATTCCCACTTGTAATGCTCATGAGCCGCTCTACATTGTGGACAGCCTCTCTATAGTTTGGCTTGAAAAGAACGGATTTTCTTGTTAGGGTGTTGAGTGTTTGGGGTGGACAGGCCAAAAGCATGGGCACTCCGTAGAGCCCAAATCAAGAGATCTTGAGGAGTATAGAGCAATGGGAATGGATGGGTTATGGTAGCAAAATCGATCTGCTCTATTTGAAGTATTAGTGATTGTAGACTTCTCCAGAATCCAGCGAGTATATGCAGTACACGTCGGGCAGAGGTTCCTTCCCTCAACATCCCAGTAAGGAGAGTTCCTAAGCTACTACCTACCTGGTTGCTAAGAATCTGACTACCAACTGAAGGAGATTAGTGTAAAACAAATTGCTGGAAAGGATCAGTTTTTGTAACAGCAATGAAAAAATTAAGAAAAGCAGAATTTACAGGGTTATCATTTATAGAGAAAAGCAGAATGGTGCATATATTTTAAAATCTTGCACGTGAAATGGCCGAGTTAATGTTGTTTTCTATTGATAATGGAAACATAAGGGGTTGGAGAAGAGTAAAGCTAGCGATTTTAGGGTTATTTGTTCGGTGTAAAATGTCATTGATTCATCGAAAGAAAGACTCACGAAAAGGGAATGGTTGGAAGAGAGTCCAAGAGCTCTAACGAGGCCGAGGCACTGGTTTTCGGAGGCGGCGACTCCATTGCCAATAATGACGGCCCGTCTCACAAGGGTGGCCACGCCTCTGTCGAATATTTCAGGCATCCCTGCGGAAGCGCTCGGAGGCTCCGGAAGCTTTATTGTTCGTCTTCTCATTGCTCCGCTCTACATTTCATTTCACTCCCTAACCCTCTACCCTCCCTATATATATTCCTCTCATAAATATTAATTTATAACTATAGTAACCACTTTCTTATCATTTAATCGTTTTATCAACCAATCACAATCAATTATTTTTATTTCATATGATTTATGCAATAGTTTTAAACAATATATAATGTTTTATTCATTTACAAATACTAATTTTCATGTATGTGATTGATTGTTAGATTTTTCTCCTTATTCCCACACAACAAAATGACATCATAAGCCATTCTATTTTCATGGAACACTTCCCTATTTTCATAGAATAATTCTGAAACAATTTTTTTTTTTAATGGAGAGCAATATAATCCCTATTTTTGTGGCTTCGTGTCTCACTTTTGAAGCTATTCGATGCTAAATATTTTTTAAAAAACAATACTATGTCATAATTCGTCAATAGGCGTCCACTTTTGAAGTTGCCTTTGCTGGAAAGTGTCAAAATCCAGCAAAGTTTTCCAAGCAAACTTTTTTCGGCAATATTATTTTCTCCTCTCCCAAAATATTTGACCCTGTAGAAGGTGTTGAGATCGAGGTTGCAGACGGAGATAATTTCGACGTTTTCAAAGTCGAGGGAGGCCACACGGACAGAGCCACATGTATGTTTTATTTCGTCTCTGTGTTGGAGAATGGTGATCATTGTTATATTTTGCACTTGTTTTTGAATGCGATTGCAGATGCAGAGAACTGCGGCTTTGTTGTACTTGTCGCATTAGGACCTTTCGGGTTTTGGTTTGATGATTTGTTGAATGGATCCCATCTAGATTGGGTGGATTTCAGATTGAAAAGATCGTAATTGAAATTGGTGGCAAGTGTTGTGAAATATCTGGACAAGACATGTAATTTATAGAGGTGTTTGGACGAGAGATTTGTTTTTTCGGAGTCCCATGGTTGATGGTGTGGCAGAGTACAGAAGGGTTTATGGGAGAGGAGGGAAATGCAGAGACTTGTGGGTGTGGAGATTGTAAGCATAGAAAATTTGGTAGGCATTGAACTCAATAATCTTTAGGTACAGTCATGACGAGCTAACATTAGGATCCACGTTATAATTAGTAGGTGTGATAATTGACGGGGGATACTTAAAGCTCATTTTCTGGAGGTAATGACATTGATTGGGCCAACATTGTTATACACAGAGCTTATTCCTCTGGATCATGGACAAGAGAGGAAGATTAGCATTTTTCTTTGGCTACTTACAACAAACTTTGGGTATTTATTTTCAAATTTTATTCCATATTTAATATAAAAATTTGTATACTCCTCTAGCAATGAGAAATGTCAAAAGGTGTAAACATATAACTGATTTTAGTAGTGGAATTGTTCACCTAAATGCATGGACTACAATGATTGTGGGACATATACATCATGGGACAATAAACTCAATCGTCGAGTGTAAATCTAGAGCCCATGACGCTTTCCAACATCCTCCCAACCTCTGTCAAAATGGGAGATTTCAAACATAGCATTTTCCAGCGTTGTTTACTCAATCACATTAGCATAAACATGTTGGCAGTCATGACCTACCACCTCTGTTTAACCATCGCCCAACTCGAGCCATCAATGTAGGCGTTCATGGGAATCCTTGTGGTAGCCATGCAAACTTTTCAACTAAATTCTTGATAGGATTCATTGAGACTAATTCTCCAAATGCAACGTCAAGCAGTTATTCAACCTGATAAGCTCACTTTGGCAAGCATAATAGGAAGTGTTTTTACGGGATGTAACAGTTAAATGTGCCCTATTTGATATGTATGTTAAATGTGGTGACAAGACCTTGGAAACTTTTAAATGTCCAAATGAGAGATTTAGTATATGGACAAAAATTGTTTAACCAAAGGACTCAATGTGATATCTTATTATGGAATACCATAATTATAAGTAAATGCATTTGGAAATTGTAATCATGATTATGCAACCTTTTCTAGTATCCTCTTATCTTGCGTCAAAATGGGATCTTTAGAGTAGAAAATGGACAACCATCAAAGCATAATAGTAGTGGATGTTTGTATGTAGTTGAAAGTGTATTAAACATGTATGGGTCCCTTCCGACGTAATTCACAACTCATGTGCAATATCTAGTTAATTATATTTTCATGGAACACTTCCCTATTCTCATAGAACAATGCCCAAGCAATTTTTTATAATTAGAGAGTAATACAATTTTTTTGTGGATTTAAATTAACAACTCAAAATACAAAATAACCCTAAATGTTAACCTTTTTTATGGCCTTGTGTCTAACTTTTGAAGCTAGTTGATGTTAAAGATTTTTTTAAAAACAATACTTAAACATTTAAAACAATTCAACAATTAACTACAAGGCGGGGACTAGTCGCACTATGACACTTGTTTATAAAATATCTATATAGTCTTCATTGCTTTTCTTTTCCGCACGAAGTATTCGTTACAAATTATGTATGTAACTTTAACGAATTTGAATTTCTTCAATCCATATTTGTGTATTTATATGTAATTGTGGTGTATTTGAATTTATTCAATTAAGATTGATGTATTTTAATATTTTAGTTATATATAGTTAAAAGTATATAACCAAAAATATTTAAATACATATATGTATTTGAGCATTTCTGGATATATATTACCAATAATAAAATAGTACACCTATTCACAAAAAAAAAAAAAAAAAGTGGTATGGAAGAATATAACAAGTCCAAATTTGCTTTAAGGCAAAGGAAACAAAAAAGCACGAGGTCAGAAACATCAAACCAATCACAAGATCACACTCTAAAAATTAGAACAATTAGGTCACATCCACAAAAAGGGTTGAAGGCGAAGGATCTCTATCGTTAAGCTTGCCCCAACCGTCATCTAAAAAGTCATGCTCGATAGGGATGGGCTCCCAGCCAATGGCAATGGCTTCAATGGCTTTTATTTGTTCTTCAGATGTATTTTCATGCCCCCACTGTCACACCCCACATTTATATTTGTTACTTTGTTGTACTTGGCTTGGGTGATTAGACACTACCTTTCTTGTTATATTTGATGATTCATTATTGTTTGTTAAATTTAATATGTTGTTGTACTTTGCATTATTTCAATGTTTTGAAATGAATTAATGATTGTCATCGATGTTGGACCGCCATGCAAAGAAATGTTTACTTCTAACATTCAAATGATTTGGTCGCAAACTAATCTGCAAGTAAATAATAAGGTTGATATAATCTAAATTGAATTAAATCTTAATTTCAGAGTAACTTACTGTAACAAATGATATTCAAGTAACTATATACAATAATGCACAAACAATAAGCATTCAATAATATAAAACCCTAATAAAATGAGAGAGGAAGATGACTTAGATGATCTCAGTTGATCTGGAAGTGCTTGGGACTATTTGAGTATTAGATCTGGTTAGAAATAGTGTTGAAATGGCTGATCAAGGGATCTAAACAAAAATAGCCAAATTGTTGGGCACGGGGCGCTACAATAAGGTTGACGCACCCAGGATCAGGACTTAGCCACTTCTATTGTGAAGGTTATTTTTGGATTTAGTGTACTGAGCACACAAAGACATGAAGACTTGCAGTCCACGCAATGGTATTTTGGGAACAAGCATCAGCTAAGCGTCATGCATAGTTTAGGCTAATAATAGGATTTCTACTCAAAGTTAACTATAGGAAGTCTATTGTTAGAGCACTTGCATGTTTTGCATCCTTTTGTAAAGGTGCATGGCTATTATTAGCATGTGGCCTATTTTGAGATAGTGCATGGGTGGTGAAGGGAAAGTCCCCACCCCTATATATATGTATTGATTTGCACGGTCAAGAGTTTGTGTCAATTTGTAGAGTTATGTTGTTGGTTTTGTCGCACGCATGACTCATGGAGATACTTTATAATGTATGAAGCTTCTGTGTTTTACAGTATTTAATACAATGGTTCATATTGGCTAGATAATGGTGTTGAACATGACTGAATATGGTTCTTGCATGGTAAATCTTGTTATAGTCATTATTTAGTTCATCTTACATATATTCTAAGATCTAGATTTGGTTTATGCACTGTGTGTTGTTTACTATTGGTTATGAATCTGAATACCTATATGCACCATCATGCTAACATTCTGAATAAGCAACCATAAAGAGGGACCTTGTGCCTTTGCGTGCTTCAAGGTGAGCACTCAGCTCAGGCTGAGTGATGTGCCAATGAGCCTGGGTTATTCACAGTGAATTCTAGGTTGCATCATTGGTTCCATTGTCAGGACCTCTTTTTCAGTTGTTTTCAGGATGTTGCATGATGAAGACATACCGGTTGACCTTAGCAAGTGTTGAGGAGTGGATAGTAGATCTGGAAGAAGAGTACGCTCAGAGATTCAACACTGGATCTGAGTTTGACACACACACGTGGGTTGAGCAGAATTTGTATGACTGCTTATATGAAAGCTTCTTTGTTATCTTTCCCATAGAACTATACGAGTGGTTGGTTGCTTATGCATCTAAAAGGAATTGGAGGTTTCGCACACTTGTCTAGATGCAAGAAGAATTTCAGGCTCTCTATGATGTTGATCTAATTTGGACATGCATTATGGATACTTGGTTCCGTGGTGTTCTAAATAGCTATATTTTGGAGTACTCAATTTCCACTTACTCTTGTCTAGAGGTAGCTGAGTTTCAATTTTTACATTATCCCAGGGGATCATATCTGCACAAAATTCCATTGGTGATCAAGATCTTGATGGTAACCCTAAATTTGGAAGAGAAGTCGATGGCTAGCTAAACCCCACCACACGCGGGGGCAGGAGCAGGTGTGGTGAAGGATGGAGGACCTAGCAATAGAGAGGAAAAGAGAAGAAAGGTGGATTAAGTTCAATGAGGCACATGAGAGGGATTTAGAGAAGTAGCGTGAGGTTGCAGAATGGATGGCATTGTGGAGAGAGATGGCTCATGAAGGATTTGGAGCTCACGTAGAGGACATGGAGCCAGAGCATCTGGAACTCCCCCATTTGGGAAAGCATGATAGGGAACCCTCATCAACCTCTTATGAGAGCATGCCAATAGAGACAACATGGGCCATGGGCGCATCTGAATCTACCTGGAAACCTAGCCCTTGCACTTGGTTTTCCAGTTTCTAGTACAGCCAGTAGTTAGCAAGCTAGTTTGGGCAGTAGAGTAATAAGAGGTAAAGTTGACTTATCAGTAGGATCAGGAGTAAATCAAATAGAAAGTACATTTATGGCCAGGAAGACATCTTCCTTGTTATTTGGAGGTCCGGTGTGAGGTACCTTTTCAGGCGCATCATCTACACAAAACATAGGTGCGCAAAACTTTGGAATCACATCTGGGAGTAGTGCAACTTCACAGACTATAGGAGTTCAGTTTAGCACCACTATTGGGACACAAGGTAGTACATCCTTTGGTCCAATTCCTATTATAGGGGGAGGATCAGGTAGAATAGGTGGCTCAGGATCTAGATCTGGTGGATCTGGAGGTGGAGGTAACACAGAGGTTCTGGATCTGGTGGGCATGGTCCTCATCAGCCCCAAAATATTTACATGGAGATGTCACTTCATCTCCCAGAGTATAGGGGAATAGAAGATGTTGCTGAGCATGTCCATATGTGTGAGATATTGTGGCATGTGAAAGGAATTACAACTTCAGAGCACAAGGCTAGTTAGTTTGTAACTATGTTGTAGGGACGCATGCACAGCTGGTACATGAAGTTTGACCCTGATCAGACTTGTGTGGATTATACGATGTTACAAGATGCTTTCATTAAAGAATTTTATATCCCTGAGTTCGAGAAGAAAAGTATAAGTGTGCTCAAGGATATCAAGTAGGGAACTACTGAGAGTGTCTGGGAATATGATGCTCATTTCAAAACACTCTTGTCTAAACTATCATATGATATCCATGCAAGTCAGCATGCACAGTGGTTTTTCAGAGGCCTGATCATGCCTTTTAGGAGGGCACTCTCACATAAGACTTATACAGACCCGTGTGAGGCACTTGAAGTAGCTTTGTGCGCGTGAGGCAGTCAAGAGCATAGACACTAGAGTGAGCCCATTCTTGGAGGCTCAGATTGTGGAAATGGAAAAATAGTTAGAGAAACTATCAGCCAATACAACACATGAGACACACACTGGAATTTGGTGCACAGATTGTGAAGTAGAGGGGCATACTAAGGATAGTTGTCCTCGTAGATCAGTGTGCTCCTTGTTACTGGAATGTGAGATATGTCATTTAGACCATGATGTGAACTGCTGCCCATTGTTGCAACACATGATAAGGAAGAATGTGTCTTGTTACTGTAAGATTTTCCAGTCCACAACTCACAATACTGAATATTGTAGGTTGATTGATCAGATCCATGATGTCATTGATATTGGTGTATGACAGACTGGAGTTGCAAATAACTCTAAGGATAAAAGTGAGCAACATGATCATGGTCACACTCAAGTGCATTATGATCATAATGAAGGGTGCTTTGAGGGAGGCCATGGTAGAGGTCAAGGATACCATGGTGGATTCAGAGGCCGAGGCCGCAGTGGTGGACGAGGTGAGTTCCCTCGTGGAACATGTTATAGATGTGGATCTCCTGACCATTACAAGCTCAAGTGTCCTAAGAACATTACTTGTTATTTTTTCGGAAAGAATCATAACTATGAAGAGTTTCCAGACTTATATGAACATCTGAGAAAGAAGAAAAACATAGGAGAGCAAGGGCATAAGGATGGTTAGAATACAACGCGCCATGGAAAACCAATGGATGTCGAAGTTAGCATCAGATCCTGAGGTATTACCTGTGAAGATTACTACACATGTTGAGGTTGTGCGCACCAGAGAAACATTATAATAAAAGCCTACCATTACTAAGGAGGAGGTTTTACATGCAAAATACCCAGACCCTACACATCAAAAGGAGGTTTATCAGGAAACCATGGAGGTACTCAGAAATCTGTAGGGTGAAATACAGTGTTTAAAGGAACAGTCACAGAAGTTGGAACAGAAGAAGGTAGCTTGAGACTTTCCAGTCAAATGTTGATGATCTGAAGGAAGTATGCAAGATGTTGCATCAGGAGAACATTATTCCATTACTAGGGAGTTGGTTAAAGGGAAACACTCCATGCACTGGTATTGAGAATGGATGAAAGATTTTACATGTTAATCTCCCTCCTCATAGCTTGGATTATGACAAGGAGATCACTCTGAATGTTGTTGTGGATGGATGGATTTTGAGCAATATTTTGATTGACATAGGCATGGAAGTGAATGTGCTTACCTTAGATGCATGGGTTCAGATGGGCAAACCTCCATTGCAGCCATCTTCTAATGTATTGTATATGGAAAATTAGACTAAGGCCATGCCAATTGGAGTATTGAAGGATGCATCCATTACTATACAGGGGGCCAAGTTCACTGGGGACTTTGAGGTCTTAGTGCTTGCAGAAGTGGACAACTTCCCAGCTTTACTTGGGCACCCTTAGTGCTATGTAAATAATGTTGATTTAAAGTTCAATATTGGATATATCAGTTTTGAGAACAAGGAAAAATGAGTTATTATCCCTTTGACAGACGAGAAATATGCACCTTATGTTGAGCCCTTAAGTGAAGAAGACCTAAACATAATTTATGTGCGCACCATTCAAGATCCGGAAGCACTTGAGCCATCTAAGGAAGGAATTCTCTAGTGGGATGATGCACAGTCCATCATTGATACTACAAGTATTTCATGTGACAACTGGGCACATGTCACTTATGAGATGGTTGGGCATGAGGTAAGAAGCGTAGCTACGTGCATAAGTAGGTCGCATTGTGTTAGGCGGTTAGGCAACAACCTTGTACCCTGGTACACTGGTGAAGGAAACCCTGAGGTATTCCTATGAGCCATGGAAGTACAATGGAAGGATCAGGTGGATAGAAGGAACATGTTAGTTTATACCCTATGTGGGACAGTAGCGCGTTGGTGGATGGTTCATAGGGATAATCTCATAGAATGGAGAGAGGTGAGAATTGCCCTATCAGCAAGGTTTCTCAGAAGTAATGCACCTACTCAAATATGTGAATATCATGGTAATAATCTTGTTCAACATTGCATTCAATAGTGTGAGAGACTCTAGATAGAGGGGCAGGAAGCTTTACCACCTTCATTATGGGTGCACAAACTTTATTTCACCTTGTGAGGCTGTGTGCGCGCTTTGTATGTTTATGCGGAGTTGCATAGAGAGACTGGAAATTGGCAAGACTTGATAGCAGGAATGATCCAGACTTTTGACTACTTCTCCACTAAACCTCTAGTGAAAGAGGCATTACAGGTTATGAAGTGCTTGACTATGGGAGATAGTGCAAAGGTTGAAGAACTCATTCAGGAGTTATTTGGTGAGTCATACCTAGAAGCGTGTTTTGATGAAGTAGATGAGATAGATGCAGAATTGCTTGAGCACACTTGCCTAGAGAAGGAGAAAGGAAAAATGGTCTACATGGTGGATGATGAAGAAGTGGAAAATTTGGACATAGATCATTCAAAGGGTACGCGCAAGGTCTTAGATAGTGTGGATGAGAAGGCACGTGCCTACCATGAACCTATGAAGATGAAGAAAGTAAACATTGGAATGAGTGTTGAACCTAAGGAGGCCATAATTGGAGATTACTGGTCTGACTTTGAAGTGGCTAAGATAATTGAGTTACTACTCAATTTCCAGGATCTATTTCTTTGGGGCTACTATGATTTGAAAGGAGTGTATGAATCTTTGGGTGAGATGAAAATTAAGTTAAAAGAAGGTACGCACCCAATTAGGAAAATACCTTACAGGATGAATCTTAACTTGCACGCAAAAGTTAAAGAAGAAATTGACAAGATGTTGAAATCTGGCATCATTGATCCCATAGAGGAATCAGAGTGAGTTCTCCCTATGGTAATCAACATAAATAAAGATGGAAGAATCAGGATTTGTGTGGACTACAGGGAGTTGAATGTTGCATGTGTGATTGATCCTTTCCCTACACCATTCATTGAGGAAATATTGGAAGGCATTGTAGGGCGTGAAATTTACTCTTTTATAGATGGATTCTCTGGGTATCATCAAGTAAGAATTGCTAAAGAAGATCAAGAGAAGACAACTTTCACCATTGAATGGGGAATTTTGCATACACGGTGGTGCCCTTTAGATTGAAGAAAGCACCTGAAATATTTTAGCGCATTGTTGTTCAAACATTCTAGGATTTTATTCACAAATTCTTACAGGTTTACTTGGATGATTGGACCATGTATGGGCTTATCAAGGATCATTGTGACAATTTGAGGTTAATGTTTGAGAGGTGCAGATAGTTAAGAATCTCTTTAAATATCAGGAAGTGTGTATTTGCTACACCTTTTGGAACTCTGCTAGGGCATATCATCTACAAGGAGGGTTTGTTGGTAGATCTAACTAAGGTTAGAGTCATCTTAGGCTTGGAGGAGCCCACTAGTTAGAGTGAGGTGCGTGGATTCTTAGGCCACACAAGGCATTACAGGAAGTTTATCAAAGGATGTGCTAATATTTATGTGCCCTTAGAGGAGTTATTAAAGGGTAAAGGCAAGTTCTATTGGGGAGAACCACAATAGCGTGCATTCGAAACATTGAAGGAAAGGCTTACTACTCCACCTATTCTATGTTTTCCTTCATGGAATATACCTTTTCACGTACATGTTGATGCCTCTGGCATGACCATTGGTGCAGTTCTAGCTCATCCTAGAGAAGGTATTGTAGATCATCCTATTTAATTTTCTAGCAGAAAGTTGACTCCTATAGAATGCCTATTTTACAAGGGCACATATGCCGATGGGTTCTCTTATTCTAGGAGTTTGACTTTACAATGGTGGAAAAGCCTAGTTAAAGTAATTCTGGTCCAGATCATTTGTCAAAGATTCAATCAGGAGAGGACGTGTAAAGTATTGAAGATACAATGTTAGATGCACAATTATACAGGTTAAACCGTGCACCCTCATATTTAGAGGATATTGTTGTCTTTTTACGAACAAGTATGGCACCCGAAGGAATGAAGGCCTTGGAAAAGAAACAACTTTTAATTAGTGCCACACCTTTCATGTTTATCAGTGGTGACTTATACAAACTAGGCCGAGATGAAGTATTGTGTCGATGTGTACTGGAGCATGAGCGAACGACATTATGGAGGAAGCTCATGGCGACAATACAGGTGGACATTATGCAGGGGATGCCACCGTGCACAAGATTCTACTAGTTGGTTTATGGTGGGAGATCTTATATAAGGATTTTTAAGAGTATTGAAAGGTGTGTGACCATTGTTAGCTCCTTGGGAAACCTGGACAAAGAGATGAAATGCCTCTGAGGCCTATTGCTAGTGCATAACCTTTTGAGAAATGGGAAATTGACTTTATGGGTCCTATTTCCCCAGCCGCGTGCACAACCAGATCGCTCTATATCATCACTTGTAGATATTATCTTACAAGATGGGCGAAAGCAACACCTATAAGGGATTGTACAACAACTACAACAACAAGGTTCTTGTGAGAAAATATTCTTACCAGGTATGGATGTCCTTTAATTTTGACAAGTGATAGGGGTACTCATTTCCTTAATGAGACTATCAAGATATTATTGGATGAATTTATGGTTGCACACCATAAGACAATGCCCTACCACCCTAAAGCAAATGGGACTATTGAGGATTTCAACAAGATATTGAGCCAAACATTGAAAAAAATTTGTGATGTGTTGTCCACTCGAAATTCCCCGCTCTGATAAGAGTAAAATTTTCAAAATTTTGAGTTTTAGGGTTTTTCTCTGAGGTGCCTAAGTTGTGAAATTGAAAAAATCTGTGTTTTGGGTCATTTTGTGTGATTTTCGGGCCTGTCGGAACTTTTTGTCCCATCTGTCCCAAGTACGAAAGTGCATTCTGTTACCCAACAGGCTGAAATCCCCGAAGCTGTCCCATTTTCGGGCCCGTCGGAGAGTTTTGTCCCAAGTGTCCCAAAACTTTGTGTGTTGTTCCAATTTCGGCCGAATCATCCTTCCCGCGTACTTCGCACTTTCCTGTCCCAAATGTCCCAAAGTTAAAAAGTGCGAGCTTTCCCATTTTCAGCCGATTTGCCCGAACCGCGTCCTTCGCGCAATTTTGTCCCAACTGCCCCATTTTAAAAAGTGCGGGCTTTCCCAATTTCGGCCGAGCCGGTCAAGTCGCGTACTTCGGAACTTTTTGTCCCGAATGTCCCAAGTCCAAACGGGCCCTTTGTTCCAATTTCGGCCGAAACACCCGAATCGCGTACTTCGCACATTTTCGTCCCATTTGTCCCAAATGCATTTGTGCGTCCTCTCCCTGTTTCGCCCGAACCGGCCGAGCCGCGTGTTTCGCGCATTCGCGTGTCACATGTCCCAAGCGTACCTAGTGTCATTCACACTTTGTTTTTCCCGCTCACTCCGAGTATGATGCTAATCAAATTGGTGGTTGTGTATTCAATGCGCATTAAATTCATTCCTCTCTCCAAGCGGCTATATAACGAGCATTTCCCCTTTGCATTTTTCGCATTGCTTCCATGCTATCTTTGCTCGAACCCTTGCAATTTGAAAACCTGCGCAAATATCCCCTTCCTTTGCAAATTCCTTCCCGAGTCTAGGTTGCAGCTCCGAGACTATCAACATGAAGATCAAGTTTCAGGGACAGGAGCAAATTTCTCCGCTTGAGTCTGCTGTTAGCAATATTGGGGACAGCGAAGCTCGTCATCTCGACTTTGGCGATTTTTGGGCAAGAATGGCAGATGCAAACCCTTCACCAATAGCACAAATGATTCATGATAGCAGTTTGGCTTTTGCCGGTGGTTTCCCAATCTCAGTACAGTGTGTTGATATGGTGCTTTCATGTGGAGCTCACTTCGACCCCGCTTCGAGCGAATTGACAAATGTACATGGAGAACTCATTGCCAAGCTAGATGTTGCCACCATTGGCACTGCTCTGAGGATTCCGGAGTTGGACAATGCTATAGTCGTCTCCCGGGATCAAGCACAGACCCTATTCGACCAAGACAGCGACAAATACAAGGCGCGAGTGGCGAAGTCTTGGTTGAAGAACCCTAAGAAAGGTGCTTCTCGCCTAACCAAAACCCTCTTCCGAGCAGATTTCAATGAGGAATTGTCAGACTTCATAATCCTGCTGGCTCGGGTTATGGGTTTGCCCTCCACCAATGAGTTCCATTTCTGGATGTGCCCGCTCATCAGCATGGTGTGCGAGGGAACACAAAACATCAACTGGGCAGAGATCATCAGTATGAATTTGGCGGAGCAGCTATCCAACGTTCAGCAAACAAAGAAGTTCTATATGACTTCATATCTGATGTATACCCTAGCAGCATCAAGGCAGTGGTTTGGTTTCTCCTATATAGATGCACACAAAGATGATCCAGTGTATGCCTATTGCCCGCAGTTCACCCTGGAAACCAACAATCGGAATTTCAGAAGGGTCAATGATGCTTTCACCATGTACGTGGTTAGATTGCTCGAAGGTGATACTGCTAGAAGGTTTTCAGATGAAGCCATGAACCTGATATCGCAGTATGGAGCCTATTTCATTCAATTCAGGAAATTTTCCTATATCAGGCTTGCTGGCTATGAAAGCACTCCTCTACGGCTTCCCATGTTCTGCAATGATAAAATGGCTTTGATAGAAATATGCAGGCAACTAGACAAGTTGCACAGAACTTGCAGAGACAAGAAGATTTCTGGTTTGCACTTTCCCATCTCTCTGGGAAACTACACATGCAAAACATCTCTGGATGCTCAGAACATAGAAAGAGCCCTGGTCCCTATCACTGTTCATTTCTTCAAGCCAAGAACCTGCTTTGACTTGAAGAAGTTTATTGAACAGAACATCAAGATAATCTACCATCATAGGGCAGATACAGAAGACTACTGGGCTGACTGTGCAGATGATTTTGAGGCCAGGAGAAGGCATTATGGCAGGTTCTCCCTGCAATTGATTCAAGAACTCAGTCTGTACCAAGTTCCTGAAGGTCTCCAGGATGACGATTCTGACCTATACTCGTATGAGTATGAAAATGTGATTAAGCACACCCCTCTGGAGGACCTTGATTGGAACAGGAAAGAGAGGGATGATCTGGCTGAGATTCTTGCCCCAGTCCTAGTCAGGACTAAGGTCTGGTTCAGTAAGAAGATCTGAGAATTCAAGAGGCACTCAGGAGAATCCTCCTCCAAGGATGATTCGACACCAATAAGAGAGGCATCAGTTCCAAGGTCTGAAACACCAATGCAAACACCTCCTGCCTCATCAACACGAGGACCTGCTGAATCTACTCCCTCTCCATCTACCCAGGTATATAAGAAGAAACTCAAAGAGGTAAAGAAGGAGCCTGCAGAGAATGAACCTCCAAGAAAACAGACAGAGTTGCCTATAGGGCCAGAGAACATCATTGTTCTCAGTGAAAGTGAAGAAAGTGAGATGCCAACTCCTGCAAATGTTCCTGAAGATCCAGCAGATAAGGACAAGGAGGTCCAGAGCACTGAACTTCCAGGTGCTACTGATTCTTCTACCGCCATTGCCCCCAGTGCTCTACTCACATCTCAGCTTGAGTCAACAGCTGCGCAGACCCTGAGTGTCATGAGCTCCCTGTCTCTTGGTCCCCTTGCTTCTCCTGCAGATTCTTCTTCCTCTTTTTCTTGGGTGCAACCTTTGGTTGACAAAAGGAAGAGAAAATCCTCCTCCCAAAGCTTGGGACCAAATTTCGATGCTGTTGTAGCCTTGTTGGGCACCACTCCTTCTCGTGCCAAGAAAGCCAGAACTACTTCCAGAATAGTGTCTGATGCCCAAGGTCAGCAATTCTTGGAGGTTGCTAAGCCTACAGTAGACAAATCAGAATCAGACTTGCTGGCATCTGACTTGGAGCTTTCAAGAATCCCTATGGGAGAGTCTACTCCTGAAGGTGAAATTCACAACCTCCAGGAAACAGTCTCGAGAGTCCTTGGAAGGGTAGAGAAAGGGCAGCAAACTATTGAACAGTTGGAAAAGCAAGCCCAGATTCTCACAGGTTTCATCAAGTCTCTTTTATCTAAGGATAAAGTCTTGGACCCTACCCCATTGACTACTCTTCCACCTCCTGTAATTCTAAGCCAAGATGAAGTGCAAAGTATCAAAGATATGCACAAGTATTCTGTCTATGGCAGAGCCATTGAAGCCATGGTGGATGACATGCTTGTTGCTGGATTAAACTTCATCGATGAAGCTTTCAAACTCCACGAAAAGGTGAGTAGTGTGCAACTGAAGCTCTCCTCCACTATCAATACTATGGATAAAGAACTAAAAATCTGGAGCAGTTGTATAGTAGACCTTCGCCTTATGGGACAGACAGATGAGAACATCTTACTAGCGAATAAGATTTTCGATGATGCTAAGGACAATCTATCAAAATCCTGGATCTACAGTGTGGAGTGGAAGATCAGAGTTTTGGAGGAAGCTGTGGGAGAAATGAAGAACAGCTGGCAGAAGGGAGAAGCTTTCAAGACACTGGCTGTTGCTGCTTTCAAGGATATACATTGTCATCTTCAGGATGAAAACTCTGGTGTTTCCCTGTCCTTGCAAGAAATCAAAGCTGAGTTCAGAGCTTTTGTCAAAGATAATCTATTCAAGGAAAGCTCCATCTCTAAGGAAAAGATGAAGGAAATTTGTTCTCTTCAATCTGCCATTGAAGAAGCAAATAAAGATTATCATACTCACGTCGAGTTTGATAAAGAGATGGAGAAGTGTCTGGGATTTTGGACTCAGTTTGCAGCCAACACGTCAGTTCCACGTGGTAGAGACATAGCTGAGGCATTGAAGAAATTCAGGCAGTGGATTCTGAAGAGAGTGGGTCCCTCCCAATAGCTGGCCACCTGTCTCCTTCTCCTTTCTTTTCTCTTCTTCCCATTCTTTTCGTATTCCTTGTAATTAGTTAAGGTATTGCAATGGGCGATCTTTAACTATTCTTTAATTAAAAGAAACGGTTACGGAGAGTAACTGACTTGTAAGCTATATAATGGCCTTTCCACGCCATTTTGAAAGGGAGGAAGAACTTGGATATTTGTTGAAAGTGTAAATAGATCTTACAGAAATCAATACAAAAGGGCTTTCCATTCTTTGTCTATCTAATTCTTGTTATCTCTGTGTTTTCCTTTAATATTGTGGAGATCATTTTGTTCCTAACTCGTTAGTCTCTCTGATTGCATTCTGTTTAGTTTTCCAAATACAGTGATCTTGTACAACCAAGAAGGAACTTTGTGTCCTTGATTAATAAATCTGAAGAAGGTTATTTATGGAACTTTGTGTCTCTAAATTTAATCTCATTCAGCCAACGCAAATGATCTTGTCTTAAATTCTTTGAAGCTTCGCACACACGAGGAATTATTCTGCTATCTATAATTCTGAATGTTGCTATTCTGCTCATCTTCTTATTCCCTTTCCTCAGTCCTTGTGTAATTGATGATCCTTGTGGAAAACACTTTCGTAAAATCCAAGTTTGACCATAAAACAATGTTCTGTACATTTGTAAATAAGTTCGTTTCTGAATAAGGGAACCTCTCCCATTAAAGAGGAGGGACTTCTTGTCCCCTGACTGTTGCTCTTCTAAAAAGTCCTATCTGACGACCAACATGATGTTGGAAGGAAAGACTGGGATTGTAAAGTTTTTGTTGTGCTTTGGGAATATAGAACAAAATACAAATGGTTGAATAAGGAAACACCCTTTTAATTGGTGTTTGGTGCAGAGGTAGTTCTGCCCATGGAATTCATGTTACCTTCTTTGTGTATTGCGTGCACAAGAGGATTGGCTGATGAGAAAGCATTGGAAGAATGAATTGACAAGCACGATGGAGTTAGAAGTAAGAAAAATCCAGGAAAAAGGCATGACACGACAGGCACATTAGGGACAAGAAGCTTGAGGTTAGGCAGATGGTACTTCTTTATGATCTAAAGTTTCTGCGCCACCCAGGCAAGCTTAAGGTGCATTAGTTGGGACCGTATGTTATCACTCATATACTTGACTTAGGTGTTATCCAAGTAGAGGAATTTGATGGAACACGATTTCCCAGTTACTTTAACGGGAGTAGGTTGAACCCCTACTATAAATAAGTCTTCTTGGTGTTTTTAATAAGGCAATATTGCCATTTAGATTAGATTTCCCTTATTGTATTTCCTTTAGATGTGTTTCCTTCATCGTTGTTATGCTTTTTCAATTTAGTTCAGTGTTATGTGTAATAAGCGCGTTTGCTTGCCAAAATCTTGTTACAATCTAAAGTGTTTTTATGCACATAAGATTACACATACCCTTAGTGTGGGGTGGATGAAGAAGGTTAGTCTGGTACAAAAAAGAAATAAACTCACGGGTGACCATAAAGGGAACAGAATTTGAAAAGTGATGAAAACTTCGAAAGGATTGCTCAAATTTAAAGACCATGCGTAAGGCGGTGACCACTCATCATAACTTAAGGAGGCTGCAACATTTGAGACTACGTATATTTGGGTCACATTGGATAAATACTTTGGTGTAAAGAGGTGCGGGGAGAGGAGATCTGTGATGGAAAAGTAGTTGGCGTATCAAAAAGTTATGACTGAGGCGCAAAAGTTTGAGGTGTGAGAGATTGGGGTGCATAACAAAGAGGCGCAAAACGCACTCAAAGGAAATTAATTTCATGTATGGTGATAAGTGGAGCAATTAAGGAAGGGTATTTTTAAAACTTGTAATAAAGCCGACGTTTGCAACGACATTTGTTACCTTGCAAGTTCGAAGAAAATTACGAAGTATGAACAAGAGCTAAAGACGAGGAGCATTCTGCATATTTATTGTACCTAACAAGATTCGAAGCAGGTTGATTAATCATCTAGGCACAAAAGGACTTAAACGGTGGTGCATGTGCATGACGAAGGGGTTTAGACACAATTTATGTCTGCAACAGCTAGTGTTTCTCCACACTTATGGATTGGAAAGAACAATGACACAACGAAAGGCTCTAGTTGTGGAGAACAAAGTTAATTACCCAGCAGAGGAATGGCCGGTAGAAATGTAGGGTTTACCCAGAAGAGGTGATTGAGGGGTGGCCATGGGAGACAAAAATAATGCAGTGTAGGGTTTTCAACATTAACCACCAAAATGAGAAGCGCCTGAAGGACATTACCACAGAGGTTTACAGGAAAACTAACTGACGTTTATCAGATGACACTAGAGTTTTGGATACCTTCGTGAAGAGGTGACTTGAAAGCGTGCGGGTCATGCAAATCTTAAAGTTTCCCTATTTTGGGAAGCCTGAGCAATTGTACCATTGGCTCATATTGCACATGCATGAGGGTTTTTTCTACTTCGTGGGCAAGAGAATGAGGATCACCACCAAGATAATTGGAAAGGTGACATGGTTGCGTGACTCGGGCTCAGAGATCATCAATGATTTATGTGATGATGAGGGTATTGATGCAATGACCACTATACATCATTATAAGAAGGGGGGTCGAGCCTTTAAAGTAACCAACATTAGAGACATGGCCACCAGGGTTGCAGTACACTTAATAGGAACTAAGTTGGGTGCCACTGAACGGTGGAATGAGGTGAATATACGCTGGTTACATAAAGTGCATAAGATGGTAAACAAGACATACTACAACATTGTGGGGTGTATTGCAAAAAGCTTGGTAAATGAGGCACTCGTCCAGGTAGATAAAGGTGAGAAAATAACTTGGGGTGCCATCCTATTGTTGATTGTATTTAGTAAATTTGGCGTACCTGATGGGCTGAGGGAAAACATCTGGGAGTTTCCGTTGGAGAATAAATCTCTAACAAATAAATTTTCCAAATACACTCTACACAGAACTGTTTCTAACACATATAAGGAGCGCCTAGGAAAGTGGTTCAAGAGGCTGTGCAAGGCATTTGAAGGAGAATGGTGTATTCTGCGTGAGCTATCCAAAGTACTGAATGGAGAAGCTGAGTTTGTAGTCTACCAACACTTCAACTTGGGGCGCTTCCATATGTAGTCGAACGGTAAGAGCCCACGATGTAAGTTTTCCTTTGCTTTTTTTCCATATATTATAAGGAGTTAGTGAATAGGTTCCACGATGCGTGCAAGCTCTAGTTTGATGTGCACAAAGTAGATGCATATATCCACATTCTTCACGAGACTTATGTATGGCCAAGTAAAGAGGCCTATGTGGAAACCATGGAATCAAGCAATGTGGACATCACATCAGAGAGTTTGGCCATAGGAAAAATTGAACCAATGCATGTGGACATCTCTCTGAGGCCAAGGTTCAAGGATAACAAGGTGGTGAAGGGCATAGATATGACATTTCTGGGACCTTCGAAGAAGGGGTAGACAGTAGGAACCTTAAGGTAAGTTGCATCGGCGTCCCTACTCAGGAGGATCTAGAGCCTACCAGGTTAGAGAATGTCCTGGAGTAGGAGGAACCAGAAGACAGTGCCATATTGGTTCATATAAGGTGATTTCTCTAGAAAAAGGCACACTTCCAGAGACACTGGCGTAGGAAATTCGTGGTCGGTAAGTAGATCACCATGCATAACTCCTGTGAATAATAGGGAAGAAGAAAGGAGAAAGTGCAAAAAATATGTTCCTGTAAAGGATAGTGAGGAGGAAGAGTCCCTTCAGAAAAGCGCACATGAGAAGGAGGACACCCCTAGCATTGAGATACAAGAGGATGAATATATTGAGGACCCAATCGTATATGAAACTATTGATGATAGTATGAGTACCCATGAGCAACAGTTAGCTGAAGTGGAAAGTAGCGTCGGTGGGGATACAAAAGTCCTAGAATGCCCCGTGCCTAAAGGAGAAGAGAAAGAGGGGGAAGTAAGCTAGAATCTGGGAGGAGAAGAACAACAGGAGGCAAGAGATGAAGAACCACAAGGGGAAGGTGTGCATGTTTAAGAAGATGTGCAGGAACAAAAATGTCAGTATGGAGGCAAAGAGGCAGTGAGAACTCAAAAGTTTGGCTACTTGAATGACCAAACAAAAATCATTCGTGCCTGCTTCCAGAGCACCCTACCCAATATACATATATATGGTTGGGATTGGATGGACCCAAAGATGGCCAATATATGCACTTGTAAGTAATTATCATGGAGCATGCAGACTCATATGGATGATCCTTACTTTGATGTTTACGATGAGGAGTATTGCTTAAAGAAGATGAGGAAGGTACCACATACAAGCCATATGACCATCAAACTCACACAATTTTATGATGAATAGGCGAGTAATGCATTGGTTAAAGTGTCCACATAAGTAGTGCACTAGAATATTAATAAGGCAACAAAAATACAGGTGCTCCTCGAAGATAAGAAAGATAAGAACTAAGAAATCAAACAACTCACCCAGGAGTGGGATAATGTAGTGGTCAAGGCACAGAATGTTGAAAAGATGGCCGAGCAGATTACTAATGAAATCTTGCAGAAAAGGCCTAATTTTCAGGAGAAGGTGCCAGAGGAGTTTAAGTCGGAACTTCATTACCTCCATATAATAGTTCGTTTGCTTTTAGAGGACAAACCAATACACCTCCCTAAACCAAAGGATGCTACAAAAGAAGCATCCACGGTCAAGGCTTTAATTGCAGGGAAGATGTCCAGCTATGAGGTTGTTTTGCAAGCCTTACATGATGAAATGATGAAGGTAGATTTGGTGTTGGCCATGTATACAACGCCTAATAACTTAGTTCAGGAAAGAACGAAAGAAGAGGAAAATGAAGTTCTGTAGGTATTAAAGGATGAAATACTCAGGCACACATAATGGGTTACCCTGGTAGAAACAAAGCATGACGTGATGGATACTGCAAGGAAATAACACATGGACCGAATAAAGAGCATCAGAAAGCTCATTACTGCAAAGATGTATGTCATGGAAGGAATGGTCTCAAGTATGGCTAACATCCTTAGAATTTTGAAGAGCGAGGATGGAAACATGTCTCTAGATGAGTTAGATGGTATAGTCACAGACATCCCTGATAAAACAAATACAACACTTAAAGACTAGTATGAATTTAAAGGGGAAATTCAGAGTGAATATCTAAAATTCATTCTACCAGAAGAAGAAAAGGATGCACAATAAGATGACTCAACGTATTATTTATTCTTCCATTCATTATCCTATATTCTTTAGAATGACAAGTTGACTACCCATTGCCGGGGCGGAAATCCATTTTTAGTGTGGGGTAATGTTGGGCAGACAAAAATAGTCAAAGTGTTGGGCACGCAAATGTAGGGCGCAAGGTGCTATAGTAAAGTTGACAAGCCTAGGATCAGAACTTAGTCGCTTCTGTTGTGAAGGCTATTTTTGGAGTTAGTGTACTAAGCACACAAAGACACGAAGACTTGTGGTCCACGCAATGGTATTTTGCGAATAAGCATCAGCTAAACGCCATGTATAGTTTAGGCTAATAATAGGATTTCTACTCAGAGCTAACTATAGGAAGTCTATTGGTAGAGCACTTGCATGTTTTACATCCTTTTTGTAAAGGCACATGGCTATTATTAGCATGTGGCCTATTTTTAAATAGTGTATGGTGGTGAAGGGCAAGTCCCCACCCCTATATTTATATATTGATTTTCACAGTCAAGAGTGTGTCAATTTGTAGAGTTATGTTGTTGGTTTTGTCGTGCACATGACTCATGGAGATACCTTCATAATGTATGGAACTTCTATGTTTTACAATATTTAATATAATGGTTCATATTGGCTCGATAATGGTGTTGAACATGACTAAATCTGGTTCTTGCGTGGTAAATCTTGTTATAGTCATTGTTTAGTTCATCTTACATATATTCTAAGATCTAGATCTAGTTTATGCATTGTGTGTTGTTTACTATTGGTTATGAATCTGAATACCTATATGCACCATCATGCTAACATTCTGAATAAGCAACCATAAAGAGGGACCTAGTGCTTTTGTGCGCTTTGAGTGAGCTCTCAGCTCAGTCTAAGTGATGTGTTAATGTGTCTAGATCATTTACTTTGAATTCTAGGTTGCATCAACGCTTGCGACTGATCTAAGTGCCTGTGTATGCTTAGATGCTCAAGTTCTGAAGTTTTGTGCGTCAGAATGTCTTCGCTCCAATAATTGCTTTGTCATTCCAACTTTATTGTTAGGGTCATAATCACACCTATAACCTGCAAAACAATGTCTACCTACACATGTCCATAAACCACATCAAATATGATAAAAAAATATGCAGAATGTGGAGTCAGACTTAACCTGACAGTCACCAGAAGAGTGAACTTACAACCAAGCGTTGCAGTACATCTCAAACTCCATGTAGTTCTTTGTGCTTTTGTGTGTAATGATGCCATGTGTTACCCTTATACAAGTTACACAATGATAACGGGCTAGATGTAGATTGTACAGAGTATGCAGAATGTGTGTGATGGAATAGAATGAACTCTCCTCCTATGTTTTATATGTAGATCAATGCAACCCTTGTCCCTTTTATGGATGTGCTAGATGTATGCTTTATAGTGCTCTTGTTCCTTTGTGCAAGCTTAGGTGGTAATAGATAATGTTTATAGTGCTTGACCCATATTTAGAAGAAGTTATTAAGTATATATATGATTCCTTTATTTGAATTTCATAATCGACAAATAAAAGGTCAATCTACATTTTTAAAAGGTAACCAAAAAGTAAAAATGACCTAAAAGAGTAAGAAGAAGATAAAGAAGGGCAGGAGCACCCAGGAGGGAGAAGAGTGCCTGGGCGTTTTTATCTTAGCTGGTGCTAGTATCTAAGGTCATCAAAAGATAAATTAGTCAAGTGCCAACAGAGCTGTAAGATATGTAAAACCAGTAAAGTGCAATAGATAAAGAAATTAAAAGGCCAAAAAGAGTTGTCAACCACTAGTTTTCTTACTTAGGAATCATGTATACATTAGTATGCTTTAGGACCTAGAAATGTGCCCAAGTGCATAGATTTTGTGTCTACATTCCCCACTTTATGTTGTTGTGTGAATACTTGATAACATAAATTAGATAGAAGATGCATACCTTGTAAATTGAAGAGAAGTGTAGCCGATAGTATGTCGAGTAGACAAGTAGCCATGTGAAGCGTGACAACTAGGAAAGGGAGGTAGACTCTAGGGGTGAAGTGTATGCGTAGTAGCATGCTACTGGAGCTTGTGCTCATAGATGTGAGCTACTTCTTGTTGCTTATATGGATGGACATGATGTATAAGAGAGTATAGGATAGAAAGTTGTCTTGTTTGCTTTGGAGATGTTGCTAGATTTGAGTGTCTTGTTTCCAAAGGTGAGGATTTTGGGTGATCTCACGCTAAGAGTGAGTTTTTTAGGTGATCTCATGCTAAGAGAAGAGTATTGGGGAGAGATGTTTTTTTTCTCCTTTCATGATGCTTCTCAAATAAGTGTCACTATAGATTGACACACCCAATTTGTAACCGTATTGTAGCTAATTGAATGAATTATATAACCGAAGGCAAGTGCCTGATACTATAGATATGTATTGTAAAGTCCTGAAAACTGTGTTGAACTGAAGAAATGTTTGTTTTTTCCCACAAGACTCAAGTGTACATTTGGAACAAAAACACCCACCATTCATGTCTGATACTGGGTGTTAGTGTTTGTTATGTGTTTGTGATCCAAGTCTAATTTTAGACCACTTTGTAACTGTGTTCCTTTGTAGCTTTTGTATTGTGTTGTCCTATTTTTGAGATCTGAGTTGTTGGAAGGGTGATTTGTTCACCCAATAGTTTCCCCCTCGTTTGGGGTGCACGTGAAAAATTTAGGAGGATCCAACCCAAAGGAGAGGACCTGATTTAGATATTTATATCTGAGATTTAAAACCTATATGGGTAGGGTATGTGCATGGTAGAAACAAAAGCACATGTAAACAATGAAGTCTAAAAACAAGTGTTAGTGTGAAAGAGCTAGCATGCACTAGTGTTAGGAGATATAAAATAGTGTTCACATTATTATTGTAAAGTGAATAATTACATGAGTAATTATTCACTAATAGTTAATTATTATGAGTTAGGTAGATATATTGTTAGCATGAAAAGATATCTCATATTTATTAAGTAGTGTATTGTTATGTGAGTAATTAGAGATTTTTTAGTTAGTTTATATTTGTAATCATAGGAATGCATTTCCTATATAATTTCATGTCCAACATTGATTAATGTATACAGAGAATACAAAAGATACATTATTTTATTTTTGTATTTGTACCAAAATTTACATTTGGTATCAAAGCAAGGTTAATTGCAATGGAGGAATAATTTGTGTTGCATGGACAATCAATATTCTCGATTGTCATTATCCTGTGAATGAACAAGTTTTTGTTCTCTGTAAGATGTTGTATTGCAAAATCTTAGTATAGTTTAGTAAAGGTGTTTGTACTAATTCAAATCAATTTATATTGATATAAGTTTTTGCTTTTTATACTATGTTTACTATAGCCGTGTATATTGAAAGCGCTTTGTCTTCATCTCAAACTTTAACATTGAAGATCGAGTGAAAAATCCTCAATAAGAGATACTCAACAAACCAGTGATATGTAAGGATTAAGAAAAAACATCTAACACCTCTGACCCATTGTCATTGTGAATCTATGATAATTGGAGCCTTCATGCAGACATTTATAGATATTTTTATGCCATTTATTGTTATTCAATGTTCATTGATCAGATTTATGCAAAGAGGACATGATTTCCTGTTGATGTACCTCAGGTTTGATAAAACTTGAGACTCAGTATCATAATTCTTCACATAGCTTGATCCGTTCATTATTAAATCTATGATTGTATTTGCATTATCTTTATATATTCCAAGAACTAAGAGTTTAGTGTGATGGTCTTGATCTAAATCGATGTTGCCAAAAAAGTTCAAACTTCTAGCTATAACATTTAATCTCTTGGGATTTGTTTTGCTTTGTATTCCGCCACCAATGATCTCTCCTAGCACCAAATTTACATCTCGAAGCCATCATATTTATCAATTCAAAAGGCATGTGCTTGAAGTGTTGGAAATATCACAAGTCTTTTTTGGGTTCTCATTTGAGCCCTTTTCATTAGTTCTATGCCCTCTTGATCTCCACCTAGGGCAAACAATGCATCCACATTTTTTTGTTAGTTGATGGTCATTGTGATTTTCAACTTATTTGATCGATATACATGTAAGTTAATATGCCATAGGTTTGATATTTTTGGAATCACAATTGTTAAGTTTTGATTCAAGTCTAGATATATCTATAAGATTTCAACTTCATTTTATATGTTTTAACTTTTACGTTTAAGTTGTAATTTGATACACCTTCTTATAGTTCACGAGCACTTCTATATACCATCATACCCTCACTTAAGCATACAATCAAAGTACTAGGTGTATATGAGGATCTTGTTCTGTAGTTAGAAATGAAACATTAATTAGTACACCATGCATAACTTGTTGAAAGGAACTCATTCATACTCAAAAGAAAATCATACATCTCAGTCATTCTTTCTCAAATAAACCAATTTCTCCTAAGACTATATTTGAATGCCAAGAAAGGTTTAACCCTAATTATATGCTTCCACTACTAAAAAATCATGGGTATGCTCATTGATTTAATAAAATATGAATATTTTATTTAATTCCAAATGCAAATATCTGCTATAAATTATGTATAATGAAATATAAATGCTAAACACTTTATTAAAATACTAACTATGAAAGGAAATGAGATGGGTAAGGTACTTATATTAATTTCGCTCATCTCGTAGTGAGTCTGGACTTGACAATGTGATGAAATAGGAGCACAGACCATCATAATGACCCACATATAAATGCAATAAAGGTGGAAATGGCTAGACTGGGGCACCTGGAGAGGGAGAGGGTCACTCACGGGTGTCATAGGCCTGTTTTTGAGTGCCTGGGTTTGCAGAAAAGGTCAGGACCTTGTTTTTGACAATGTCATTAGGGATTTGTACTTATTCACCTTTTGTCGCTATAAGGTCACATAATAATCATCTGAGCTATTGTAAACCTATAATGAAATAATGACCTGCAAAACCCTCAAATAGACAACAAATCCTAAAAATAAAAGATGCAAAATGAGGGGTTAGACTGTCCTCAACTATCACAATGTTGAACTTACGATTGAGAGTTGCACTACATCTCAGATCCAATGTAGTTATGTGTTTGTATGTGCAATAGTACTTCTACGTCGCCCTTGCGCCAATGACGCCAAGAGAGCAAAAAAATTCTAGATAAAATTCAAATGTGTGGTTGGAATAGAATAAAATACCCTTCATATGCAGTGTGTATGCAGAGTAATGTGCCCAAATGTAATCCCTTGCTCTATGTTGATATTTATCCGTTGATAAGAATTGGTCGCCCATATAATGGTATGTATTTCATGTTTATATAGGGATCTCTTGCTTGAATTTCGACACTAATGACCCGATATGCCAATTAGTACCTCGGGATATGAGAGGGAAAACTGAAAAGAATGACCTCAAATGTCAAAAATAAGATCAAACATAAAGAGGACATGAGTGATTAACTAAAATTAACTAATATATAGTATAAGGATAGTTAATCTAAGCAATGAACAATTGCAATGTAGTATAAAAATTATGTAAAGGATCTAAACAACTATGTAAAATGAAATGCTAACCCTAATATGTAAGAAGGAAGAGGAAATAAATTAGTTGAATAACAGATGCTCGCAAGAAAGTGTTGCAGTGATGACCAAAAAAATCAGAAGCAGGAACGATTGTGCAAAAGTCTCAAAAATGATGGATCTGGAGGGTCTAGTTAGACTGGAGTGCTTGGAGAGGGACAGGGGTGCCTACGGGTGCTCTAGTCTGCAATCTAGGCACCTTGGTCTATGTAAAATATCTGAAACTAATCTTCACAGGGATAAGAGATGATCTAGAACCTTCGTTGTGTGTCGCATCAAATTCACTATCCTGTGTCAGATGTCACTAATAATCTAAGATGATGAAAAAACCTGTAAAAGACCAAAAGAAGTATCAAAACCCTAAAAAAAGAAAGATGAAAATGAATGGGTTAGACTGACCTCAGTTGCCATAATAGTGGGCTTACTAACTGAGAGCTACACTACATTTCAGACCCAAATGTAGCTCTGATGAGTGTGTGCGTAATGTGCCTTAGGTGATCTTGTGTCAATCGCACTTTGTGAAGTAGCGAGTAATAACTAGATGTAGAAAATGTAATAAAATGTGTGCATGGAATAAAATAGAATCCCTCCCTTATGAAGTGTGATGTAGATGTCCTAACCTTATGCCTTGATGATGGAGCTATGTGGATGTTAATGCAATGGATGGATGCAACTCTAGATGAGTGATAGTAGTAGATGATGTTAGGTCCCTCATTATGGTCTAATAACTTTATATTTATAGGGTTCTCTTGTTTTAATTTCATACTTAACCACTGAAAATTCTGACCACTAATAAAGATAAAGATGCCCAAAAATAGCTAGAAAGAGGCCCATAGAACAGTGGCGGGATCAAGATACTAGAAGGATCAGAGTGCACCCTGGTGGAGATGAAGGCACCTATGGTGCTTGCATCCTAATGCTGAACCTTGGTGTCCATACTCAGAAAAGCTGAAGTAACGTGAAGTGTCAAAAATTGGCTAGACATATGGGGTGCAATAGGTTGCAAAATATGAAACCAGAAAGAAAGAAAAGATGGTCTAAAGGATGATGGATCATTTAGTACTTTCTCTCACTTAGGAATCATATGAATAGTGGTATGTGATTAAGACCCAAATAAATATGCCTAAAGTGCAAGATTTAGTGTCTACATTTTGTCCCCCACTTTATGTTTGTAATCGGAAATGCTCAATAACATAAAGTAGATAGAGATATGCATACTTGATAACCATGTAGATTGTATGGAAAAAGTATGCTGAAGGACTATACAAAAGAATTGGAGTGATAAAAAGATGGATGTGTTTGGAAGCTAAAGATGAAAAATACACAAAGAAAAATTGATGAGAGTAAACCCTAGGGTGGAACGCTTGTGTAGCTGCTGCAGTGTATAGTGTACCTGCATTGTTACTAAAGTATGTGTGCTACCGCAGAATGTTGCTTGTTATCATTGCATTGTTGTTATTGTTGTTGCCCCCATTTGATTACTTGTTTCTCATATGGACCTGGACATGTAAGGAGAGAAACGATCAAGTAGTCAAATATGTATGTATAAGTGTAAAAACAGCTGATGCAAATATATAAGCATGTGTAAAAAAGTGTAAATGTAAAATAGGCAAATGTGAAATGGAAAATGTAAATGATAGAACATGTGCACCTTATCCATGTTGAGAAAGAGAGTGTAGAAGGATATCTTGTACTATGATTTTTTTATGCGATATCATACCATAGGCCAAAGAAGTGTAGGGAGGAAAGGCTTTGTGTCCTCCAAACTCTAACTACTTCCTTGAATGTGTGTGTAGAGATCTCTGTATGCCCTGGTTTTTTTAGCCCATTCTTGACGCCACTAGCCAAAGTAGTGTAGAGAGGCACACCCACTGTAACCTCCAAGTCTTATAACATGCTTCCCAGTGATGCTAAGGATCACCATGTCCTTGTAAAATCCACTCTGTACTGGGGTTCGTAGATTGGTTATCAACCCACTCGTTGTATGTAACTGTCGAGGGCAGTAATGTACCTGAACTTATCCGATGTAAATACGTTGTGTTAGTATGTAAAACCCCCAAATGATGGCCCCCTCTTTGGGGGTGCATGTAACATCACTAATAGGAGACATGCGGCCAAAAAAGAGGACCAATCGCATGGATGTTATAACCCTAGAAAGTGCTTGGTAAAAATCAAGGCACACACAAACAAGAAGGCTTATTCTCAAAAACAAGTGCAAACAAACATGCATGTATATTAAACAATTGTCTCTAAACTAGTATTTAAGCTACTAATCAAAGTAATGTAAGCACACAAGAAGACAAGTAAGCCACACAAAGCGAGATGCAAACATGGGACATCACTCATGATGTCGCAAAGCCATCATGGCCGCAAACAATAAACAAGTGTGTACACCAAACATAGGGCAAGGTCCGTAAACAATAGCAAACAATAGTAGACAATTGTAGAAAATGTAATCAAACAAGTATGGAAACCAATATCCCTGTATAAAAAATGATGCACGTGAAGCACCCGTTAGCATGTTAGAAGGATAACTAGTATTTCAAAAGCATGTAGAATCAAGTAATGTAAAGTACTAAGTATCCAAATGAATAATAACACCTGTTAAGTGATTTTTAATTTGTCGATGCCCCCAGCAACCATTGTAGGAAGGGTAGAAGGTGAGCATCCATGTTGTATGTAAGAGACTTGTATCTATGATCATAACTAGAAAAAGGCATGAATGCGCATGTGTGGATGGTATAGATAAATGACATACAAGTAAGATAACTAGCATGTGTAATAAAGTGATCATGAACAAACAAAAGTAAGCAAGAGTATAAGCAACCATAATATGTTTCGCTATATTATGACCGAGTCTCATTGCAATGAGGAAGAAGTATGTTATGTTAGTGAGCCACATGCCCCTGAGTGGATGGAAGTGTATGCAATGAGATTTATTTTTTTTTCCCCCTCAAAAGTCAAGAATGAATCGTAAATGAGAGTGCATCATTGGAAAATGGTTGAAGTGTGTGCTGTGTCTAACACGCTATGATGAATGTGTAGGTATAGTGATGAGATGCAACCTACCGAACAATGCATCTGCCTGAACCCTATAGCCGAAGCATATATCATGACAAAGATGAATGTATAAGTGATTATTTATCATATGCTTATATCACTATAAGATGAATGGAGGTGAGTGATGATTTAGCCACCAAGCATATATCACTTCAAGATGGAAAGAGGGAGTGGTGATGTACTCCTAAGGTGTATACCACTATTTAAAGGATAGAATATGTGAATGATTTAACCTAAAGTGTATGTCACTATTCTAGGAATGTCACGTGTGGGTGAAAGGTTGAATAGTAAATGTGTTATGAGTGTAATGTCCATTTGATTTGTAAACCCTCGACAGTCGAGTATGGACCATGGAACTAAAGTGTGTCATCGGGTAGTGAGTACAGTGCGTAGAAGAAAGTGTAGTGTATGTAAGGATGAAACATCAATCATGTGATATGTGGAATATGTAAGGATTCTGATGTAAGAACGTAATGGCAACTTCTTGTGTAACTATGGTGAAAAAATGACATGTGTAGGCATGTATAATACCTGCTATGTAATGTAGCGATGCAATCATGATGTAATTATGTCATGAAATGAATGGTCTTAATAGTATAGTAGTATGGAATATATATGCTTGAATGCGTAGATGTGTAGTATGTAGATAAAGTTGCCACCCTGTTTCAATGGTATCATGGATAGTCTATGTAATTGTAATTTGTAGGATGATAAATACCTAGACAATTTAGGTTTGCAGATGTTTTCTACTAGGATGATTTATGATATCATAAATGTGCAAATGTCAAAATGTTGTAGACAAAATATAGGATCATATTTGAGTATATGACGCAAGAATGTGGGATTGATATGGCAATGTGTAGCAGTGCATATGGTCTAGTGTGTGGGGTTCATGTGTGGTAATCCCTCAAGTAGTAAAGTGTGAACCATAAGCACAAGAGTGTGTCATTTGGGTATATTTTGACGCTATGCAAGGTTTGTGTAATGACTATGTATATGTTATGAAAATATGATGTATGAAGTATAATTAGATGAGAATATGCGTAGATGCCTATGGAAATAATGGGGGATGTGAAGATGCTATGTGCTACAACTAATATTATGATAACCTACATGTAGCTATGGGATGAATGTCTTATGGGTAGTGAAATTTAGTATATTCTATAGATTATATGTTTAACTAATTATGCGAAATAAGGAGCATTGAAGGTTTTATAGGGCTGTATGTATTAGGTGGTACAAATGTATGAATAGAGTCTGAAAATATGGTAATTGGTGAATCATAGGTTATTTCTATGCAGGTTGAAAAGGCACCTCAATTTTCATAGAAGATTACATAAGCAAGTCATGTAGAGTGTCATTTAGAATGAGTATTTTGTAGTGCCCACGTTTTACACACTGGACAATGTATTAACAGTAAAATACCAGGATAATACTATTTTTACCCCAAATTGTAGTGCCCACACTTACACATTTACAATAGTAAAATACCACGATGAATTTTTTTTTACTTACATTGCTCACTGTACACAACACAGCAAGGGCTCCAAGTAGAGAAAACTCGACAGCATATACGATCACTTACATCAGTCATCAAATCACATAGACACATGACAACACCATAGGCATGTTTATACCACACTTTTCCACAATGAACGAATACTAGCAATGACCCAACCACAAGAAACATGACTTCAGGAACGGCGAACCCACAACACATCATTTCTTTAATTGCATCTTAGTTACGATTAACATTCTAAGAACATTATTGTGCAGGTATAGTTTTCTCCTTTTTCCATCTACAAAATCTTAAGTTCATTCCACGTTTAATTTACAGTTCAACCAATTTAGGTTGGCTTCCTTTATGCATCATGGAAATTTCCATAACTTACTTGCTTATTTGGCACAATTCAAATCACATATACAAGTACTCAATTATCTTGTTCTTATGTTAAGAATATGCTTCTCAAATGTTTATTTAATGTTTAAAATTTACCCTTGCTACACAAGTGAATCTAACATGATGTCAAGATGAAATCTTGGGATTAAGGAAGACATAGATTCGAAATAGCTTTTTCCCCAAGAACATCCATTGATCACGGAAATAGTTATTTCGCTACCATTATTATTGTAGTTCAATTACTTGCTGAATTCCAAATTTGATATATATATATCTTTATGTTTTCTCGAAGTTTGGTCACACCAAGGCAATTCATATTCTTTGCAACACATGAAAATGCTTAATTAAGTTATAAGGACTCCAAGATTGACCTTAGTCCTAATCTCCAATCTCGTGTGCAACATTATATGATATGCTCTTGTATCGCACTAAGGTCTCATTCTTAGCATCGTCTTAATACAAAAGAGTTACGAAAGCACTTATCTGACATCTTAAGGAAGTACATGGTTAGAAGCATAATAAACTACACATGAACCCCAGTGATCTATGTACACGAAGATCCCATGTCTCTGCATTTCACGATTCTGCATAAGAAATATTATTTATTCCTTAATGCCATAAATGACATAACAAGGGATTTTGGGACAAGATTTCATTTTCTAAGGTTCTCTAGAACCAACATCTTTCAAAACAATTTCATATGCAAAGAGTTAAATTATAATTTTCTACCCACAAGTTAACATCCTAAATCAACTAGGGTTTTAGTTTAATTCCAATTTCCATGTAGGGCTTTACGCTCTATTATAGATCTGAATAAGATTCAAAACATATTCACCCTATAAAACCTCCGTAAAGGATCTAGGCACTAAATTTTCACAAGCCAAAGACAAAACATTTATCTATGAAGGACAAAAGAGTTCACTAACGAGAATACAAGACATAGAACAACTATATCACGATCTTCATTTAGGTCGTTTGGATCCAATAGGGATTTCATTCACTGATGAAGTTAATTTTCTAGATCTAATCTCGTAAGGCCCAAAAATCCAATAAGATACAAGGGAGTAATATCGCTACCTACTCCATCGGTGGGAAGGTTACACCGCTTAGTCATTCCTTCAACAGGGGCTCAAGGTGACTTCCAAGGCGGTCTTCACCACTCAGCTTGGTGTCGGACCTGAAGGGAGGACATTCTTCTCGCGATTACCAAAACTAGAAGGAAACTGCATATTATGGATAAAGTTGGACCATGTCATTCCCAAAATATGGGTTCACGACAATGTCGTTAAACCTAATGACTATGACAATAACTCCAATTTGGGGTTTTATTTACCTAACCTAGGAGGTCTCATCGAGTGCAAGTTTAAGGTCATTCTACAGTTTTAAATTTCTTATATGGTAAAAAGGATCACACATGCAGGTAAGCTATGCGCGAGTATTTTATTAGGGTTGAGTGTTTCCATTAAAAAAACTCTTTATTACGTTTGCAAGGTAAGAAGATAACCCAGTAGTTGATTTAATCGTTTATTGAATACTGAAAAAGTACTACAATATATTCACTTCAATTCCAATTTACTTTATATAAATTAGACCCTTTTTGCCATACACAACGAAGAATCAAATTGACCAAGTGATTAGATGCACATTTCTGAAGTTATCCCTAAAACTAGCATCTCATGCATATTAAAAAATTTCAATTATAAATTTTCTGTAACAAGAGACTACATTAGGCAGTTATTCATTTTACACTAACCTATAAAAATTACAATAATAATAATTAAATTACACATCGCCTTTTTCGTCATCATTCTTCCATCCTGCAAAACCCATGTGAGCATGATATCAGTGATAAATCGCTGGCATGGCATCCACCCTAATCAATCATAATTATCATTTTTCAGTTTCCCATTTACATAAGATAAAAAAATTACAATTTGCAATCGAAACAAAAAAATTTAGAGACATGTATTCATTACATTTCATTTTGCTTCTTTTGTAACCCAGGAGAGAGAAAGAGAAGGGAAGAGAGAGAAAACACCACTTGGTCAAAATTTCTAATACACACAAAAAGTTTTCATTATAGTGTTTTAAATAGTTATTTACATGTGTTTAAACATTTTCAGGGTGATTTGGCAACCCTACGAGGTCCCGCAGCTTTCTATTCTTACATTTTCTCACTAGCTGCAAAATGTTCAAAATGGGCTCGGAGGCTAAGAAACTGCTTCCAAAGGTTATCTTCCGATGAGCATGCACACCACGATTAACTTTCTACATGTCCCTAGATATACCAAGAATTCATAGCAACTGACAGAATTGAAAAAGAGCGAACGATTTACGTTTAGCAGCTAGTTTTCTGGGGCCATTGGTCATAGTTCATCAGTTGTAAAAAGACAAAAGTTAGCTCGAGTGGCCTAGAAAACCATGTCCAAAATGACATTCGATGAATGCACACACAACAAGACTCTTCCTACTAGTTCCCTTATATAAGGATAATTTGTTAGAGTCGATGGGACTGAGAACTAGAAAACCACTTTCGTACGGCGGTAAGTTTTTTGGAGCGACAAGAAGAAATTGGTCCAGTTTGACCTCGCCAAACTGCGATTGGAGGCCTACAAAATGGCTTCGCCAAACTATCCCAAAAAGTGATCTTTCCTATGCTGAATGTTCCATGCATTTTTCTAGTATAAACGCTAGAGGTTTGCGAAGATAGGAACATGATTTTTCTTTCCATCTAGGTTTCAAATGGCGGTCCAAAACGAAAGCCAACTTTATAGTTTTAACAACTTTCTACTGTTGTAAACCAGTGCAACGGGGCTCCTATAAGAGCATCAAAAGGATGTCATATGATCATTTCGAGTCAAACCAAAAATCAAGGCAACTCCTTGTATACCAAGGTACGCGAATGAAACTTCACATCTCGTTTCCAGAGTTGCGAAGGGTACTTAGTGAGTCTTCGAAAAATGCAAAATGTAACTATTTTAAGCAGGAAGAAGGTCAACTAAATCAATGGGGAGTCAAATTTGTCTGGTCAATAAAATGATATTGGAGTGATCAAAAGGGTAAGATTTTTCCAGATCATCTCGAAGCGAGGGTGATAGTTCATGGTTTAAAGTAGGCAAGTTATAATGGCTTCAAGAGTTGCGACACGACACTTTATTGTTTTGCAATGAGTTGAAGAGACATTTAACTATATTTAAAAATCCCAATAATTTAAAATTCTATTTAGTTGCAAAAGAGAAACAAAACATGAGAATTATGAGAGGTAAGGGAAGAAGAACCATGCCTGGAGAACGAAGTTAGTCGAAGCTACAGGATTTGGTTCAGCATCTTGCTCGGGCACTTCGCCAACCAGTTCACGAGTCTGGATCTAATCTCCACCATGTCACACCAACTTCCCGATCACTTGAATTTTTCCAACAGCATAAGTGGTTGCTTGAAAGTTTCTGAGCTTTTTAACATACCCACTTCATACAAATCCTATAAATCGATGATGCAGTGTATGAGGTGCCCCAAGCTAGTTAGAACGCATACAAACAACAAGTCCACCACATGACAATCTTGCTCCAAAATTCGCATCTCGGCACAAGAAGTTAGGATGCTTGCAAAGGTTATGAAATTTGGCTTTCACCCACCATAGTAGGTTATGAGCACGCATATCTCCATGAATGAATCCAAGCTCAACCGATCCTTATGAGCACCAACTTGTTTGTACATCCACAACTTACATACAACACTAACAAACCATTCTGAGCAAAACTGCATGTATTCAGTCTATAATACCACGTTCCTTTCCAACAGGATGCATTTTTATCAGGCATTTTAGTCAAACAACTCTCATGCCTTGTGTTTATTTTCACATTTTGTATGCACTTTTACCAGTCCATATACTGATTTAAAGCTCCCATTTAGGCACACACACAGGGAGAATACAGTTAAGGTTGCGGAATATGGTTTTGCATCTGCTTGAAAGTTTCCAAGGCCTTTTTAACAAACTCATTTTTTGCACATCCTACAAATCATAGCATTCTATGAGACCGCATTTCTTTGAGGCATTCTAATAAACAGTTCAACAGCTTTTTTTTTTAACAGACCCATTTTTTGCATATCCTGCTATCATTGCAGTCCTTAGAACCGCATTTCTTCCCTGCATTTAGTTGAATAGTTCACATGCATCCACATTTTACATATGTATATGCCAAGGCACTTGCAAGCTGTAATCCTATTCCGTGAGTAGCTGTCTAGTTGTTTCATTTGGTCAGACACTAAAAACAACGCCCACCATAGCCTTGAAACTAACACATCTGCCAAAATTTCTCTCTTTCTCTTATTCACGTAGGAGTAGGCTCATTTTTTTGTTTTGGACGCAGGTTGGGCAGATGCTGGCGCGGGCAAGGACCAAAACCTTCCATGCGAAGACATCTGGCAAAGCATTTTTGACAGCGGTTGGGAGGACGTTGCAAAGAATGGTTGTCACGGACTGTCGCCCCCCCTTTTCACGCCTTCTTCTACAGCAGAGGGTGCGTAACACTAGCCTGAAGCTTCCTCCCATGGCGGCGGCGGCAACACTCCCTCTCCCCACACAAAACGAAAATGATGGAAGCAAAGACCTAATTTTGCCCTAAATCCGCCCTAAGGAGAATATCACGGGTTTTCTTTTAATTTACATCCTTTTATTTTATTATATATATATATATATTTAATTTATAAACAGAGGAATTACATAAAAAGATTCACCTACCAAAGACCAAGTCTGCGTGCGGTGGAACCATGTTGGATAAAGTCAATAGGAGAACTATGTGATGGTGGTGAGATTGAAAATATATTGTGATCACTAATAAGATGATTAGTTGTTGGGACAAAATCAATTGGTTGGAGCTTAGACTTGAGAGGAGGCCAAGTTGCATTGAGTCTCAAGGGAGACTGCTTAGGTTGACTTGGTAATGTAGTAGATGACTTTGTAGGAGGGGTTTGCAAACTAATTTTGATAGGTGGTTGAATTTTTTAACTTGGGGATACCGTAGGTGATTGTTTAGGTGGATCATGACTAACCAAAGAAGGACTAGCCTTTGGAGCCCATGTGGGTGTATCCTTTCTAATAGGATGTTGTGCATTAAATGAAATAATACCTTGACATTTAAGACTTTGGATTATGCGATGCAAAGTATGGCAATCATTTTCATTATGTCCATTGATTTGATGATAATTGCAGTATGGATGACCTTGATATTTTGCTAACTGATAAGGAAAATAATGTTTCATATGTGGTGGAGTGATCACCTAATGATTAAGGAGGTGTGAGAAAATTTCATGTGGCATAGCTTTGTGCTTAAACATGAGAGGCTCAAGAAATGGCGTATCTTAAGGTTTAATCATATAACATGTATTAGACATAGATTGCACATAAGATGGAAAAGAAGCAAAAACATGCGATTGAGAAGAATCCTTATGCTGTTGAATTTCAGATCTAAGAGATGTGATTGTGGATTCCATGGCTACAAATTAATCTTAAAATAATGTAAGGCTTGAATCAAGTCCAATAGGGGTTAAGGAGATAGAGACTCACTAGGGTCGTTAAATAGATAAGTGAGCATAGGACTTAGTTCATGTGGTGGTGCATTGTCATCATAATACTTGGTGTCTAAGGATTTTTGTAAAACATCCTAACAATTAGGGTAAAAGGAATGATGAACAGATCATACCAAGACATGAAGAACTCAGATGCTAATTAAACACCATGCTCAATAAGATGAAAGTAATTCACCAGAATAACTTTACATAAACCTTTGCAAACAAATGAGCAACAATATCATATATTATTATGGAACTCAATGAAATACAATGAGAATGGGCCTTGCTTATATAAGCAAGGAACATCAATCTATGAACTAGTTAAGCTCGTAGATCATGCCATACATCAAGGAAATAACTAGTCATCAAAGAACTAGTAAAGACCATAGATTTAGGAAAGAACTAGTCACCAAAGATCTAGTTAATACCATAGATCAAGGAAATAACTATACCTAACAACTAGATAATATATTCCTAATATCTAAATAAAATAAAATAAAATAAATATCCACACACATAAGTGGGTGAGGATAAATACAATAAAGGTAAATAAAGTACCTAGGTGAACATGAGCTAAGGTAAATACCTACTCTAACACCCCCCCTCAAGTGAAACTAGGGGCCCAAAATAAAAGTGGCATATCCACAGTATGAGTCCCAACAACTGGGCCTGATCAGGTACTCATGTACAATATATCCATGAAGAAATCTTGAACCAAAAGTAGGAAATAATCTTGCTAGAAGGAAAGAGAAACAAGAAGAAGGAAGATGTTCTCATGAACACCCCCCAAGAACAAATTTTGAAACCCCAAGCATGCCACACAACTCAAGGTAGCGAAGTGATGCAAAAGGATTCATAAAGATGTCCACAACTTGCTGTTGAGTCATAATGTACTCCAAAAAAATAACTCCATCTTGAATGTGCTGACGAATGAAGTGTTTGTGTATCTGAATATGCTTGGTCCATTGGTGCTCAACATGGTTACGAGAAATTTGAATTACAGTTTGGTTGTCACACCAAAGTATAATCAATGAATCCTGTGGGAATCCAAACTCTTTAAATAACTGTCGAAGCCAAATAATTTGCTGACTTGCTGTAACTATTGCCCTGTACTCTACCTCTGAAGATGAAAGTGCAATAGCCTTTTACTTTTTACACACCCAAGCAACTGGAGAAGAACCAAGACAAAAAATATATCCATAAGTGGAATGCCTGTCATCAATAGACCTTGCCCAATCTTAATCTGTATACCCAACCAACTGAGTAGAACCCCTAGTGTAGTGTAGGCCAAAGTGGGAAGTGCCCTACAAATAGTGCAAAATCCTTTTAGCAGCCTGCCAGTGACTACTATGAGGAGAATGTGCAAACCGAGATACAAGCCCCACTGTAAATGAAATATCAGGGCAAGTATGGGTTAAGCACATGAGACTTCTAACTGACTGCCTATACAATGTAGGATCACAAAGTGGTGTGGTACATGTGGAAGTAAGATTAATCCCAGACTGAAAAAGAGATGTACCTGGCTTGTAATCAACCATATCAAAGCACTTAAGAAGTTCATGGGTGTACTTTTGCTAACTCAAATGAATCCCTAAATTTGTCTGAGAAATATGTAATCCAAGGAAATAATGTAATAACCCAAGATCTGTCATGTCAAACTGTGTACTTTGAATACTTTGAATGTGGGAAGAAGATCTGCCAATAAAAAATCATCAACATACAAGATAAGTATCACAATGTCCTCACCAACATGTTAGAGATATATTGTATGATTGGAGTAGCAATGAACAAAACCAATAGATAGAAGAAAAGAATCCATCTTCTCATACCAAGCCTGAGGGGCTTGTTTGAGACCGTAGAGAGACCTTCGGAGTCTACAAACAAGAGAATAATTCTAAAAAAATCTAGTAGGTTACTCCATGCATATTTCCTCTTATAAATATCCATGTAAGAAGGCACTCTTCACATTCATCTGGTATACAGGCCACCCCTGTGATGCAGCAATAACAAGTATAAGGCATATAGAATCCATCTTGGCAACGAGTGCAAAAGTCTTAGAGTAATCAATATCTTCAACTTGTGAAAAAACCTTTACAACAAGACGAGCCTTATACTTGCTAATGGACACATCAACTACGTATTTGGTTTAATATACCCACTTACACCTAACCATATTTATTCCTTTAGGAAGAGACACCAAATCCCAAGTATGAGTCTTCTCAGCTGCTATCGCATCATCCCACTCTTGTATCCCATGAGCCTATGAAAAATACTATGGATCCTCAAAAAATTCCTAACACAAAATTCCAGAACATATAGAATGTGTGTGATGATGCCTAGTGGGTGGAAGATCCTGAATGAAAGGTGTTGCCTCAGAAACTATAGTACAAGCCCACTTAGGCATATTGAAAACATCCATGGAAATAGAATCCTCATCGACATCTATAACCTCCTCATCAACCTCCTCAAAGAAAGGGTCCTCATGATGAGATAAAGAAGAAGTAGGCATGGAAGAAGATGAAGAATCATGAGGTGTGAAGCACCAATTAAATTGAACACGTGTTCAAAAAATAACCTCATGAGTATCGGGATCTAAAAGTTGATAAGCTCTCATGTCCTCACAATCCCCTACAAAGATCAATGATTTTCTCTTCTTATCCAAGACTTTTCTTTTCTTCTTTGGTACAAAGGCCCAAGTATGGCTCCCAAAGACTCAAAAAAATGAGAGATATGGCTTAGTGTTGGACCAATCTTCCTCTAGAGTCAAATGCTCAAGTACTCTATGCGGTGTGTGATTCTAAATGTAGTTAGCACAATTGACTGCTTTTGCCCAATAGATAGGAGGTAAATCTCTAGAATGCATCATGCAGTTAGTAATTTCCTTCAAAGTTAGATTCTTCCATTTTGCTAAGCCATTATGTTGTGGAGTATGAGGAATAGAATGATGGTGAATAATGCCTATGAGTTGCCAAAAATTCAGAAAACTCATTACTAAAGTACTCCCCCCAATTATCAGTGCGAAGGTTCTTTATGAAACTAGAATATTGTTTCTCGATCAAATACTTGAAGAATTTAAAGTGTGAAAAAACATCACTTTTGTACTTGAGAAAATAAACCCAAGTATGCCTGTGAGAAATTATCAATAAAGTAAGTGCATACTTATCTCTATTGAAAGAGGGGGTAAGAAAAACCATCAAGTTATTATGCACAAGCTCAAGTGGTAAAGAAGCTCTTTTGGACAAATTCTTAGAAAATGGATCGTGGTGTTGTTTCCCTAATGCATAGCTATGAGCAAACTCCCTCAAGATGGAGAAAATAATAGGAATACCATCAACCATACCATGAGTGCTCAAATCCTTCAAATATTTTATAATTGAGATGTCCAAATCTTTCATGCCAAAGCTTATTCTCTGAATCTGCATGAGAAACCAATCCTGTCCCTATAGAGGAAGTGTCATCCTAGAACCCTCAAAGTGATATAGTCTAGAACTATGATCAACAATACCTTGAGAAATACAGTGACTGAAACTCTAACACAGTTGATACTTTTGCCCTACTGTGGTCTAAAATTCACTATGTTCATCACTATGACACCATCTGACAAGCATCTGTAATATACAAAAAGCAAATTTATGGTGATTGTTAGGGTAAACATATTTTACCTAGGTTAATTTAGCATAGGTAAGTTAATTATTAAATTTTGGTAAGTTTTTATAAACATATTTTAATTGTTATATGGTTATAGTTTTAATGTACCATGTTGTATTCTCGTGTGAGTTTGAGTTGTTGTATAGTTATAAACAATTTATTTTCCTGCATTATATGTCATACGGGTGGTTTCTTGTTGCACCTATGTAACACTCATATTTTTTTGTACATGATTGTGCAATATCTATAAATATTGCAGTCATTCCATCGGTAATTGATTTGATTGAATATTAATAAAATAGTGAAGACTTCATCCCTCTTCTACAATTTCATTTGATACTAGAGTAGGTTGAAGCTCCTAGTTAGGTTGGAGAGAGGTTGCAAAAGGTAGAAGTGTCTTGGAGAAGAAATTTAAATTCTAGGAGAGCCAATGTTACCTCCAGCAACTTCCCAGAATGCCCCTGCATCCCCAAAACCTCTTGTGATTATCCAGGTGAAATAAAATCAATTTGGTTTTTTCCTTGGTGCTCCCTACACTAGGAAAATTTACTTCCTGGAGCCATTTCTAGTTTATATAAATCAGATTCAAAATTTAAAAAAAAAAAATTCCCCCATTAGGGTTTTTACCTCTAAAATTAGAGGTTTATTTGGTCTTTACTAAATATAGCACACTAATAAATTTTGGAGGAACTGAGTTGAGCATTGGTAGAGTTGGTAAGCCCTGAATCGACCTCTTTGAGCTTCCTGGACTGAGTTGTGATCCGATCCGTTGTGGCATGTTGGTTAAATAGGTGAACAGGAGTTCATCGAGGTTAAACATTGGCGTGACTAAGACAAACCCTCTTGAGTTGTGCATTGCTACCTCATGCGAGATCCTGTTCTGGTGTATTTGCGACTGTAAGCCATAATCTTACAATGAGCCAAACTTACACCCTCATTATGTCACATAGAGTTGGTAGAGCTATCATGTGTTTATCACCACCATTGGATTGACTGAGTTATTGTCATTTAATGAACTAGCCAAGAGTTCCCATGTGGAGAGTCATACTTGCACCACTTTCAGCCTATCAACTCAGTTATGAGTTTCTTTGAGTCCAAACGAAGTCACTCCATGACCAAACCAGTTATGCTGTTAAACAAAATAGCAATCATATGAAATCTCAAATTAGTAAAATAATCGAAAGTAGTGGCTGAGTCACATTTGCATTCAACTGTGCAAAACAATTGAACCAGATAAGTGAATAAGCACAAATGGTCGAGTCGAATGCAAATGTGGCGGAGGAAGATAATGAAGAGTAAACACCTCCTAGCACCAACCCTCAGCACCAGCTATGTTAAATCTTCTACTAAAACATGGAAAAATCAAGAAAAACGTGGCATGACAAGTAATTTATCAACAGGTTCGAATCACTATTTTGCATTGGTGGTTTCAACAAAATTTCCTCTAATAATAAGATGCAATGTTATTGGTGCAACGGTGGAAAGTAGCAAGGTCACGAAGGCAATATAAGTGAGCTTCAGATCAGATTTTCTGTGCACAGTGGAACCCTAAACCACCTTCCTCCAAGCACACAACCACGTGGTACCTCCAACAAGGCAGTATACGTCTAACTTTAAAAGGTTAGTCAATTGTCATTTTGGATTTAAATATAAAGAAGCCCATCTTTAATTCATTAGTCAGTAAGCGCATTTACCTGTGCTCGTGTTGGCTAGTGGCATAGGCTTTGGGGGGGAGGTTAGGTATTGTAGGTTTGACCCCCACTAAAACACTTGTGTTATTTTTATACAATTGAAATCTTAGTGACCCCCAATCTATCTGGAGCCTTCCGCCAAACATATAGGCACCAAAAGCTCTCGCTAAATCTGTTTGAGTAGACCTAAACTAGTTCCACTAAATCTAGAGGAGAAAAGATCCTCATTTAAGAGCTAATTTTTTTTTCTCCTAAATATATGGTCTTATTTTTTGATTCTAGAAACATTTTTTGAAATGGGGGTGATCATATGAACTCCAAATTTTGAGCTAGTTCTTTGATTGTTATTCCTTGCACTATATAAGCAATGGCCGTATTTAGCTCATTGAATTTCACCAAGGCCTTGATAGTAATATGTGATATTGCCAACTATTCAATTTTTTTAGCAAATTTTGGATGTAAAGTTGCATATCTGGTGAAGTGTACTTTCATCTTATTGATAGGTCGTACCATGATTAGCATCTGCAAACTTGGCTATGTAACGATCTGGTTATCATTCCTTTTAGATATTTGTCGTGGAGAAAACACTATAAATTTTGGGTTTAAATGTCTCACTCATAAGATCTTTAAAAAGTATATTCTGGGACAGTTTTCGGTGTAAGGAGTTCCACTGGGAAGCACTTACGGGTAAATTCGTTACTTCTACTACTACACTGAACAGCTATTTTTTGCATGTTTTCAACATCGTTTGTGAGCCATTTTGAGCCTTTGGATCGCCACCAGAGGCCTTACATAAGGACAAATTGCAAAAACTGTGATGTCATATCATTCGTCTATGAACGATTGTATGACATAAATCTGGACACTGAAATAACTATTTTTTATTATATTATTACAAAGTTATTGTTTACTAACGTGCAATCTAGTTAGGATACGGTATAATAACACACTCAGTGGCAAAAATGCGTAGTGAATTCTTTCATTTCCTGACTCGTAGTTGTTCCACATATCAAATTATTTACATCACATGGAAAACCAAAATTCATGAATTGTCAAATTGATTTCGAATAAATTTGGTCGATTGCTAAATGGTTTTGCGTAACCAAATCAATAGTATGATTGGAACCCAGGGTGTGTAAAGTTTGACAAGGCCAATGGTACAAGGCCAAATTGATAATCTAGATTGAAAGTGCATTATAGATTGTGTAGACTGTAAATTCAAGATGTGATAAGATAGCCTAGAGAAGTGTTTCAAAAATTGAGCACTATGTACGATGGTCCACCAACAAGCATACCACCTTACATTCTTCTAGTATTCTCAACTTGCTTACACTGAGATAACTATGTTTGCAAGATGAACGAGAAAGACCAAGACACAACTTGAGTCTTGACAGAGAGTTTGAATGCATGTGGAGGGCTTCACTTTTAGCCCTAGGAGAGGAGGTATCTGATGATGCTCTTATGCCTATTTTTTTTTAGAGCACTTCCTCTGTCTGACCACATTTTTGTCACAACACTGATGATGTGCAACCCCACATTCAAGATGCCAAATATTCCAAAGAAGTGTGGGATAAGTTGAGCAACAAAGATGATGAAAAGGATCATACACTTTCTTCTCATCATAAATGGAAAGCAAAAGGAAAAGCAAAAGGAAAATATCATTCTTCTCAAAAGTCCCAGACACAACATCAACATGGGGAAAAATAGAATAATAATAAGAATAAATGTCCCACCTACAAGAGAGGACATGATATAAAATATTTTTGGTTCAATACCTATAAGAAAGGTTCATCAAGTCATTCTAGACCTCAAAATCAACAATATCAGAAGGGAAATTCTAACTACAATCAAAGGTAGAAGAAGGGGAAATGGAGAAGAAAACCCCATCAGCAAGGCAATATAGCTAAGCAAGAATAACATTCAGATAATGAAGAATTCTTGTACACTGCTCATTCAAGTGAACCTTCCACATCATCTAGTGATGTCTGGTATGTTGATTTGGGAGCCACTTGACACATGACCGGCCATAGAGATTGGTTTACCACAATGAGGGACATGCCTTCAAAAAATCATGTTTTGTTAGGTGATGATTCTTCATATACAGTACATGGTATTGGGAACATTTCTCTTCCTCTTGGTTCACACAATTATAGATTGTTAGATGTACTATATGTCCCTGGGTTGACAAAGAATTTGCTATCAGTCAATCAAATCCTAGATCACAAATTGAAAATTGATTTTGATACTCATTCCGGGAAAAAATATGTTTAATTCGACACAAATCACGAGGCTAAAAAATAGTTGCAAAAGCCTCCAATATGGGATGTATTTTCCAACTTGATTTTTTCCATAGAGATGATCAGAAACTCATGGCTAAGAACTCTACCTCTGCACAATTGTGGCATCAGAGACTTGGTCACATTAGTTTCAAGTATCTCAAAACACTTCACCGGTACAATATGGTAAAAGGATTAGCATCTCTTCAGAAGGATACAAATAAGCATCCTCACTGCCTAGCAGGAAAACAACACAGATCTTCATTCCAAAAAATTACTTATCGAGCTCCAAGTAAGATTGATTTGGTTCATATCGATATTTGATGTCCAATGTAACCTAGCCATTCTATATTTTAGTATTTCATGTTCTGTGTTTGATAATTATTATACGAAATGTGGATTTTTTGTCTTCGTAACAAAAGTGAAACTTTTGAGAACTTCTAAAATTTCAAATTCATTGTAGAGAACAAGATTGTTCATCATATCAGATCTATCTACTCAGATCAAGAGGGGGAATTCACCAGGATTGGGTTTAAATCCTACCTACAAGCTCACATGATCCATTGTCAATAAATTCCTCCTCCACACAAACTACACATCAGAATGGTGTCGTTTAGAGAAGGAATTGTACTATCTTGGAGATGGTGTGTTGCATGATCAATGATTATGGACTAGCGAGGACATTTTGGGTAGAATTAGTGAAGAAAATAGTATATTTTATTGAAATAGAAGTGCCCACATTTTCTCTTGATGGAATGACACCATATGAAGCATGGTTAAAACGGAAACCATCTATTGCACACCTCAGTGTATTCGGCTGCAAAGAAAGTATGCACATACCCAAGCAAAATAGAAAGAAGCTGGATATGAAATCACAAAAAATCATCTTCATTGGTTACAGTGAAGAGAATCTTGGGTACATATTGATGGATCCGAAGACCAGAAAAGTCTACACCAGCAGAGATGTTGAGTTTTTTTAGAAGAAGGAAGTAGAGAATCCTCCTCCGGACTCACCTGATGTAGATTTTGCACCTGTTGTAAAAACAGAAGCTGATGTTCCTGTAGATGATAATAATGATGATGAGGATGATGGTGATGATTAGATAGAACCACAAATCAATAGAGTAGTTCAACATATGCTTAAGTGGTATACTAACATGACACAAGATGCAAAATTGGATGTTCCACTAGATACATCCACCACTGGACCAAGGACTTAAAGGAAATTACGAGAAGAAGTCAACTTTGCTTTGATGAGTAGATTTATTGAATATGATGAGCCCTCTATAGTCCATGAATCCCTATAGTCAAAAGCTTGGAAATATGCCATGGATGCTGAGTATCAATTAGTGATGAAAAACAACACTTAGTAGCTTGTCAATCTTCCATCAGGGAAGAAACCCATTGGTTGCAGATGGATATTCAAAACAATACAAAATAGATGGGACCATAGACAAGCACAAAGAAGGACTGGTAGCAAAGGGGTATGCACAAAAAGAAGGCATAGAATATGAGAAGACATTTTCTCCCACATATAAGATCAAAATGATCAGGATGATATTTTCTCTAGCTACACAATTTGGTTGGAAATTCCATCATATGGACGTAAAAAGTGCCTTTATGAACGAAGATTTACAAGAGGAAGTCTACATGACTCAACCTGAGGGATATGTCATACCTGGTCAAGAAACAAAGGTATGCAAACTTATGAAATATTTGTATGGCCTTAAACAGGAACCCCGGACATGGTACATCAAAATAGATGAGCATCTCATATAACATGAATTTTTCAAAAATCCATACAATCCCATCTCTACCTAAAAAATCAAGGAGGGTAGATTGTGATTATCGTTGTTTATGTTGATGATATAATCATCACTTGAAGTTTAGTGAAGATGATCAATGCAACAAAGAAAGTTCTTAATTGATCATTCGACATGATAGATCTTGGGCTAATGCACTACTATCTTGGATTGGAAGTATGGTAGAAAGAGAATCACATATTTGTTTCTCAGTTGAAGTATACTAAGACAATGCTCGAGAAATTTAGGATGATGGATTGCACACCTATTGCTACACTTTTGGAGAGGAGACTGCAATTATCTTGTTCAGATTCATCTCCTGTGGTAAATGCCACTCTCTATCGATAGTTGATTGGGAATCTCATTTACCTAACCTACACTAGACTAGATATCAACTTTGCAGTGAGCTATCTATCCAGATTCATGCAAGAACCTAAAGTTTGTCATTGAAAGGCAGAAAGGTGAATCTTGAGATATCTCAAGGAAATAGTGGATCTTGGTCTAGAATACAAGAAGAATGATCAATTCTTCTTGATTGAATATTCAGATTCAGATCATGTAGGTAATATTGATGATATAAAATCCACTTCAAGATTTGTATTCTTTTTGGGATCTGAACCGATATCATGGGGAAGCAAGAAACAACACTTTGTTTGTCACTCTTCTACAGAAGTTGAATATCGTGTTGCAGGTGACGCTGTCTGCGAAGCGATATGGCTACGTCGCATACTGGAAGGACTTGGAATACCACTAAATAAAACTACCACCATGTATGTAGACAATGAAGGTGTTCTCAAACCTGTTCGCAATCTAGTTTTTCATGAAAGAACAAATCACATTGAGGTATAAGTACATTTCATACACGAGCATGTCTTGAAACACAATACACAACTTCATTTTTTTCCAACAGCTGAACAATGAGCATATATCTTCACAAAGTCACTTACACATGAAAAATTTGAGTTGTTCAGAGAATTCCTCTCTTCATCCCTTGAGACAATGAAAATTAAGGAGGGGAATTCTTGGGTAAACATATTTTATCTAGGTTAATTTAGCATATGTAATTTAATTATCAAATTGTGGTAAGTTGTTATAAATCATATTTTAATTGTATTTGGGAATAGTATTCCCGTAGCATGTTGTTTGTCATTATTTGAGTTGTTATATGGTTCAAGCAATATATTTGTAATAATTTGTGCACATGTATGTTTATTGTTGCAACATCTCGTTTGTCTACACATGGTTGTTTAATTCCCATAAGAATTACAACACATTCATTGTAATGTTGATTTTGATTGATTATTAATAAAAGTGTGAGGCTTTCATCCTTCTTCTACACTTTCAGTGATGTTAGGAACATACAGTGCATCTTTGATACTTCCACCATCAAGTTGTATATCACATTTTCCTTTAACAGAAAGAAAAGAAGAATCTCTGACCTTAATTTTGGAAGTAGAACTCAAACCTAGAGATATAAAATTCTCCTTAGATGAAGTCATGTGATGAGAAGCACCAAAATATATAACCCATCTATATGTAAGTGGGGAGTGAGATCTCCCAACAACATTAAGTGCTTTTCCATGTTGATTAGAAGGAGGTGGAGTGGAGATATAAATTTTGTGTTTCTTGACTGCATCCTCTAAGGATTACATTCTCTTATAACACCTATGTTCTTCATGACTAATACCCCCACAAAAAGAGCATGAAAGGCTAGACTTATTCTTGGATTTAGAAGACTCCTTGGGTTTAGATTTGTTTTATTTGGTTTTAAGAGCACTTTGAGATGGATAAGGGATGGATTTGGTTTTACTTTTTGGTTTTCCCTTGCCCTTAGGATTAGATGCAACTAATGCCTTTTGAGAGGTTAAAGACTCAAGGTTAGACAATTTGGATTCTTCCCTAGTAAGTATTTCACAAAATGTTTATAAGTCAAGCATTTTGAATGTGTCTTATAAGACATCCATGCTAGAGAAAAATGTAGAAGAAAATATTTGGAACGGTCCTCTCAACTTGGATAGAATTAAGTAAACACGTTCTTCATCTTTCTTATCTCTTCCACTCCCATTCAATTGTGTCAACAAATGCTTGAACTTGGTAAGATAGTATATAATTTATGGAAAATCTTCAGGATTAAGAGAGGTGATCTCAATTTCAAGTTGCATGGATCTTATATGATCCACCTTACCAAATAAACCCTCCAATTTCTCCCATATTTTGAAAGGAGACTTACATTTTTCCAAATGAAACAAAAGACTATCACTTACATAAGTTTCTATCAAACCCATACACTCAACAAATTTTCACTGGTACTGAAATTTCTCATATTCTCTAGTGAACACTGGTTGTTCTGAAGAAGTTAAAGCCCATAATCCTTTCCGTTTGATTATTGTTTCCATTCTTGGTTTCCAGGTGTGGTAATTATGTGCTTTTAATGGCTCAACATGATCTAATGTAGAAGTAGATAAAGACACCATTCTCAAAAATCACCAAAAAATGTAAGAACTAAGTAATGCAACAAGACCCCCCCATATTTTAACACTTTATAATTGAGTGTGTGTTACGATATGGCACTTTATAATTATAGCACGTTTCTCAAAATAAATAGTTCCAATGGAACAAGCACAGAAAAACAAGCACTTTTGCAAAAAATGACACTCAAATTTGAGTTACCGATCAAAAGTTACAAGCTTATCAATTTTATGCTCTACTATTTATTTTAGTTGCCACTAAAACAAAATAAAATGCTCTTTCCTTCACCGCATAAATAAAATCAAAGGGAGCTTAAGTTAAGCACCTACTAGTAGGAAGCACAAGCTTGAGCCCTCATAAGCACACCAACTGAAAAATGCTACAAGACAAAAGAAAAAAGCCCAGTCTGGATCTCGAAAAACCCAGGAAAAAGTTTTCATGGGTTTTCTTTCACATTGACACAGATTCTAAAGTGGCCTAGTACGTGCCTCTACAACAAAAAATTTCCAAAAATGAATGCCTCTAGAAATGGTCAAGTTTACAGTCAATCTTAGGGTTTTCCCACCTTACAAATTCAATGGAAAGCTTTGTTTTGCATAAAAATGCACGCAACAAAAAAATACGAACAAATCCCAAGTATATGAATATACAAAAAAATAAATTGCAAAATAAAACTTACAGATGGATGTCAAGAGCAATCTCAAGCTCTGATACCATAAAAAGAACGATGAACATATCGTACCAAGCCACGAAAAAATCAGATGATAATTAAACACCACACTCAATAAGATGAAAGTAATTCAACATAATAAATTTACATAAACCTTTGCAAATAAATGATAAAAACTATCATATACTATTATAGAACTTAATGAAATATAATGAAAATGGGCCTTGCTTATATAGGTAAGGAATATCAATCTAAGAATCAGTCAAGGTCGTAGATCAAACCATATATCAAGGAAAGAACTAGTCATCAAAGAACTAGTCAAGACCATAGATTTAGGAAAAAACTAGTCATCAAAGATCTAGTTAATACCATAGATCAAAGAAATAACTATACCTAACAACTAGATAATATCTACCTAATATCTAAATAAAATAAAATAAATATCCACACACATAAGTGGGCGATGATAAATACAATAAAGGTAAATAAATTATCTAGGTGAACATGAGCTAAGGTAAATACCTACTCTAACATATGGTATCTCCTAAGTAAATTAGATAAAGGAACTTGACCCATAATAGAGGAAAAATGAGGATCCTACGCATGAAAGACTACAGGTTCACCAAAATGATTAACTAAAATTAACTAATATGTAGTGTGGGGATAGTTAATCTAAGCTATGAACAATTGTAATGAAGTAAATAAATGTAATATAGAAAGTATGTAAATTATCTAAACAACTATGCAAAAGAAAATGCTAACCCTAATATGCAATAAGGAAGAGGAAAGAACTCAGCTGAATAACATATGCTCGCAGGACAATGTTGCAATGATGACCAGAAAAATTAGAAGTAGGAACAACTATGCAGAAGTCCCAAAAAGGATGGATTTGGAGGGTTTAACTAGACTGGAGCACCTAGAGAGGGACTGGGGTGCCTATGGGTGCTCTGGTCTGTAATTTGGAAACCCTGGTCTGTGAAAAATCTCTGAAACTGATCTTCATAGGGTTAAGAGATGATCTAGAACCTTCTCTGTGCATCACATCAAATTCGATGTCCCATGTCATATGTCACCAATAATCCAAGATGATGAAAATACATGCAAAAGAACAAAAGAAGTATCAAAACCCTAAAAAATAAAGATACAAATAAATGGATCAGACTGACCTTAGCTTCCACAACAATGGGCTTACTAACTAAGCAATGCACTACATTTCAGACCCAAATGTAGTTCTGGTGAGTGTGTGCATAATGTTCCCTAGGTACTCTTGTGCCAACCACACTTTGTGAAGTAGAAAGCAATAGCTAAATGTAGAAAATTTAATAAAATGTGTGCATGTAATTGAATAGAATCTCTCCCCCTATGAAGTGTGATGCAGATATCCTAACCTTGTGCCTTGATGATGGAGCTATGTGGATGCAAATGATCTCCAATGCAATAGATGGATGTAACTCTAGATGAGTGATAATAGTAAGTGATGTTAGGTTCCTCATTACGGTCTCATAATTTTATATTTATAGAGTTCTCTGGTCTAATTTCACAACTAACCCCAAAAAGGCTGACCATAAGAAAGATAAAGACCTCTAACAACTAGAAAGAGCCCAAAAAGTGGCGGGAAAGTGCAAAAAGGACCGGGGCACCCCTGGTGGGACCAGGATGCCAATGGGCACCCCAGTACTAATTTGAGAGCCCCAGTCGAGGCTAAAATAATGTGGGGAGACATAAGCTAACTGGGCATATGGGTGCAAGAGGTCGGTAATGACAAAACAAAGTAAAACAAGATGTCCAAAAGATGAGGGTTAATTAGTACTTTCTTCTCTCAAGAACCTTCTAAATAGTAATATGAGACTGGAATTAAATAATGTCACAAGTTCATGATTTTTTGACTACAATGGGTGCCAAGGATGAATAGGAGTGCCTGGCGTAAGTGTCTAGGGACAAGTGATGACAAATGAGTGAGGACAGACGGATAGGGATCCCTGTGACCTGACCAAAACTGTGAGTATGAGTGACAAGTGTGATAGATAAAAGCAATAAAGACCAACAAGACAAGTGGATAGACTATGGAATGGGTCATCAATGAATATTTTTCTTAAGCAAGATCCATATATAAATCAACATACTTGGTTGTATAGTAAATAGTAGTAAGTAGGTGATTTTTTGTCTACATTTGTCCCCGCTTTATGTTGGTGAGCAAAAGCTCGGTAACATAAAGTAGATAGAGATGCATACTAGAGAGAATTCAAGAGAATCCCATGTTGCTGAAGAAGGCACAAATGTGGTAGAAGCATGTGTTGAGTGAGAACACATAATGTGACGAACCATGGATTGACATGTCGATCCATACAGTGTAACAAGAGACGTATGAGTATTGTGAGGAGTGCTAAGTGAGATTGATGATTACAATGTTGAATGATTGGAGATTTAAATTTTGGTCATTGATGGAGATGTGATGGGGTAGGGAGTGATTAGTTCCCAACCCAATTGTGTGTATATGAAAAATTGAGGATTTAGGTGTCCTACTGCTAGAGGAAGAGTGTAGGGAGAGAAGTCTAGTGTTACTCTCCAACTTTAACTACATCCCCAAAAGGTATATCTGCTGTAGATGGAAAAAGGACGTATTTTTTTGATTTGGATATATTTTGATTTTTTAAACGTGATAACCCATATAGGAGTAGTAAAGGAAAGAAAATGGTGTCTCATTGCTCCCACTCCACAGGTGTCGCCAAAATGTATTGCTTCCATGTTAGGTCATTTGGAAGTAGTTGTAAAATGTAAATTACTTTCCCATTTTAGTTCATCTAGGAACGCAGTGATGTAAATCCCAAGTTAGGTCATCTGGGAACATGGTGATGTAACTCTCAAGTTAGGTCATTGGGGAACGTGGTGATGTAACTCCCAAGTTAGGTCATTTGGGAAGATAAATATGTTGTGTTGTATCAATTGATGAATGTAATTTTGAATTTTTATTATCACAAGTTAAATGCATATGATTGATTGGTTACTCATGGAGAGATTTTACGCTTGTTGCCCCCAGGTTAGGTCATTAGTGGGAGTCACTAGAAGGTGATGTGAGATGTCACATGATGTATGAGTAAATGTTTGATAATGATGGGTTAGAAATGTAGATTTATTGTGTGATGCTATAAGGGTAATTATAAGATGCCCCCAATTATATGCCCCCCTTTTGGAAAATGGGGAGTGACGATGAGAATGAATGTTGAGCCGAAAGTAAGCGTGTAACAATGTGATATTCAATGTATGATAGATATCGTAAAAGTGTGTGTATATAAAATGAGAATAATATCAAGGAGAAATATAGTGTGTGTGAAATGGGTATGATATAATAGTAGGTGGAATTTTGAAGAGAATGCCGAAAATGAGACAGTAAACAGAGTAAGTATGTTCAAGATATGATGGTAACCGTACAAGGTGCATTAGTTTGGAGGATAAACATAAATAATGACTATAACATAGTAAGTGATTGAAAGTTACTATAAATAGTAAATAGAAAAGGTGAATAGGTATGTAATTTAGTAATTGTGCGAGTGTGATTTTGAGCTCTGGGTGTGTGAAGATGCCTCAAGAGAGAGCACCATGATTGTGTCAATTTGAGATAATGCTAGCAGTTTTGGAGTCACGTATGACAACAGAGCTAGTAAGTGTAAATGTTTTTGAAAAATGTCTTGATATTAGTCGTTTTTGGTGAATTTTTGCAAAAAAAATATTTTTGATCTTCTCGATGTTTTATACATGGGCAAGAGCGGTGAAGGTGCTAATGACCTTTGGGACACAAGCGCCCAGGAATGGGTGTTAGTGACCTACTCCTTGGTGCCCCAATCCTTCTCTTGGGTGTTGGCATCCCAAAAAGCATGGGTTGAGCTCAGTGTGTTGTAGATGTGAAAATTGATGTGTGTTAATGTTATATGTAGGTGTATTTTCCTATGTATGAGGTTTTAACATCGTGTTTTTTTTTGTGTGGTGTGCAGAGGGACATCCATTCGAGAGAGTTTCATGGTGGCCGTTATTTGAGTACATTACTAATATTAGGGTTATTAGACGATGAAAGGGATGTTCTAGACCGTGACGGCTTGCGACATATAGCGAGGATGAGGGATGTACCCCATACTATGTCTATGCTCACATCTTTGTGCGAGAGGTGGTGTATAGATACTTGCACCTTTTGGCTACCTACAAAGGAGGTGACAATGAATCTAGAGGATGTGTATCACATACTGCGATTACCTGTTGTTGATGAGAGGGTTTAGGTGATGGCCGTGGATGTTGGACATAGACAGATGAGGGTTGCTAGGTGGTACTTTATAAGGTCTCGAGTACATACAAAGGTCTATATTAGGTTGGAAGATATATTGAGGTCAAGGGTTCTGTGATTGCGGAAGTTTATTGCTATTGCAATTGCTTCATCAATTTCTATCGAGGGAGGTGGTGTAGGCATCTTATATAAAATGCATGATATTTGTTGTCATATAGAGGAGGATGGGATGAGGTATGCATGGGCATGATGTGTATTGGCCCATTTATACAGGGATTTGTATAGATTCATGCAGAGAGGATCATGGGGGTGGTATTAGAGCTACGACATTGCTACATGTATGGGCATATTAGTATATTTCTATATTAATGTTGGTGTGTGGTCCACAAGGAGAGTGCGTCAAGGCCAGACATATTTTTTGGGAGATGAGTAGGAATTTATGGTAAGAATATGGATACAGACAACTACAGAGTAATGATAAATCATATGGGGCTAGAGGTCATGATATAGAGGCCATACTGAGACTATAGAGTATGGACAAAGGATGCAGTAGAGCTACGGTGTATATGAAAGACTATGTGGCTGGAGGGTCAGTTTCCAGGAGTAACCAAGCTATTTCAGGTGAAGCACATTTCACAATAGTTTGGTATGGCCGAGGATATGCCCCCAAAGCCATATATATGGTTGATGGCTATTAGGGCACCGAGGAGGGCTGGAGCTAGACCAAGGCCCATAGAAGCATAGGTATTACCTCACGGGATAGATGAGGTAGATGTGGTGATAGAGTTGATAGATGTAGATGATGTAGGTTGCACAAAGGCCTATTGTGCATGGTGGGTGTCACATTGATGGGTATTTTTGTTTCCATTTTTTGCAAATGCGGCTAGAGCACCACTGGAGGTAGGAGTAGAGGGGTAAGCACATGCCCTCGATAGCGTAGCGACAAGGATATCAGGGCACGAGTATTTGTATAGTGATGTTTTGTTGGTTGGTTATTTGGATGTGTAATTGTTGTCGTTTTCTAATGTTTTGATCTATGTTTGCATGTGATATGTATTGGTCACTAATTATGGATATGTCCATCCACACATTGATGAATTATATGTACCCATGGATCTAATCATAGGTAGAATGGTATGTTATAGCAAGTGGATGTGATTCCGGTGTGACCAAGTGTAATTGTTTTGATCTGGTGGTGCATTAGCTGCAGATACATGTGCAGTGCTACTGAGTGAGAAAGAAGATGACATGACATGAGATACGAGTGAGATAGAGAGGATACGTGGATGGATGTCCCTTAGCTCAAGGTGTATTTACATAGTTCATGGAGTTATAGGGTCACTTTGCAGAATAGTTGATGGAGAACACACTATTTCGTAGGCAGATAAATAGATATAGGAGCCACAATTAGTGGCATACGTTGAGCGGTGAAAATTCTATCTCTAAATCTCCCATAGTGATATATAGTGATAGTGATGATGAGATATGATCTATATTTACTAATGTAGTGATGTATGAGGGCTTGCCCCCCAGTAGCATGACATTTTTTAACTATGATGGTTATTGATATATATATATATATGGACTATATGGCATCATTTATATATATGGAATTGTTGGTGTATGATCGTTGTATTTAATGTTTTATTGTTATGTGATGATGTGTTGATTATTGTTGTGATTGTTCAAAGTGTGATATTATGATTATTTTGTTGTTAATATGATTGGAAATGCATGGTGGTTGTTGATGATGTGTAATGATGAGATAATGTATATGATTAGTAGATGATGCATGTAGTGTGATTGTGATTTATAATAGATACATTGATGAAACATTGTACTTTATGAATGATGAATTAGAAATGAATAATGTGAAAGATTATGTGATATGAGATGGTTGTGATATTGTAGTGAAGCACATGTATTAGTATCGATGAAGAGGGAGGAGAATAACGATTACCCCCAGTGTATAAATGAGTAGGTTTGTTGATATAAGACCCCTCAATCAGTCAAGAATGAACTATTAAAGCAAGATTGCATCATCAGGATAAGTGATATGATAGTGTGTGCTAAGATAGATATGATTGATAAGGTGTGTAACATAATATTGATGAGAGGTTATCATTATAAAATATCCCTCAATAATCATGTAAGAACTATAAGAACATGAATGCGCCATTATGGTGTAAGGTGATAGAAATCACCTACCAGAGACCAAGCTAGAATGTGGAGTGGTGGAAGCATGTGGAATGAAATCAGCATGAGTGTATGAGATTAATTGAATGTTCATGTGGAATAGTACTGATGATTGGGTGGTATAGTGGTGGGAAGTGCAGATGTTGAGGGCTATGGATGTCAATGTCTTGTAGCAGTATGATGCAGTGGATGAGATGGTGTCAGCGATGGATGGATGAGATGGAGAGTCCCGCATGAGCAATAACTGGTGGTGGCAGATGAATAATGACCTTAACACTAGATAAAGAAGAAAAATCAACTAGAGTAACCACCTGACTTATATGGGAGTGGATACATAGACCATGCTCATGAGAGTGAGAGAAAAAATAAATGACACCCTTCTCTTCTAATTATTGTAAGTGAGTCATGAAAGGGTGCAAACCAATCATTATCACAATGACCATTGATACAATGAAAGTTATAGTAAAGGTCTATCACATTGGAATTACAATTGATGAGGATGATGATACTGAGTAGAAGGAAATGAGAATCATACACTTGTCAAGAAGGAAAAACAATACATCATGAGGTCTAGCATGATGAGAAACATGTAAAGGTTCTCATGAAGGAGATACAAAAGTCTGAGGTCGAGCTTGATGTGGTGGAGGAGATAAAGGACGCTTATACAATAGGAGAATATTTTTTTTACTTGTACAAGGTGGAGGATATGGAGTCCCAGGAGGATGCTAAATAGATGGAAGAGGAGAAGAACTAGATGATGTAATAGTAGGAGAAATAGGAGGAGGATCTATAATATGTGTACCAAATGAGATCCTGTTCTAAATTAACAACCTTATAGACACAAGAGTGTGAATGATTTGCATGTATCGTCATATATGCAGAGCATCCCTTTAAAGTAGGAATCAAGCCACAAATAAAGATGAATTACTTTTCTCGGTCAATGGGTTAGAAGACTAAATGATGCATGCAAGTATTGAAGCATAAAATATAATCAATGATAGGTTATGTTTTTCCTTGATGTAAGCCAGGTAGATGATCATATGTAATCTTAGCGCCATTTTTGAGTATAAATCATTGTCATAAAGGCTTATTCTATCTCACAATAGGTACTAATAGATCTAAAAGGTAAGTGAGTATACCATTGGAGAGTGTCAGTATTAAGACTATTACAAAAATATTTTAACAATAATAGATCATTAGAATAAAAATCCATAGCTAGATGATAATTCTTGAGATGTAAATATGGATTTATAGTACCATCAAAGCATGTAAATGTAGGCATAATGAAATCCATTGGAGATGCTAAATTGTGAATCTTTTTCAAAATAGGGTTTCCATGCAAATAATTGTTATCGATAGAAGCATAATAGGCCTTGCTTTCTAGTGTGAGAGATTGTAATTTAGATTGTAAGTGGCTAACCACATGCATGAGTGATAATATTTCATGTGGATGGATGGTAGAGGATGGCAATAATGTATTGAGTGGTTGCAATTTTCCATTATAAGTGATCATAGGAATGTCGACATAGAAGATGTCGATGTTAAATGCACACTAGATATAGGTGCCGAAGAAGTAATGGGTGGTGAAGAACATGGAACATAAATAGAAGTGGTAGGACTAATTTCAGAAACATCATTAGGAGAGGATTTAATAGAAGGAGATGAATAATGTATGTTATTAGAGAAAATTTCAGAAGAAGATGAAAGCGGAGTAGGGGATTCATACTCAGGAGTATGTAAAGAAGTAGAATCATGACTATCAGGTGTCGCAGTGAAATTGAACAAAGATTTAGATGCAAGGATTTCATTAAGTGTATCATCAACATAGAATGAAGGCATGAGAGAACTAGCATGTGATGTATCATGAGAAACATTTTCAAAGATGGGAAGAATATGAGATGTAGCTATAGAATCATCTAAAGTATTATGAGAAACAAAATCATGCACATGTTTATTGTCCTCTTGTTTTTTAGCTACATCATCATCATCAAGATTAAGTATGAAACTAAGAATGACATCAACTAAGTTCTCATTATAAATAACAAAAGGTGGAGTAAAACTGAATGAATAATAAGGTGTACAACATGATTTTTTTTTTGGATCATCAACAATGCTAATCATGGAATGATCAAAGCTAGTAGGCATATTGCATTCATTCGCTAAGAGTTGTCTTTGAGTATCATCTGGAAGAATGACATTACGATATATAGTGCTAAGTTCAATTATGGTTACCTCATCATGTATAGGATTAATAATCACATGAGGAATGGCTAGCCTAGAAGGAGAAGAGCTACCTTTAGCCATTAGGGTTTTAATGGATCCTAGGGCAATGATTTCTAAGTTACGAATTCACCAAAATGATTTAATAAAATCTGAATGCAAAGATATGCTATAAATGATGTATAATGAAATATAAATGCTAAAGAATTTACTAAATACTAACTATGAAAGGAAATGAGATGGGTAAGGTACTTATCTTTATTACTCTTGTCTCGTAGTGAGTTTGGAATGGAAAATGTGATGAAACAGGAGCATGAACCATCACAACGACCCAAAGAAAAATGAAACAAAGGTGGAAATGGTTGGACTGGGGTGCCTGGAGAGGGACATGGGTGCCTGCAGGTGCCCTAGGCCTATTTCTGGGTGCCTGGGTCTACAGAAAAGGCCAAGACTTTGTTCTAACAATGTCACAAGGGCTTCACACTACATTGCCTTTTATTGCTATAAGGTCACACAATAATTTCCGGAGCTACTGTAAACTTGTAATGAAATAATGACATATAAAACCCTCAAATAGACATCAAATCCTAAAAATAAAAGATGCAAAATAATGGGTCGGAATGTCCTCAGTTGTCACAATGGTGAAATTACAACTAAGCACTTTACTACATCTCAGAACCAATGTAGTTCTATGTGTTTGTGTTTGTAATAATGCTCCTAGGTCGCCCTCATGCTAATGACGTCAAGAAAGTGGGAAATAACTAGATTAAATGTAAATGTGTGGATGGAATATAATGAAATCCCATTCCTATGCCGCGTGTATGTAGAGTAATGTGCCCAAATACAGTCCCTTGCTCTATGTAGATAGCTAGCCATTCATAAGAATTTTCCGTCCATATAATGGTATGTATGTTGTGTTTATATAGGGATATCTTGCTTAATTTTTGACACTAATGACTTGTTGGCAAAAAAAAATTTTGGGTTGAAAAACTTGTGGGTTTATTGCCAATGTTCTAGGAATCTAAGTCCCTTTACTTAATTGGTGCAGTTTCTGTATATGCATGCACGAGAAAATGTGGATTTTTGTGGTGGCATTTCGACCAGGATCCAATAGGGGCACTCCACTAACCCTGCGACAAAGCTAAAAATATTTTGCTAGGGAAGAATTTGTTTGAAGAGTGGGAAAGGGGAGTGATAACAAAGGTAGGAGAACTAATGTTGCAGGTAGAAAATTAGATTCTTGCACACACTAGTTAGAAATTTCAACACATGCATTCATGAGAAGAAACAACTTTGGAAATAAAAACAAGACCAAATAGAATTTATTGATCACAAAGTATCAAGAAACCCATTAGTCAAAGAAAGCTAGAAACTCCTTCTTCTTTTGTTGATTTCTTAAACAAAAGTTATACATAGTGTGGGAATTGAAGAAATTTGAGGGTGGAGGAAAATAAAAGAAAATGGCTATCTCCTTTGCATTTCTCCAAGTACAATGCACTCTTGAGTTTACAAGATCAATCACCAACCCTTTGAGATGGGAATGGCTTTATAATTTATAGAGTATACTTGACTCCTTATCTTCTTCATGACCTTTCATATGCCTTATTTCTAACTTTAGACTATTCATATTCCTACAAAATATTCAAGTACCTTTTATAAAATCAAGGTGACTTAATTTACATTATGTTTCTAAAGTCACTTTTAGGTGACTTAAAGGCATATCAAAAAGTGCAAACCCCAACAAAGAATTAGAATATTTGAAGGGAGATAAAGTTGGGGGAGAGGGAAGAGAGAGAAGAGGAGAAGATGTTGCCCCTAATGAAGTCCGATGATCCTCGTTGATGGAAATCTCTGATGCGACAAAGTTCTGAATGTCCCATTGTGCCAAAACTACTCTTTGAGTGTGACTTACTATTTTTAGTAAATGCCCACATGGGAGACTTACTATTTTTAGTAAGAGCTGGTTCTTACTTCTTCTTGATCATCTTGATGTGATGAAAATCTTCATTCAATCCTATGCACACTACCTTTACTTTGACCATTTCTTGGGGTGACTTACTAATTTTAGTAAGCACCTATATAAGGGATTTACTATTTTTCGTAAGTGGTCATTTTCACTATTTTCTGTTCTGGATAATCATTCTGGATTCTTGGAGATCTTCAGTGCACACTACCTTTTGCATAGCCACTTTTAATGAAGACTTACTAAAAATAAAAAACATGTGTAGGAAAGCTTACTATTTTTGGAAAGTGGATTTCCGGTGCTTAGTTTGTGATAGAGTATATTTTTCTGGATTCGGCTCATCATCGTGGTCACGTCCTCTGAATTTCACTTGATTTTTCCTGCTAGAATGGTTGGAAATAAATTTTGAAATTTTAACCTGGCAATGGCTTCAGGCACGAAGCGCCATGACAGCCATTAATGGAGCTCGAAATTCATAGGTTTGTTTTTTTTGTCTCTGTTTGCAATTAAAATAACTCCATTGCGATAGGTTTTTCATTTGGAGCTCGTGTGCAAGTTTTTAGCTCGTTTCCATTACCAGAATGATGGGAAATCTGACGAATGTGAGTCGGTGCACGAAGTGAGGATTTTTTTGGAACAAATGATTCTAGGCACCATTTGACCTCCCATTTGTTGCATCTTGATTTCCTTGAAAAATGTGGCAGTATGTAAAAGATGGAATCTCGATCCAACTTGTAATTTGCAAGATATGAGGATTTTACGATTGGGTGACTTCATGGTTATCTAGCAAAAAATATTCATTTTCTCCTCATTCTTCATTTCTTCAAATTTTTTGATCAATCCTTCCCCTAAGACCTATTTATTTTCATGAATCGGAGGATTTTTTGGCCATGGTGGAGCTATTTTGAAGCAACAATGGTGGACCAAGCGTCTGGACAATCATGAACAAAGCCATGACAAGGCATGAAGTTGTGAAGGAGAAATGGTGGGAAATAATGACTAAGTGCCAGATTTAAATATTTCAAAAAATTCAAAGAAGGGGATGGGTAAATTTTTATGTCCATGATGTCCCTCACCTCAAAGGGATGTTAGGGACATCAGTTTCCACAATGATCCTGGAGGTGACACATGGCGGAGATCTGACGACAAGGAATGAAGGCTTGACAAACACCCGGGGGCTGGAAAGTGAGTCAAATGGGTGACCAATACTCTCTCCTAGAGGGATGGGTGAATTTTTCAAGGTCTAATTTCCCTAGCATGTGAGGGATGTGAGGGACATCTAATTCTATGGTGGTCCTGAAGCTAACACGTGGTGTTGATCCGACGACATGGAATTTGAGCTCCAAAATGCACTCGGGGGCTGAATTGGCAATGCTGATGGTTGTATGGGGTTCTAAAGGTCACATGGGGGTTGGGAACATTTTTCCAAGGTTGATGTACCTAACCCTTAGGGAATTCTGGGACATAAAATCCCTCCAGGATCCTGGAGCTGACACATGTCCTCCCAAAATTTGGCTAAGTCCTGAACTTACTTCAAGAGGACAACTTGTGACGATGATAACTTGAGCTCATGATGGACTTTTTTGGAAAATTTTTATATGATCTAGACTATAAATGACATTTTGAATCCAATGGTGTGGTTATAGTGTCTTGATTCTTCGGTTTTTTCCCTAAAAAATTGTATTTTTTATTTGGTACTCTACTTGTACGTGAGCAAAACTGCCTTCAGACCTAATGCACCAAAGTGTTGTGAAGAATATGATTTGAACATAATGTAGGTATTGGAATTATATTTCTGGTGATGTTTTTTTTTTCTCCTAACTCCATCCGTAGCTCCCAGAATCACCTTCCAAAGCTTGGTGACTGTTTTGGCCTGTGCACCGACTAGGCCTGTGAACCCTAATTTTGGTGAAACTACCCCAACTTCTCCAAGCCCTTCCAAATTTTTCTTGAATAATTTCCATGACATCCCAAGACATTTGAATCACCTCCACATCCATTTAGGTTCTTCTTCTCTGCTTTGTGGGGTTTCTCTAGTCCTAGGAAGGCCAGTGATAACCCTCCCCACAATTGCCTATAGCTTGCAAATGAAATCCTAAAATCACCTAGGGGGAATGAATGGAATTTCCTAAATCACCTATGGGGATGAAATAACATTAATCAGAAGGTCACTTGGACTGACTGGACAGACTCGAGGTGCCTTGGAATGATGAGACTTGAAAATATTAACATTGGGGTATAGTTTTTATGGTCAGAAATTGTTAATTTCCTTATTGCACATTTTCATGACAATAAATGGCTCTAGCTTGGGGATGTGAAATGGAATGAGTGTAGAGAATACATGACATGAGGAATTTAGAATCTCAATTTTAGACCATATGATCCGTTGACCAATGCCTTATCCATTGGGCCTTGTAGAGTCATGTATAATTTACAAGAGAGAAAGATAACGAAGAAGGAAACACACACAAAACAAGGAGAGAGGGAAACACACAACACACAACATAAAGGGAAACACACCACAGAAATGAAATTATATACAAGGGGAGGGGAATTTATAGAGGTGGAAAAAAGATATACACATACCCAACAATGGGTTGAGAAAAGTACATGACATCATGAAATAACGGATTAAAGTATGACCATTGAAGCACAAAAAACTATTATTTGATCAAACCATGCTTTGGTGATGGCCTTTCATGGCTTGAGAATAAGAATAATGAACATGATTCCATCCTTATACTCATATTGTATTGAGAATGTTCCTTCATCCATTTAAAATTTGGTTAAGCTCTTGGAACTTTTACATTTTGACGATTCCTCTTGATGTCCCACAATCATGAGACACCATCCCTCCATGTCTTCAAGAGTGGGAAAATTTCTGCTGTCATGAAAAAAATCATCTTCTTTGAATTGTAACTTCAAATTGTCTCTTATATCAGCAAAACACTTGGAGGGAGTGAGAACAAACTAATTTTCTTCTTATTCAAGAACTTGCTCGAACGTCTCGCTTTGTTTCTTTGAGCAAGTGTTTTCAGACATGGAGGTTAAATCATTGAGTTGGAGATCTTCATCACCATTGAGATATTGTTGCAACATGGGAACATGTTCAAGGTGAATATGATCTTGGAGGATGGTGAGTGCAATCTGATTTTGGATCACTTGGCAAGAATCATGCATACTCCCGCTTTGTTGTCTAGAGAAATGGTTGCCAATATGTATTTGTTCGGAGTGCACCTTGATATCACTTTAAAAATTGCAGCTATTAGTTTTTCCATGTAAGAATTCTTCACCCTTCATTGGATTTTTCCATATGAACTCTTGTTTTGCATTGATGGAACATTCTAAAATGGTGGGAACATGTTGGTTTTGAATATACTCCAAATATTGCTGCAAATTTTTGCCATCTTCTAAATAAATTTCTTCAATGCAAATCAAATCAATGTTTTTCTTGATATCTTCTTCCATGGTAGAGGTGTTGTCTTCAAAACTAGATATGTCCAAAGGAGAGTCATGAAATTTTCTTTTTTTTGTACTCACAAACTTCTTCACATGATGTGGAAGAAAAATACATGCTTTCATGTCCATTCTCATCAACCAGAGTATTAGAGAATTAATCAAGCTTATCCAAATGCTCCATCACAACATCAAAAATTGGTGCACCAAAATAGGAAGCACAAATTGACTCATACCTATCTTGTATCTCCATAACCCATGGTAAGAGTTCAAGGCTGAATTGAGGATATTCAGTTTCTTCCACAACCTACAAGATATCTTATACCGATAGATCTTTTGAAATTTCCATAGGCTCATTTTTATCTTCATTAGAAGAATATTCTTATTGTGCCTCCAGGAGATGGTTAAAAATCTGATCCATATAGGCCCATGATTCATTTGAAACATTCTCATTCACCTCTTCTATGATTTGTGTTACCAAAGATTCACTTTCTTACAAACACAGACATACTTGATTCATGAAACCCACTGACAAGGAGAAGATGTCCAAGCTTCATGGGAAAGGCACTCCTTTAAGTGTAAAATCCATCTTATCTTATTCTTTGTAAGAATCAAAGAACTGTGTTGGAGCAGCAATATGAGAAGAATTTTCAGCTACATCTTGACCGTCCATTATTGAATCTTCTTGCTCAAGTGAAAGATGAAAGACCATGTTTTCACCATGATGATGATTCTACTCATCGAGTGAGTAGAGGTTGTGTTTAAATTGTTCATTCTCCTTAGATTTGAAAAGAGAGTGGGCTTCTTCCATTTGATCATCCATGGTTTCATCAAGAAGAGAGTTTGATTCTTTGACTTCCTCCATTTCTTTATGCAACATTTCTACATCACTTGAAGAATAAAAATAAGAGGGAAGATTATATATGACCATCTTGAATTCATCATCTTTAGACCATGATGTTGGGTGACTTTCTTGCTCTTCTTCACATCTCTCCATTTCATCCTTAATTGAAAGATAAAATTTGAAAAGAGATCATTCATGCTTACTTTGAATTGGTCGTTTTCTTCATCTTGGGTGGAGTCTTTGGAGAGCATTGGATCATTCGTTATGTAGCAAATATATTCCTTTATTGAATATATTATTCCCCCATGGGTTGTGACTCGAACCAAATGGAATTGATGAATGGTGATTCTATCTTTGTCTCTTCTAGTTCTTCCTCCATGACGTTGCTTTGGCTTTCATCAGGAGGTTCCATGACAAGATATTCTTTAGAAGCATCCAAGAATATTTCGGGAATGAAAACCTCATAGTATGGGCAGAAATCCAAGTCTTCTTCCATAGGGTACACCTCGTCTTCTTCCTTCATTTGATATAAAGCTTCAAGATGTTCATATATTCTCTATAAAGATAAATCATACCTCTAAATTTCATCAAAGACTTCGGGGTCAAAATTTCCTTTTATTATGCTCTGAAGCCTTTCCACATATTCTCTTTTCAAAATATTCATTTCTTCATCACCGTATGCAATGATTTCGTATAGATAATGATGGAAGAAGGACAACGTTCTCAATTTTACAGTGAGATGTGCAAGATTACAAAAATCTTCTTTAGTGGATCTTGCACCGTCTTGTCTTTCATCATCTTCTTAGATGCTGATTTTATCTTCATCGGAAGGCTCAAGGATATGATTTTCTTCAGAGACATTCAAGAACCTTTTATGTATGAAAAACCTATGGTATGAATGATCTTCAGGATCTTCCTCTATATGACAACTCTCCTCTTCTACTTCCTTACTATGGGCTTCTTCAAGTTGCTCATTCATCTCTTGCAAGAATTTGGCATATTATCAAATTTCACACCTTAGCTTATGTCTCCTTTGAATCCATTCCTCTTCATTGGTGATAGGTTCTTTCTTCTTTCCTTTGTCAATACTAGTTCAGAACCATGGCTGATCGATGATATTCTTTTCCAGGAAAACATCTTCTTCTTCTTCTTCTTCTTCACTGTCACTCATTGGTACTTGACTCCAATCTGGAAATTTATTCATGATTCAGGAAACAAATGTGACATGGGTTCATTCCTTGATGGAGTCACTTTCAAAAAATAATTTTCCTTTGAAATCTGATTTTTTTTGTTTTGATTTTTAGACCTTGCAGTCATATTTTGGGTGCAGATGCTGCTAAATCTACCCCACGATGGGCACCAAAAACTATTAGTGAGAAGATATTTTGGGTGGAAAAACTTGTGGGTTTTTTGCCAACGCTCTAGAAATATGAGTCCCTCTACTTAACTGGTGCAACTACCATATATGCATGTATGAGAGAAAATGTGGATTTTTATGGTGGTCTTTTGACCGGGGATCCAACAGGGGCATGCCACTGACCCTGCGGAAAAGCTAGCAATCTCTTGCTAGGTAAGACTTTGTCTGAAGAGTGGGAAAGGGAAGTGAGAATAGAGGTAAGAGAAATAATGTTATAGGTAGAAAATTAGATTCCTGCACACACTAGTAAAAAATTTCAACACATTCATTCATGAGAAGAAACAATGCTGTAAATAACAAAAAGACCAAATATAATTGATTGATCACAAAGTATCAAGAAACCCCTTAGTCAAAGAAAGCTAGAAACTCTTTCTTCTTTTATTGATTGCTTAAACAAAAGTTGTACATAATGTGGGAATGGAAGAAATTTTAGAGCGGAGGAAAATAGATGAAAATGGCTATCTCCTTTGCATTTCTCCGAGTACAATGCACTCTTGAGTTTACAAGATCAATCACCAACCCTTTGAGATGGGAATGTATTTATAATTTATAGAGTAGACTCGAATCCTATATTCTTCATGACCCTTCATATGCCTTATTTATACATTTATACTATTCATATTCCTACAAAATATTTAAGTCCCTTTTATAAAATCAAGGTGACTTAATTTACATTATGTTTCTAAAGTCACTTTTAGGTGATTTAAAGGCATATCAAAAAGTGCAAACCCTAACGAAGAATTAGAAGATTGAAGGGAGAGAAAGTTGGGGGAGAGGGAAAAGAGAGAAGATGAGAATATGTTACCCCTGATGAAGTCCGATTATCCTTGTTGATTGCAAGCTCTGATGTGACGAAGTTCTGAATGTCCCATTGTGCCAAAATTGCTCTTTGAGTGTGACTTACCATTATTAGTAAATGCCTAGATGGGATACTTACTATTTTTAGTAAGAGGTTGTTCTTGCTTCTTTTTAATCATCTTGATGTGATGAGAATCTTCATTCAATCCTATGCACACTACCTTTTCTTTGACCACTTCTTGGGGTGACTTACTATTTTTAGTAAGCACCTATATAAAGGACTTACTATTTTTAGTAAGTGGTCATTTTCACTATTTTTTTGCTCTGGGTAATCATTCTGGTTTCTTAGAGATCTTTAGTGCACATTGTGTTTTCCATAGTCACTTTTGATAAAGACTTACCAAAAATAACAAGCATGTGTAGGAAAGCTTACTATTTTTGGAAAGTGGATTTATGGTGCTCAGTTTGTGATGGAGTATATTTTTCTAGATTCTTCTCATCGTCGCGGTCACATCCTCCAAATTTCACTTGATTTTTCCTGTTAGAATGATTGGAAATAATTTTTTAAATTTTAACCTGACAGTGGCTTCGGGCACGAAGCTGCTATGGTGGTCATTAATGGAGCTCAAAATTTATAGGTCTAGTTTTTGTCTCCATTTGCAATGAAAACAAATCCATTGCGATAGGTTTTTCATTTGGAGCTTATGTGCAAGTTTTTAGCTCGTTTCTATTTCTGGAATGATGGGAAATCTGACGAATGTGAGCCGGTGCATGAAGTGAGGATTTTGTTAGAACAAATGATTTTAGGCACCATTTGACCTCCCATTTGTTGCATCTTGATCACCTTGAAAAATGTGGTAGTTTGTAAAAGATGACATCTTAATCTGACTTGTATTTTATAAGATATGAGGATTTTCCGATTGGGTGACTTCATGGTTATCTGGCAAAAAATATCGATTTTCTCCTCCTTTGTTTCTTCAACATTTTTGATCAATCCTTCCCCTAATACTTGTGTATTTTCATGAATTGGAGGATTTTTTGGCCATGACAAAGCTGGTTCAAAGCAACAATGGTGGACCGGGTGTCTGGACAATCATGAACAAAGCCATGACAAGTTATTAAGCTGTGAAGGAGAAATGAGGGGAAATAACGACTAAGTGTTGGATTTAAATTTTTTTAAAAATGCAAAGAAGGGGATGGGTGAATTTTTATGTCTCTGAAATTCCTCACCTCAAAAGGATGTGAGGGACATCAATTTTCATGATGATCCTGGAGGTAACATGTGGCAGAGATCCGACAACAGGGAATGAAGGCTTGACAAGCACCTGATGGCTAGAAAGCGGGTCATATGGGTGACCAAAACTCTCTCCTAGAGGGCTGGGTTCATTTTTCAAGGTATAGTGTCTGTAAACTATGAGGGATGTGAGGGAAATCAAATTCCATGGTGGTCCTAGAGTTGACACGTGGCGTTGACCTGGTGGTAGGGAATTTGAGCTCCAAACTGCACCCAGGGGTTGACCTGGCAATGCTGATGGTCATATGGGGTTATAGAGGTCACATGAGGGTTGGGAGAATTTTTCCAAGGTTGATGTACCTGACCCTTAGGGAATTTAGGGATATAAAATCCCACCACGCTCCTGGAGTTGACACGTGTCCTCCCAAAATTTGGTTAAGTTTTAAACTTGCTCTAAGGGGACAACTTGCAACGATGATAACTTGAGCTCCCGATGGAATTTTTTGGTAAAATGTTATATGATCCTAACTTTAAATGTCATTTTGAATCCAATGGTGTGGTTATAGTGTCTTTATTCTTCCATTTGGTCCCTGAAAAATCATATTTTTTATTTGGTACTCCACTTGTATGTGAGAAAAACTACCTTCAGACCTAATTATCCAAAATTTTGTGAAGAATATTATTCCACCATAATGAAGGTATTGGAATTATCTTTCTGGTGATGTTTCTTTTTTCTCTTAACTCCATCCGGAGCTCCTGGAATTACCTTACAAAGCTCGACGACTGTTTTGGCTTGTGCATTGACTAGGCCTTCGAACACCTAATTCCGAAGAAACTAACACAACTTTTCCGAGCCCTTCCAAAATTTCCCTGAATCATTTCCATGATGTCCCAAGAAATTAGAATCACCTCCACATCCATTTATTTTCTTATGCTCTACTCCATGGGGTTGCTCCATCCCTCAGAAGGCCAGTGATATCCCTTCCCACAACTACCTGTAGCTTACAAATGAACTCCTGAAATCACTTAGGGGGAATGAATGGATTTTCCTAAATCACCTAGGGGGATGAGATAATATTAATTAGGAGGTCACTTAGACTGACTAGACATACCCAGGGTGTCTTGGAGTGAAGAGACTTGAAAAAACTAACACTGGGGTATAGTTGTCATGCTTGGAAATTGTTAATTTCCTTTTTGCACATTTGCATGATAATATGACCTAGCATGCCGACTAGTACCTTGAGATATCAGAGGGAAAATAGAAAATATCCACCTCAAATTTCAAAAATAAGTTCAAACCTAAAGAGGACACGCATGCCCAGGATGGACAGGAGCGCCTGATGCTAGTGTCTAGTCCTAGGTGCTAGTGTCCAGGGATAAGTGACAAGAAATGAACGAGGATTGATGGATAGGGATCCTTGTGACCTGAAAATAACTATTAATATGAGTGAAAAGTGTGAGAGATAAAAGTAATAAAGACCAACAAGATAAGTGGATGGACTATGGAATGGGTCATCAGTGAATACTTTTCTTATGCAATATCCTTATATAAAACAACATACTTGGCGGTATAGTAAATAGTAGTAAGTGCATGATTTTGTGTGTATAATCATACCTTGAAAAATATAGTTGAAACTTTCATACAATCATCCATTCCAAGTTCTTTAGCTACATATAATTATCTTCTAATTACTTCTATCAATAATCTTAGTCAATTTTAGAGCTTAAAGAGTTAAAGAAATAACAAAAGCCTCCCTGATCTGTACCCTACACTATACCCATGACCTAGAGAATTTATGATATTAATTTATCCCTTGACACATTATCCTAAAGCTCAAAATTCTGTGGGTGTATACTCTTGGCCAAGACATAAATATGTTGAAAGTTTTAGCAATTTTTATTAGGTGGAAAAATTTCTGGAATGTGCCCTAGTTCGGGCATGCATACCCTATTTTTAATATAAAAATGTCAATAATAATCTTCAAGTCTCCAAATAAATTTTAATTGGATTATAATAATCCCTTTTTACTATTTGAATTAGCGGTATGGAGGAAGAAATCCTCTAGGATTGATTTTAAAAAATAGAGTTTGCTGCCCTTTCTTAGATTAAATGACAGAGTGCAAGAATTTACTCCAAAATTGAAAATTAACTCCTTTTAATGTCTTTTCTAACAATCTTCATACAAATTTATTTTCAATCATAATATCATTTCATACACCCTACAACACACTGACACAACCTCTTCTTTATTGATCTAGTTTGAGAACACATATACAAATCTATACAATAACGTTTGTCTATAGTTTGCTTTGAAATGACAATATACAATCATTTATCCACCATGTTTGCTAGATATTTTTATATTCTCATTCCAAACACACTCCACAAAACCAAAATACCCACTAAAACCCTTCTTACTTGTAGCTCATAACCTTCACATTCATAACAAAATCATACCAAATATCTCTTGTTCATTTAATGAACCTGCACAGTCATAGTTTGCTTCCACAATACATGGTTTCTTGAAACAATAGGAGTATAAAACCACACACCACCTATTCTAGATCATCCCTTTCATATTATGGAGATCTTTATTATAACATTATAAGCTTTATCCTATCAAAACATATATCTCAAGAAGAACATTTACATGCATATACAAGAATTCATAGATTTATTGACTCAAGACTTATCTTATAGATAATCATAGTTATACACAATCTTGATGAGATTTCATGGATCACTCCACACTTGCTACAATATTCCTCTCACTCCACCTAGATCTACCCCCTATATCATTCATTCTCAACACTTTATATCCTTTACATTCTAATCTTCACATGGATATTGAGGAAAATCCTCACATAATAAATACTCCATATTTGGGTGGATGTTGAAACAACACTTCAAATTCCTCTCCATCAACATCCCACATATGACATCCTTCAAAGATTTATTCTTATAAAATTTTTCTCCCCATTATCTTCATGATTAATCAACATTTGATTTATCTCCACATTTCATGCTTTCTATGTTGAGAAATTACACACTTTATAATGATTTTATGCTTAAAATATGAATAATACCCCTTATTAGACTTAACAAGGACACTTAAATACCTAAACATGCTTAATGAGATATTGATAAGCTTCACATGATCTTCAAGACCATAAATTGACTTCCTACACATGACTTGTCCATATTCCCTCTAAACACATTTGAATCCACCATTAAAATTTGAATGAAGTGTTGGAGGGAGAATTCACACATGACCTCATATGACTTATTGACTCTAAGAAAAATTGTAGATGGACTTTTAAAAACCACTATAACATGATTAGATCTTTTTTCACTATTTACACCCTGGTGGATGATGCTCTGACATCATTATCTTAGATGGTCAAGGTTCTAAAGTGTATATCATAATAGTGTCTAGTCCATTATAGTTGAAATTTTTTAAAGTCTAGCATTATTTTGAGGGTCTTTAAGGTCCATTCAAAAATGTCAAAATAGGTGATTTTAGGATTTTCATCCTCATCCAATCAAGTGTCAAAAGTTAAAATTGTAAAAAAAAATTGCCTCACTTTTTAATAATTGGACGTATTTTTGCTTGTATGCGATGTCCACCTTTTGGGGATAAATTGTACAATGAGCTCCATGATGAAATCTAGTTGAGTTAGTAGGAGACTACTCAAAGGATGGAGGAAAATTGATGTTGAAGGTTGATCAAAGATCTCTCTTCAGTTGCTAGGGATGGGGTCACATAGATGGTTTGGTGGCATCTTTTTAGCGTATGTTTCAGTTTCAGTATTCCTAGTTTTCAGTGTTCCTATTGTGTTGTGTGCTGAATAAACCCCTTTTAAAAAGTTGGGAAGGATTCATGTTTTCAAAAGAATCACTTTTGGGGAGAAGGAAAATATTATTAGGTAAACTCGGTGATGGTTATCCAGTTAGTGCCAAGATTTTGGATCTCGGAGATTCAGAATTTGGGCGCCCTAAGAGGAAGGGAAATTTCCATAGGAACCCAAAGAGGTAGGGAGTATTCTTGCATAATTCGTCTCATCACTACACCTTCACAAGGGTAAAGAGATAACTTATGGAGTTTGTACCTGGTCTAAGCAATGATTTTAGGAGGCGGTTCCACTTCTTCAAAACATGATTCTTCCCAGTGTTCACAATAAGTGGGTTAATATTAGCAATTAATAATGTTCAAACTAAGGGGGTGAATGCTAGGAAACATAAAATAATGTTCACATTATTATGGTAAAGTGAATAATTACATGAGTAAGTATTCACTAATAATTAATTCCTATTATGAATTAGGTAGTTATATTGTTAACATAACAATATATCTCATATTTATTAAGTAGTGTATTGTTACATGAGTAACAAATAAACTTAATTAGAGATTTGTTAGTTAGTCTATATTTGTAATCATAGGAATGTATTTCCTATATAATTTTATGTCCAACATTGATAAATATATACAAAGAATAAATTATTTTATTTTTTGTATTTGTACCAAATTTTACAAATAGAATACAATGTAACAAGCAAATGTGAAGACAAGAGGTACCGTGAAAAGTGGGTTGTATACATGGGACATTGCTCACAATGTCACAAGACAATCAAGGATGAAGTGGCTATAAGAAAGCAATGTTCCAGTAATACATAGGGCATATCCTGCAAACAATAGTAAACAATAACAAGCAAAAAGTGATAGATAACCATGGTTGTATAGAGTCTTGCAAGGCAAATGATACACATGAAGCACCCATTAGCATGATAGAAAAATAAATAGTATGTCAAAGCATGTATAGATCAATTAAAGGTAAGTAATAGTGACTAGAGGTAGTAAATATTATAACAATAGGACATGTGATGTGTGGCAGATGAGAGTAGCAAAGGTAGATACCCCCAGGAGCCTCCACGCGACTGGTAAAGAGCAATGTTGAGCACCATGCATCATGTAAGAATATGTCAAAGTATTCCATTCACCTCATGATACCACATGAACGTGCATGTGTATAGAAAAAGATAACGTCATACTAAGTATCCAATTATCATAGGAAACAAAGTGCAACATGTAAGTAGTATAAGCTAACAAGAGTAAATACAACCAAGTTGTGTAGATGCTGTGTGAAAGTGATGGCATGCTGCGATATGTAAAATGTGTAGAAGAGAGCATCCGTGTTTCCCCCAATGAAATGTGTGAGAGATGAGGTTCATTTAGGAATGTTCCCTTAATGGTCAATTATGAACCATAGAACAAGATTACATCATCGGGTAATGAAGATAAAGTATGTGTACCAAAAATGTGGTAATGCTCAGAAAAGATAGGAATGAAGTACGAAGCATGAGAGATAGAGAGAAAGTATAAAAAATTCTATAAGTTAGGTTCATTTATGAATTGTGCCCTCAACAGTCAAGCATGAACCGTAGAACAAGAGTGTGTCATCGGGTAATGAGTGTACAATATATGTGAAAAGTCTTGGAAAGATAGACATGAAGCACAAAGCATGATGTATAGAAAATAAGCTATGAGTAGTCAATAAAGACAAAAAATAGTGATAAAGGAGGGGACAAAAGTATGATTCCCCTCAAGTGTGTAAGTGATGGAAGGCTATCCGACGATAGCAAAGAGAGAGGACCCCTTATCCGGTATCCAAGGAGGAGAAGGCACATGAACATGGTATAGGGCCAGTGGTGTAGGAGAGTAAACATGTGCACGTGAGGGAGACTGATGTGGTAAAGGAGGTAGAAAACACCTATAGGAATGGGATTCCCATGTAGGGGACTTAGGCTGATGGGGTGGACTCATGGATCGGTGAGGACGATGAGGTCATGATGTAGCCCATATATTTATGGGAGAACTAGGTGCAAAGATCAATTTAGACTTGAGAGGTGGAAGAGGCCTAGATGCCATGAATGGTGTTGAAATAGAGGCAAGAGTGGGACAAGGTAATGGTGTACAAGGTGGAATACCTTTGATGGTCATAAATTTCTTATTGTGAATGAACTTAAGGCATAAGTAGAGAATAAAAGGAATAACCTGGGTAGCCTAGAGCCAAAGGAGACCTAAGACCATGTAACAACCCTTGAATTCAGATGTAACAAGGAATGATGTTAGTATGGAAAGGGAACTGACAGTAATGGGAAGGATGGCACGACCGCAAGAATTGGGGACATGAAATGTGATTTGAGAGTTTGGAAGTTGATAGCTAGCAAGAGTGCCACAGAGTATGCATTAGAAAGGGCTCAGGGATGGACCATAGTATTCTTGACTATATGAGCATCAATAAAAGCATTAATATGCAACGAATTAGAGGAAAATGTAGCATGGTAGTCACGATCCAAAAATGTAATAAATGGTGGTGGCATGTAAACAGTAGCAATGAGAAAAAAAAGTGGCCCAGATGAAGGGGGAGGGGACCACATGATATGCATGATTTGTAGATGAATCAGTAGCGGGCCTATCATGTTTTGGTAATGAGTCATTGGGTATTTTAAGCTTGTGATTTCCATTGACCAATTTGGAAGTAGACGGATCTGAGAGATTGATTGCATTATCATCGATGAGATATTGAATGATATGTTTAAGCTTAAAACAATGATAAGTAGAATGCCATTACATTGGTGATAAAAACAATGTGCATTTTCATCGTAGTTACGACCAGGTGGTCAAGAAGGATATATATTGAGTGGTGGAGGGAGAGTAATCAAATTGTTTTCAATGAGTTACGGTAGTAATAATCGAGGTGCATAAGGTAGCATACTAAAGGCGTGTCTCGTGGATTGCAATTAAAGCTTGGCTAGTGTGGAAATAACGTTGATTGTAGCTTGAGTGTTTGGAGGCTTAGTGGATGGTTTGAAGGTGGATTTAGCTTTAAACTTGTTGGAATATGAGGAGGAAGAAGTATCATAATACTTGAATTTTCCCATAGATATAGGTTTGTTTTCACGCACTTTGAGTGTGCAAAACAATTGATCAAAGAAAGGAGAAGTCTCAAAAATAACATTATCTTGGAGTGGAGGAAAAAGGATTTGAATGAATAGATCTTGCAATTCTGAATCAACTAGAACATTGATCATTTTAACAAGGTTGTTCTTATATCACAAAATATAGTCTGCAAGATATTCATTTGATCCTTGTTTGATTTTGGCTAGTTGCGCATAAGATATCTTAGTGTTGATATTCATAGAACAATGAGAAAGGAAAACATTGACTAAATTTGTAAAAGATGTTACCAAATGAACATGTAGATCATAAAACCATCACATATAATAGTCATGTAAGCTTCAAGGAAACAATTTAGCCAACAAAGTAAGATCATCAACATAATCGAGACATGCAACATGAAAGGATCAAAGATGTTCCTGAGGGTTGTCATGGCCATTGAAGATAGGAAAATCAGGTGTGATAAAGTTAGGAGGTAGTGGATGAGAGGAGATGACGGGTGCAAAAGGGTTATGAAGGAGGAGAGGAGTCTAGAGATGGAGAGAAGGATTAAAAGACTTGTTATAATTGGTGAATTTAGGTTTGTAAATCATGGTATAATGAGGTTAGGTCATTTGTGCCTTAAGAGGAGCCAGGTTGTGTATGAGAAGTTTTGGGAGGAAGAAGAGGAGCGATGGTTGTAGCAATAAAAATATGAATGGTGGAAGGTGGGGTAGATGTCATGGCGACTGAGGAGGAACCCATGAGAGGGAGAGTTTTAGAATTGCTAGATCTTTTAGCTAGGAGTAAAGCATTGAGGACATAAGGAATATGAGTGGAGTGGTTATGTAAAGTAAAACAAAAGTTAGTGAGATTTCCAAGTCACTCTTGATCAAAATTGGTGTCCTCATCGTATGAGTTTTCACTATCAAAAGTTTCAATGTTTTCAAGAGGAACGTTGATTGAGTTAATCAGGGGATTGTTAGATTCAGCCATTGGTTTAGAGAACCTACAGATAGATGGAGGAATCTCAGTGTGCCGAAGAGGACCAAAATGAGCACTACGGGTGATGGGCATAAAAATAAGGCCTTGAAGAAAGGTAGGGTTCGAGCGAATGGGTTCACCAAATTATTTAATCTAAATTGAATTAAATATTAATTTTAGAGTAACTACAAAAAATGATATTCAAGTAAATATAGACAATAGTGCCTAAGAAATAATCATTCAACAATATAAAATCCTAAGAAAATGAGAAAGGAAGATGACTTAGCTGATCTCGACTAATCTAGAAGTGCTCGAGACTGTCTCAATATTAGATTTGGTTGGAAATAGTGTTGAAATGGATGAATGAGGATTATAGAACTCTGGATTGTGTCGAAGAGGAGCATCCACAGGAAAACATGAGAACCCAAGGTGATAGCAATTGATCTAGGTGCATGTGTTTGCTTAGATGCCCAGGTTTTGAATTTTTTTGGGTCGGAAGGTCTTCGCTGCAATATTCACTTTATTACTCTAGCTTTGCTATTAGGGTCCTGATCACATCTGTAACTTGCAAAACAAATGTCTACCTACAAATTTCCATAAACGAAATCAAATATAATAAAAAATATGTAGAATATGGAGTCAGAATGACCCCAATGGTCACCCGAAGAGTGAACTTACAACTAAATGCTGAACTACATCTCAAACTCCATGTAGCTCTTTGTGCTTGTGTGTTTAATTATGCCCTATATTTCCCTTGTGCAAGTTACATGATGATAGTGGGCTAAATGTAGATTGTACTAAATATGCAGAATGTGTGTGATAAAATAGAATGAACTCCGCTCCTATGTTATGTATGTAGATCAATGAAGCCCTTGTCCCTTGTATGAATGTGCTAGATGTATGTTTTGTAGTGCTCTTATGCCTTTGTACAAGCCTAGGTGGTGATAGATAATGCTTATAGTGTTTGGTACCTTATTTAGAAGAAGTTACTAAGTATATATATGATTTCTTTGTTTTAATTTTGTAATTGGCAACTGAAAGGTTGACCCAAAGTTTTAAAAGGTGACCAAAAGGTAAAAAGGACCCAAAATAGTAAGAAGAAGATAAAGAAGGGTAGGAGTGCCCAGGAGGGACATGAGCACCTAAGTGCTTCTGTCTTAGTTGGGCGCTAGTGTTCGAGGTCATCAAAATATAAATTAGTCAAGTGCTAACATAGTTGTAAGATGTGTAAAGTCGGTAAAGTGCAATAGATAAAGCAATCAAAAATGCCAAAATGAGTTTTCAACCACTAGTTTTCTTACTTAGGAATCATGTATACATTAGTATGCTTTAAGACCTAGAAATATACCCAAGTGCATAGATTTTGTGTCTATAAAGGTAATGATTATTGTCTTAATGTTTTAATCCTCCTCCTTGGCATTGAAATTTCATTCAGAGACCGCAAATCATTAAAATTTTTTACTGTCATTACTCGGATAAGTGTCTTGGACCGTTGACATGGTAAGTGCATTGTTTGTTGAAATGATTGGGTCATAGACCACCTTTCGTTTACATGGAGAATAATGAAGTCTTACCGGTCTCAGACCAAGGAACAGTCAATTGTATGTTGTGTTGGCTTTGACTTTAATGTGAAGTTTATTGGCCTTGGACCGTAATGCAAGTTATTATTATTATTTGATTGTTTAATATTATCAATGGTCATTTACCATACTATTGGGCATTATAAATGATTAATAGTTGTTAAAGTTGGTCATCAACCGTGAGACAATAATATGGATTAACTTTAATATGGTCATCAACCATGGTTGCATATTATTTTTGTTAAGCTATGGTCTTCGAACATGTAACTTTGAAATATGCAATATTTTATAGTTGTTAAATGGTCATCGACCACCATGTAATATTTTGAAATTTGATTGTTTTGTTTTATAAGTCTTCGACCGCTCGTATCACCTTGCATTATTTGGAGGGAAAATAGATGGGTGAGTTTAATCACACCATGAGCTGGCACTACATGCTATTAATGGCATTTAATATATCGAGCATAGTTTTGGAGGACAATTAGGGTTCCTTGGAAAGAGGAAGCTTCACCGTGAATCCTTAAAATGCAAAGTTAATTCATTTTTTTAATTTTTGGTTTTACTATTTTTCTCTCTTTCAAGCCATGCATGAAGTTTGAGGAGCTAGGAATTATTGTTGAGATTTTAAAGGGGATTTTTCAGCAAGAATAACGTGTTATTATTTTTAGAACTATGGTATTTAAAGGCATATAAATCTGGAGATGTATTTGGAGGTTTATTTATTCCAAAACTGGAAGATGTGGGTGAGGAAACTTGTTAGAAATATGAAGAAAATATTGGAGGTTTTAGGCATGAATTTATAACTCTTTTTCTTATTGTTATACTACGAAATGATGGAATATCACAAGGTTTTCTTATCTGATTAAATATGGATTGTTTTCCTTTAAAAATCATGTCAAAAATATTGAAAAAATGTTTGCACAAATGGGTTTTCTGGAAATACTATAAATGGGGTTTTCCTTGTGTATTTCATTCTTGGTTTACGTTTGAATATATTATTCATGACTGCATGCTATATGATTCTATTTGTAGTAGGTAATGGTATTTAATCTGTTGGATAGTGGGTATTTGGTTAATACTTAGAAATATTGGCTGCAAGTATTTAAATGCTTAAATAGATTTGATATTTCTTGCTGAAGTTGATCCTCAGGTTGATTCAGAATCTAGAGTTTTTGGATAGAAGTTTTAAATCTATGTTGTAAATTTAATTGGAATACGAGCAATGTTTTTATTAAATACTGTAACATATAAGAATCATGCTATTCTTCATAGACGTATTTTTTTTTCAGATTTCTGTTTGGGGACATACATTCTTAAGGACTGTTATTATGTTATTTTGGGTTCATTTGAAAATGCATGATAAGAATTACCTTCTAAATATATATTTTTTGATTATATGGAAAATTCGTAATTTTTTTTAGGAAATGGGTGAGCTGGTAGAGTGAACATATTCTTTAATCCATTTTGGAATTTGTATTAAACTAGTTGATTCAACTTGATATGAGCTCATTATTGAGTTATAAAAATGAATGAATAATAATAAACCTTCTTCCATTGCTTGTAATGATAATGAATCTTCTTTGTTATTTGACCAGTAACTTGGAGTCAAGGCTATACCTTTACAAAAATTAAGTGCAATAGAGAATATTATTTTGGAATGATATATTATTGTTAACTTCTACCTCTACCTTGTGTTGTTGTCTCACTGAAAGTTGGATTGATAAAATATTAACTATAGTAACTTTTATGTTGTTGTTATGAAGAAGCACATATTTTTTAATTTATTTATTATTGATTCAATTTGTCTATTATTAGATAATAATATTGGCAATGATACTTAACCATCATTGTACCATTTATAACAGTGTCCTGAAACTAGTAATTAATTTGGTTGATCTTGGGTTGTTTTTAGATAAATGGGTTAGTTGTACAAGGAAATGATTATTTTGAAAAATAAATTATGTTATTCTTTCTTTCAGCTATTCCTTTGAATAATAAGTTAAGATATTTTGAGACTCCACAAAGTGAATGAGTTGTTAAAAGTCAACAGGGATATTTATCTTTATGAGATGAATTTAGTGACTTAATAGGTTGATCATATTGTTCCTAAGATTCTTAAAAGTTTATATAAATATCTTTGGGAGAGACTCATTGATTAAAGTCATGAATTTATTGAGTAATATCTCTACTTATTTAAATAATAAAATAATGACAAATTCAAATTGATTATGTAGTTAAAGGTTATCATTAATTAAACCTTATTATACTCATTTATTTCATATTATAACGACATTAATTTGAGTGGACAATTCATGCCAGTTCAATGAACTGACCATGCATACTATTTTATCTCTCTTACAACATGCAAGATGGAGTAATCATTATGAAGTGATTGAATTGATTATTACGCATGACTACACCATACATTGGTTGTATTTTATCCGATTCAGATTATTATATGTATTTAAAATGTGAATGTATTAATTTGTAAGTTGTATACAAGCATTTGACCAAGAATACTATTATGAATATTGATGTTATTTTTTGTAAAAAACATGGAAGTATTTCGTATTATTATTAAATATAAAGCTTGTTGTTTAAATATCATATTTGTAAGATATGAAAGAGTAGTAGGCTGTTTTACAACATTGTATAATTGTCATTAAATAATGTTATTTTATGATATTATATTTGTTGTTATGAATTTAAAGTATGGATGATAAAATATGTTTATAACATTCATAATATGATGATAAAATCAATAAGAGGAAAATGAAATATATTATTGTACTTACAGAATAAAAATATGTTTAAAGAAAAGTAGAGTGGCTCCGTATGGATTTGTTCTAACATATATGCTGATAATTCAAATGTTGGGAGAAGAAATATCTGGGTTGATATTGTGCAGTTTCATTCTCAATACAAGGATATGGATTGGTTAGTAGGGGGAATTTCAGATCTCCTTTAATTCCAGAAGATAAAAATGAGGCACCAACAGTTACAGTGATAGTATGGGGGATTTTGTAGACTATAATTTGGTGGATATTGAGTTAAGGGGGCCCAAGTATACTTGGTCCAACCATAGGGTTGGAGATAATCTCATTCAAATTAAATTTGAAAAATTTCTCATTAATCCTTCTTGGTTCTCTTCCTTTGGTGGATCATTATCTGCTATGCCTAGAATCAGTTATGATCATAGTCCAATTTGTTTGGATTCTATTATTGTAGATGGATTCCAAGAAATACCTTTTAGGTTTTTTCAAAATGTGGTTCTTGCATCCTAACATCAAGGAGGTGATTCGATCGAGTTGGAAAGTTGATGTTAAAGGTAAGACTATGTTTAAATTGGTAGTAAAATAAAAAAATGTGAAGGTTATAATCAAAACTTGGAATAATGAATATTTTGGCAATATCTTTGCTAAAAAATATGAGTTTGCAGAAGACCTAATGCAGATTGAGGATCAAATTGAAAATTAGGGTTTGTGTGAAGAGTTAAGGGTCAAAGAGAAGGATCTTTTATCAGACTATCATAACCTAGAAGCAAAGGAGGAGGCTTACTGGAAACAAAACTCCAGGATTATGTGGCTTAAGGAGGGAGACAAAAATACACATTTTTTTTCATATAACAAATTCAATCCATAAAAACAACAATACTATTTTGTAAATTATTGATAGGAATGGAGTTAAAACCAAAAGCCGGTCTGAGATTTTTAAGGAGTTCACAAGCTTTTTTTCTAATTTGTTTGCCAAAGGAAGAGATCCTGATCCCTCAAAGGAGAGAAAGCTTGTAAAATTATTTCAACCTATTATTTTTTATCAGGAAAATGTTGAAATGGTCAAAATATCCTTTGCGGAGAAAATAAAAACTGTTTTCTTTGATCTAGAAGGGGATAAATTGCCAGGTTTGGATGGATTTCCAACATTCTTTTTTCAGGGTTTTTGGGAAATTATTCACAAGGATGTGGAAGATGTTATTCAATATTTCTTTATGCATGGGAAACTTATTAAAGAGGTAAATAACACTTTTATAGCATTGATCCCAAAGATCCCTGGTGCTGAGTACAAACTAATTAGTTTATGTAATACAATCTATAAGATTATAATAAAGATTATTTCTTATAGAATCAAAGGTTTGCTGGATAGTTTCATTTCTCCAAATCAGGGAGATTTTGTGGAAGGGACATAAATCCTAGACATTGTCATAACAATTCATGAAATTGTTCATTCTATGGACGTTTCTAAAAGAGATGCAATGAAGAAAAAATTGATATGAAAAAAGCATATGACAGGGTGTCATGGAGATTTCTGAGTATCATTCTGGAGATATTGGGATTCGACAAACACTTTATAAACATGATAATGGAATGTATAACTACTCTAAAATACTCCATATTGATAAATGATAAGTCATAAGGTTTCTTTTCTACAGGTAGAGGGTTAAAGCAGGGAGATCCCCTATCACCTTTTTTGTATATTATTGTTGCAGAGACCTTAGGTAGAATTTGTGCTGACTGAAAGCAAAATAACATCTTAAAAGGACTAATCATTTCTAATGGGCTGGATCCTATTTCACTACAATAGTTTGCAGATGATACTTTTCTTCTAGGTAAGGTAATCGTCTCTGAAGAAAAGCTTTCAAAGACATTCTCCAAGATTACGATGATGTTACAGGTCAGCTTATTAATTACCACAAAAGCTCCATTTTATTTATGAATGCTGATGATGAATTTCAAAATAGAATATCTACTATACTGGAATGTCCAATTAAACCTCTTTTAAGTACCTATTTGGGTATGCCCCTCTTTAAAGGGAGGATGGTTCTGGACAACTAGAATGATTTAGTAAATAGATTTAAAAAAAGGTTAGCTTCTTGGAAGGGTGTTTTATTATCTCAGGTGGGAAAATTACAACTACTCCAAAGCTATCTTTAAAGTCTTGCCAGGATTCAAAATGCTTTAAAAAATTAGAACTGTTATAGCTCAGAGTCAAAGAAGGTTCCTATGGTTTGGAATGGAAGCTAAGGATATGATCCCTATTATGGCTTGGGAAAAAGTTACTCTCCCGAAGAGTGTAGGAGGGCTTGGTTTAAAGGAAATTAAAAGTATGAATCGGGCCTTAACGAAGATTGGATGGAGGTTGATGAGTGAGGAGGGATTGTGGGCAAAAATTATTAAGGCAAAATACTTGTACAAAAATCATGGTGGTTTTCTGTCTAATGATGTTCTTCCTGAAGGCTCATGTTTCTGGAATGGATTATGTAAATCCAAAAGATTAATTTTGAAAGGAAACAAATGAGAGATTGGGTATGGAACTACGATTAGATTTTGGGATGATTTGTGGTACAAAGAAGCTCCCTTAATTAATTAAAGGCAGTTGAGTGTTTTAGCTCCTCATTTTAAAACCACTATGGGAAGATTCCTAAGAGATTATTGGGTAGAGATAGATTGAGGGTGGACTTGGAAATTTCTAGAATGGGAAGATCAATATGAGGAGGGAAAGGAGGCTATAAGGATGTTGAATTGTGATTTAGGTGGACTTCATATACCATCTCTTCCAAGTGAGGATGCTTTGGTTTAGGATTTGACCAAGGATGGGGATTATTCTGTAAAGAATGGTTATGAGATTGCTCATAATATACCTCCTCCAATTCCATTTTTGGAAAAATATTTGGGATAACATTCTTATTCTTAAGGTAAAATTGTTTTTGTGGCATGTGGTTCAAAATAAAATTTTAACTATTGATAATTTGTAAGCTAAGGGTACGATGATCCCAAATAGATGCATATTGTGTAAAAAGGATAGTGAATTTGTGTAGCATGTATTCCAACTCAGGAATGATGAGGGTTCCCTTATAATTACATATGATGAGCCTATAGGAAATAAAAAATAATTATGCAGAAGCATATGCTGTGCTTAGAGGAATTAAATGGGCTATTTTTCAAAAAATAAAAAATCTCCATATTGAGGGGGACTCATTATATATCATTTATGTAATGAAAGAAATTACTAACCATCATATTAGTATAAGTCTATTGTGGAGGATATTTTAGGTCTCTTACCTAAGTTTGAGGAGACCTATATTAGGCATGTGTATCAAGAGGAAAATCAGTGTGCAGACACGTTGGAAAATATGAGAGTACGGGTCCATGCCAACTCATCAAGGTGAAATGGGGGCGAATTACCCATTAGTATTAAAGCTATATTCAATGCAAAAAATTAATTTTAATGTGAAGTGTGTGTGGGGGAATTGTGTTATTCTGCTCATTACTTGGAGTAGTGGAAAGTTTCAAATCATTCAAATTAGTGCCATGCTTCTTTATATGTGGATTTTATTTTCTAATAATTTCAAGTTTTGGGGTCAAAATGATACAATGGGAGGGAATAGGGTAAGATCAAAACCATCTTCTTGCATAGGGATTGAGAGGTACTCTATCTTATGAGAGATTTTTAGGAAAGGGGGAATCACATATTTCCTTAAAAAATGAAAGGATGCGCTGAGGGTTTATTGAAGGAATTTACTACAGTATGGGACAATGGTGTTGTGAATATCCACAATATCAGTGTGTTGGTTTTGGAGGAGTTCATTAGATGTGTTACGAACATGGAGTGTTCTGGTAGTAAGGTGTTTAAAGAAAGAACTAGGTTTTAACAAGAGGTAAATAATTTCTTTGGTGATGATGAAAAAATTAGTTACATGGAGGATGGTATCGCCCACCTCATCTCTACCCAGAAGGTGGCCTAAGGTATGCTTCCATCTGATGAAATATATAATGTTAGATGGAAAGTTTAGAAAGCTTCAAACGTATCATTTTATGTTGCTCAATAAATTTAGGAGGGAAAAGAAGATGAGAATTCCGTTTTTACTTTAGAAATCTCTTCAAGTTACTGTTAGGGACTTTCAAGAAGAGAAATTTATAGCTCCCCTTCATCATGGACTTATTTTATTTCTTGTGAAAGTGGGTAATCTGGTTGCTCAAACTAGGGTTTTTGGTTCAATTCTTGGAGAGGATTGAGAAGATTACCTTACTTTGGTAGATAGACTGAGACTCAAGAAAATGAAAGAAAAATCCTAGAAATACTTGGATGCAGCTACAACTTTGCAAAAACTAGCAGGGCCGAATGTTGATGAAAATCCGTTTGAGAACTTTATGGGGGGAATAGTCTTATAAAATTCCTTGTGAATAAATTTGATGCCTTCCAGAACACTGTGAAGCAAATTAGGGATGAAAATATGAATCTTATCAAGAGTGCTCAATGCACTAATGCTGAGGTCATGGTACTCGGTCACATGATTGTGGATTTATAGGGTGCGATGGCTGAGAATAAGGGGAAAAGTATGAAGTTAGAAATAAAAAATCAGAGGAAGAGGAGTTTCTAGATAGCTAGATTGAGTTTGCAGGATTGAGTTCAAGGACTAGAGGAAAAAGTTCTTAGGATGTCTTTTGCCGTCTTTTTGCTAACCATCCTTTGGTTTTTGTACTTTGACTGTATGTTGAGTTGTGAAGCTTAATTACTTCATTTTAACATGCAATTGGAACTTGCTAGAAAATATAGTAACCGACATTGGTTAAGGTTAGACTGGCATTGGTTAGGTATGATTGACATCGGTCAAGAAAGTAAGGAACCAACAGTGGTTAAGCAGAACCGGCGTCGGTTACCTGTGCAACGAAGTTTTAATTAACTCTTGGGAATTATATCTATTTTTAGCATCAAAATAGATTTATTAATTGTAATTACATGACTAAGTGCCCTAAGTCTATAAACGACTATATAAGCATAAAAGCTAGGGTTTAGAAGTAATGTATGGATCATAATTACAAGATAATTATGTGAGAGAGAATTCTTGGTGAAGAAGCAAAAGATTCATGGAAAGAAAGTACTGAACATCTGAGAGGTGTGGAAGATTGTAAATCTTCATTGTATATCTTATCAAAGCTTTACATAATAGATTGGATTGTTTCTTGGTAGATGTAACCCACACTAGGTGAACCATGCTAAATATGGTGTTGATTTATGTCTCTTGTTTTGTATATTTCTTCTGGTAGAATATCCACTTTTATTTGCATGTATGCTTAGATCTAATATATTGTCTCTACAACCAATGTGCTAATCCCAACAACTGGTATCAGAGCTTTTTTTGAGGGTTTTGTGTGTTGATAGATTTACTCACAGAGGGTTTTTTGATTTAGTGGGAGCTGCAACAATGGAAGAAGAAAATAAATACAAGGTAGAGAAGTTTGACGACCGAAATTAACAATTATGGAAGATGTAGATTGAGGATTAGCTGTATCAAAGAGATTCATACTTATCATTGGATGAGATGTTTAGACCTACGAAGATGACTGATGAAGAATGAAAGATTCTTGATAGAAAGGATTTGGGATCTATAAGATTGAGACTGACAACATCCGTGGCTTCCAATATTACAACGGCTTCTATGGTAGACTTAATGAAATATCTTGCTAATTTATATGAAAAACCTAGTGCTTTAAATAAAGTTTATTTGATGAAGAAACTATTTAGTTCTAAGATGCATGAAGGTGAATTTGCCTTTAGTCATTTGAATGATTTCCAACTATTGTAAATCAGTTAAAATTGGTTGCAATACCATTTGATGATGAAGTAAAAGAACTTTTATTCTTATGTTCGTTGCCTGATAGTTGGGACAACTTGGTAATGGCTGTTAATAATATAACATCTGCTAATAATATTTTGAAGTTTGATGATGTAGTTAGTATAATCTTGAATGAAGAAATTCCCAGGAAGAGTACAGAGGAAACATCATCTGAAAATTATTTGCATGTAGAAAGCAGGGGCAGGCAGAAGGAGAGATCAAAGAGTAAGAGTAATGGGAAATCAAATTCAAGGGATAACAAATCTAAATCCAGAAGTAAGGGAATTACTTGTTGGAAATGTGAAAATAAAGGACATGTAAAGAAAGATTGTTGGTTAAAGGATAAAGAGAAGCAACAACTAGACAAAGGTAAATAGGTGAATCTTGCTGCATCAGAGGTAATGCAAGATTCTCTTATTGTTTCTTTAGATAGTAGAATTGAATCATGGGTTTTAGATTCAAGAGCTTCTTTCCATGCAACCCCTAATAAGGGTTATTTCAGAAATTATGTCCAAGGAAATTTCATACATGTTTATTTGGGTGATGATGAATCTTGCAGTATTACTGGTAAAGGGGAAGTTCATCTAAAATTGTAGAATGGAAATACATGGGTATTGAAAGATGTGAGGCATGTGCCAAGCCTCAGGAGGAATCTTATTTCTGCAGGGCAACTAGGTGAATCTGGTTTCACGGTTACTTTTATAGGAGACTCTTGGAAAGTCACCAAGGGTGCTTTTGTTGTGGTAAGAGGCAAGAAGGTAGGAATGTTATATTTATCTACTTGTATTACTGATTCCTTTTTTGCATTATCTACTTCAGATTCAGATGGATGCATGTGGAATAATCAGTTGGGTCATATGAGTAAAAAAAGGAATATAAATCTAAAAGGATAAGGATAAGTTATCAAATTTGAAAGATTTAGATCTTGATTTATGTGAGAATAGTATCTTTAGAAAGCAAAGAGAGTGATATTTCTCAAAGTTGGGGCAACTAAGAAGGATCAAAAATTGAAGCTTGTACACTTAGATGTGTGGGGACCAGATAAGGTAACTTCTCATGGAGGATCTCAGTATTATGTTACTTTCATTGATGATGCTACAAGAAAGGTACGAATTGTATTAAACGTAAATCTAATGTTTTTGAGACTTTTAAAAGATGGAAATACCTTGTTGAGAATGAATCAAATTCTAAGTTAAATTACCTTAGATCTGACAATGGTCATGAATACTATAGCAAGGATTTCAATTATTATTATTCAATGAATGGGATACATAGAGAAAGAACAGTTCCAAGAACACCACAAGAGAATGGTGTTGCAGAAAGAATGAACAGAACAATCATGGAACGTGCTAGAAGCGTGAGGATACATTTTGGATTGCCCTTGTAGTTTTGGGCAGAAGTAGTTGATACAACGGTTTATTTGATTAACCATGGCCCTTAAAGTTCACTAGATGGAGGATCACAAGAGGAAGCATGGACCGAAAAAGAGGTAGATATTTCTTTTCTTAAAGTTTTTGGTTTAAAATCTTTTGTGCATGTTGATAAGGAAAATAGGAACAAGTTGAATGAAAAATCCAAGAGGTGCACTTTCATTGGTTATGGATCTAGTGATTTCGGTTTTCGTTTTTGGGATTTAAAGAATTATAAAATTATTAGGAGTCGTGATGTTGAATGGAATGAAAAGAAAATCTACAGGGATTAAATTTTGGTACCCAAGGATGAGAAAATTGAGAATTTTATTGATGAAAATGAACTCTCTAGTTTTAAAGAAACACCTACAGAAATACACAGTAGCTGTGGTCGATTAGTCCCTAACCCACATCGGTCAGATGAACCACCGATGGTTACAGAGGATCCAAACTGACATCGGTTTGCAGAACCGACGTCGGTTAGAGATGGCAAGTGCTGGTCACTATCAGAAGTTGATACTAATGTTCAGGAGGGCCAGATAGAGCCTCTGATACCCCAAACTCTTGTGAGAAGGTCACAAAGGGTAAGTAAACTTCCAGAAATATTTACACCTTCTCTATTTTATTTATTATTGTTTGATAGTGGTGAACCACATAACTTTGAAGAAGCAATGCAAAATAAGACTCACGTTTAGTGGGAGCATGGCATGGATGAGGAGATGGACTCCTTGGAACAAAACTAGACTTGGGATTTGGTTAAGTTTCCAACAGGTAAGAGAACATTGCAGAACAAGTGGGTTTATAGGATTAAGGAAGAAGAGGGTGGACAAAAAAGGTACAAGGAAAGTCTTGTAGTAAAATGATTTACACATAAAGCAGGTATTGAATTTGGTGAAATATTTTCTTTTGTTGTTAAGATGACTTCTATTCATAATGTATTGAGTTTAGTTGTAGTAGAATATTTTCATTTAGAGCAACTAGATGTGAAGATGGATTTCCTTCATGGTTATTTGGATGAAGATATTTATTTGCAGCAGCCACTTGTATATGAAGTCAAGGGTAAGGAGAAATTAGTGTGCAGGTTGAAAAAGAGCCTATATGGGCTCAAGCAAGCTCCAAGGTAATGGTACATGAGTTTTGATAGTTTTATGCATGAACATGGTTACTTGAGATGTGAGTCTGACCATTGTGTTTATTTCAAGAAGCTTGAAAATGGGAGCTATATTATTTTGTTACTATATGTGGATGATATGCTTATTGTAGGATCTAGTATGCAGGACATTAGTGAGCTTAAGAGAAAGCTAGCTCACACATTTTCTATGAAGGATTTAGGAGCTGCAAAAAGAATCCTTGGCATGCAAATACATAGAGATAGGAAAAACAAGATGGGTATTTGTCTCAGGAGATTATATCTCCAAGGGTACACCAGTCTAGGTTAGAAGGGCCTTCTTTGCTCTAGATTCGTAAATTCCACAAGCGTGTGTCGAAGACATCAGATTGCCTAACTAGTCTGTTTGTATACCACGCATATTCCATCCCCACCAGCTGTCTCGGCACGTCTCGGCACGACCTCGGGAGGTCAGGTACATGGAAGAGTTACCTGTAGATTCCCATGCTCACTTGTCACTTTTCCAGCGTACAGGGACACCCAATCTAAGCCTCCATGTGCCATTTCAGATAATTGGTTTGGATTTTTTGTGATAATTAATAAAATTAAACTAATGATAATAATAAAGATGTGAATTAACGATTAGCATTTGGGTTGTAGGTGTGGTTTTAGTGTCAAGAAAGGGATGCAAAAATAAAATAATGGTGCCCTGAGTTTAAACTAGAAATCAAACCCATCATTTCATATTTTATTAAGTGTCAATTGTGTTAAATTTAATTGAGATGATAAAAGAAAATAAGATAACAAATAAATTAAATAACTTAGATATAATAAATTATATATATACATACGAGAGATGCATGTAATGTTTTGTAGGTGGCTAGGATTTGAAATTGGTTGGTAAAATATGTGGGTAGGATTGGATCTTCAGTGTGGAGGGAACTTTTGTTTTTAAATCAATTTTTATTGTTGCCACTAGATCAATGAAAATACACAACTACAGGGAATGCATTAAATGGTTTGTGGAAAAATGCATAGAAACCATAACGATTTTTTATCACAATGTTTGGTAGGTTAAATATAGTTGCACTCCTTTCCCTGGATGGATATATCCCTTATTTCTCAGGCTAGTCTATCTCTCCTTTCATGCATTATCCTATATTTTCTTCTACATATCTTTTGTCATTACAGAGATATGTTTCTAAGAAATATTTTTCAATGGTTAAATAAATCCACTCTGACATCAATAAAAGAGAACCCATTTTTTTGAAAACTCTCTTTTGTTGCAATATACATGTATCTACATCTTTGAAAATGCACATTTTAGTGGATGCATGAACTATTTTTCAATTCTTTCTAATGGATAACACTATAATGGAGAATTTTAAAAATGCAACCATATATGTCAAAGCCACTTCCAAGCTTATGCCAACAACCTATTTTATAAATGTCTCGTGGATATGTTATCTCATTATATGTGTTGAGATTTGGGTTATGATCAAAGTGGAGTATGCTAAAACAGGATTTCTTGGGCTCTTATCCAAATGATATACCATCCACTACCAATCTCAAACTTTCAACATATTGTAGAGGGGGTTTATTAGAGGCACCATACCATTTCAAACATCCTCCAAGCCAATACTATTAGATTGGCTAACATGAAAGATACATAAATAGTTTGTAAAAAAATCTACATTTTTTTCACACATTATTTTTTAAGAGGTTAAATTTGAAGGTCAAATGACTGTTACCACAAGCTTCCAAGAGTGTTGTATGATATTAATTGTTATCCAAATAACTCTCCTAGTTATTGAGGTAACTTGTATACATGTTATGGCTCTCAGTTCCTCATCAAAGGTTGTACATGCTCAGGTTCAGTTGACACATCTCCTTGGTTGTAATTTCCCCTTGGTGCCCCTTCTTTTCCTCAAGCTCCCTTACACACTTTCTATTCTCTCCTTCAACTTTCCTTTTTCCTCTTTGTTCCACTTCTCCCTTGTGTCCACCTTATACATTTTCATTTTCCTCCTAAACAACTTCTTCACCCTACATGCATCTTACACTTGATTCAATCAGCTAATGCCCTGGCCCTCTCGCATACCGCATCCATTACTTTTTATTCGTTGTGCCCTGACCATGTGTTCTCTACTCACCGGTTTGCCTCATTTATGCAATCACATCACGTGTACATCCCTCTGCGCCTTCCTCTATTTTCTTTTGCACATCCTCCTTTATGCCCTTTTTTGTCCAGGTCATCTGCTGACATACTTGAGTGTTCCATACACAACCAATCAAAGTGCAGTAATAGAGAATTCGAATACGTTTGCAACAAATAAGCAAGTGACACGTGGTAGAAATGACAAATATATACACAGTTGGCCATCATTTCAGCCAATCAGCGTGCACCACATGTTTTGTGTGCACCAACAACTCTGAAATCTTCTAACATGTGTATCTTTTACTATAGAGCTCAGATCAACATGTGCCTAGACTTTTCAGAGAGCTGCTGACATCAGCTATAGTGACAAGACATTCAAATTCAAATTCTTAGTGGATCTGGTAGGTGAGAAATGGGAAAACATCTTTTTGAGCATTGATGAGGATATCTGATCACTCCAACCACCCAATTTTATATGATTCACCCTCCTTCACTTCTTCAACATTCCAAACAGGCTTGGGGAAGTGTATTTCAATAGATATTTAGGTTTATTTGTAGGAATTGAATGCTTCTTGTTGGTGGTTGTATTTCAAATTCATATTTTCCCTCCTTCCCTTCTTCCTTTCATAGTATTCATCTATAAATGTAAGATTTGGGATCATTTGTTAACTGTTGGACACTCTAGATCCTTATGCATTCTGCTAAGGACTTCATATTTTATGTATTTTGAGTTGCAGACCTCTATATCTGGCTCTCGCATGTGGATATCATCCTCCTTCACCATTATAATAGCATTTATGAATTTTTAGAAGTAATAGAAATGTCATTTTGTGACTATTATTTATCCTAACATGTTTTCATTCCTTTTTCTTGCCTTTTATTTTGCATTGTGTGATGGCTGTGCCATTTCATGTCCCTTATAGTTCCTTATTTGGTTATGTTCAATGAGAATGATCTGGTGAATATGTGTTTTAGTTGTGCTACTAGTCTTCTATCCTCCTTTCACACATTTCCTTTCATTCTCTCTCAGAACAAATAGTTGATCATCCATATTTTTTAGTGCTATTGCCTTCTAGTATAGGTTTCCTTTCGTGTTATCCTTCTATCCCTAGTCCCTTGGCATTATTATCTTAGTTTCCCTTTCTACCACTAGGAGTAACAGTAGCAGTAGAAATAGATAGAGGAACCAGCCTTCTCAGAGATCCATCCCAAGCGTGAAAGGTCTCATAACTTGGGGATAGTTCCATTTTTATCTCAAACACCTCGGATCCTTCTGAGATTCTGAGACAAGATTAAGGTGCATGTTTGAGAAACCAACAGTTTCTGGCAGGCCTAGTGGGACTAGCATTGAAATCTCAAATTTCATATCTCTAAGTTCTGGTGTGTGGACTTAGTATTTTTAACCTTTGGAGGCTCATTTCAACACATCTGGCGACTCCCAACATTTTAAAATCTTTGTTTTCAGTAGTCTTGAGCATCCTTTCATGAGAAGAGTGCATACAAGAAGAAGTGCAGTAGCTGAAAATTATTTTGAGTACCTCCAACTATCCCTAAGAAGAGTCCATTCCAAAAATATCCATGCGTGCACATCTCTATCTCCTAGCGCATCACTCCCATTCAACTCCTCCTCAAAACAAACAACATACATGCCTTACAATGGCACATCAGCAACCTCCTCTATTTAGGAACTTTGCAAAGCTTTACTAGAGGAAATCCTTGTTGCTAGATGTGCAACATGATATGAAAAATGGTGTGCTCTAGAGTTTTCCATACTTTATTGGTGAGAAAAAAGTCACCCCTTAGGAGCATATTCAAGGATATATAAAATGTGTGTTCACTCTATTTGATCACACATGATGATGTAGGAGTCAGGCTACTTACAATCCTTTTTCAAAGGTAAAGTGCTTCAATGGTACTAAGGCTTGAGACTTGGATCTATAACCACTTAGGATGAGTTGGGAACAACTCTTTGCAATTACTTTGAAGATAAGTCAAATCACCTATCTCTAGTGGAGCAACTGAAAACAACAAGGAGGGTTCCAATGAGCAGATGACTTGATTTCAACATTAGATTTTAGAAGAGTTGGGATAAAATCCCTCTTGTAGTAAGACCTACAACCCAACATGTTTTCTTGTATTATCTGAAAGTGCACTTAACAAGTGATATTTCAGTTATGATTCAATCCATGGGAGGTAAAGACTTTACCAGCTTACTTATAGTATTGTAGTAAGGGCAGAAAATAGTCTTATTCAAACAGGAAAGATAGCTCCTAGACCACCTATGCCCTTGTTCCCAATGAAATGTCACAAGCACCCCAGCTTTCTATGGCCTTCTATATATTCTTGTTCCTGAGAAAATCACGCAACCAGTTGCCTCAACATCCTACTCTCCAGTGCAGCAAAAAGAAGATGAAGAATTGAAGGCCCTGATTAGAAATTTATCAAACAAAGGTTATATCATTAGAAAAGCAATAAGCACAAGCCTATAGAGGTAATTCTAATCAGGCGTATGGTTAAAGAAATCAGCCTTAGTGGAATCAGTATAAAAATAAATGATACACGCCCAACTAATGGAATGATAGATGGAATCCCAATGCACCTCTTCCCTTACAAGTTATTCCTCCTGCACGCTTCTCTTCCAGTACCCAGTGTGAGTCAGGTGCTTGTTCCAGTTCAGAACAATTTGGCACAAGAGTGAGAATGGTGCTTCCCTTGTAACATACCTCATAGTCAATATCATTGTTCCAATGCTATGTGCACCATGCCCAAGCTTTCATGATCTAGAATGCTTCAGCTTGTGAAGCCTTCAACAAGTGCCCCTGAAGTAGATAACCAAGAAGAGACCAGAAGCTCCTCCAGAGACAAATTTTATGTTCTTTGGCACTGAAGTACTTCTTGTGTAATCAACCAAGATGTAGAAGATATAAATAGACCATGTGTGCCAAGTTGCAGAAAATACAAGATATAAGAAGAAGGATGTTAGAATCAGAGTGCATGTAGGTCTCACTCCTAAGAAATGCAAGAAGATCCTCAAAATTAGAAAGATGCAGACCAAGTCATCCAGAAGTAAAATCACCCAAGTCCCTACACAAGAGATCTCTGCACAAAGATCCTTCTGAAGAAGCACACACCCCTCCTTTGGTAGGTCAAGTCTCTTCTCTAGCTAAAGTGTAGGCTTCTGCAATTGAACATTCAAGAAGGGATGTTGTTACCCAAATGCACAAAACATTGGGGGCCTCCCATTTAGCATTGTGGACCAAGATGAAGAGAACAAACATAAATGTCACAATGTGGATTGCCCTTGAACTATTCCTTCTCAATGGGATCTATTGCATGAAGCTCTGACGCAACTCCCGCATGTTGATCTAGTTGTGTAGAAGCCATGAGCTTCTATCAACTATCTGCCAAGAAGAGTAGAAAAAGTAAGAAAGTTTGTTAAAACCCCACCCTTATATATGTCCTTGATCATAGGAAAACACCTAGTACATAATTGCATGATTGACTCAGGTGCTAGTACTTCTGTTATGCCTAAGAAAATTGTTGATGTCTTAGGTCTGAAATATAGCCCTTTGTCTAAAGGAGTCCTACAACTTTATGGTTCAACTATCACCACCTTAGGAGTCATCAAGGATATTGAGTTAACCCTCCATGCATGTCCCAAGCCTAACAATAACTCAATATGTGTCAATCATTGACCTACCTCCTTTTTTTTCCCTATGTGTATTAAGAGACTTTACTACTAAAGTGGCTGGTTACTTGTCTTCTGATTGGTCTCATATGCTACTCAAGACAAGGTATGGTACCTCAGTTTACCATAAAAATTTAGCCTATATTTTCTTATCATGTAGAGTCATATGTCCCATCCCCTCTCCAAGCCAACTGTTTAATCTAAGAAGAGCAAACTTCAGTTCCTGAAGAGAAGTCTCTTCCACCCTTTGTTCCTAACCTAGTACTTGATGAATGGGTGGAGAGGCACCATAAATTTGATCCATATGCTGAAGAATTAGAAGTATTATGAAACTGGGATTGATACTTATTGCATTCTTAAAGAAGAAGATTGATGCTTCCACGTATGCTCAAGAAAAACAAAGTTAAGCTGGGTCTATGGAATTTGTACTTTTATGGATCCAGAAGTAGAAATGGTGCGGGAGCAAGAGTGGTTCTCATTTCCCCTAAGGATGAGAAATTCTTCTTCATGCACAGGTTGTAGTTTGCATGTTCTAACAATGTGGCATAGTATGAAGCATTGGTGCATGGCTTGCTCATTGCTGAGAAGAAGAAAATTAAGGCATTACAGATCTTTGGGGACACAGAATTGGTTATCCACCAGGTTACCAATAAATGTATGAAAAAGAATAATCTTCTCAAAGCTTATAAACATAGATTTTGGGACCTCCTTGAGATATTTTATGCTCTAAATCTGTAGGTGGTGCCACACAAAATTAATAAGGAAGTTGACTTGATGGCCATGCTAGGTTCACAGTTCTCTCCTGCTAAGGACTTTATCAAAGGAAACACTCAGCACATCAAGATGGTGATCATAGCCATCCATTCTCAGACAACAACACCAGCTAGAAAGTTTTTGATAGTGGCATGTGCAAATCATCCAGTTTATCAAGAATGAAGATGAATTTTCATCAAGTATGCAAGATGACTTAGCATGACAGCTATGGTGACCAAGTGACACAATTGAAGACAAAGCAAAAATCCTAAATGGCTGGTCACCTTAGATGAAAATGTTTTATCCTTGATGATAATTTAAAGGGTGAAGAAAGGCACATGTGTGTCACATGCAGGAATACTTCTCCTCAATCACTATTGCACATGTAGGAAAAGATTTGTTCCTCAGCAGGATCTTGCACGCATGATTAAGAGAAGTTTTCCTTCATCTCTCTCTATTAAAAATATAATGATATCTTCTCATGGGAGTGTGAATGACCTCAAAGGTTTTGATCCAAGTGTTGTCTCAAAACTCCTATTGACATATGGATCCTGATATCAAACCTATAAGGAAAGAATTAGTGACTAATCAATCTAATGATAAATCCCCTTATGAGAAAGGAGCTATCTAAAATCATCGAGGAAGATGAATATTTTTCCTATCAAATACTCTACTTGGGTCGCTAATTCTGGTTCCAGTACACAAGCAAAATGGTGAAATTAGACTTTGTGCTTATTTTAGAGATTTGAATAAGGAATCTCTAAAGGATCATTATCCTTTGCCTTCTATGGAGTAGATTCTACAGACTATGTCTAGCACATAGAGGTTTTCAATGCTAGATTGATATTTAGGTTTCAATCAAATCCCAGTCAAGGAAGAGGATCAATTCAAAACAACATTTACCACCAAGTGGGGAATCTATACATATCAAAAGATTCCCTTTGTTTGTCAAACACATGGGTGAACCACATTTCAATGCGCCATGGATATTACCTTCAAAGGTTACATCAATGAGTTCATCCTAGGTTTACCTTGATGACATAACAATATTCTCACAGCAGAGCGTGGATAATACGGTACACCTGGAAAATTATTTGAGAGATGTAGAAAATTTGGGATGTCTCTTAACCCCAAGAAGTGCAATTTTATAGTGGTATAGGGAAATATCTTAGGCCATGTGGTTTCAAAGGATGGCATCGCAATTAATCCTGAGTGCATTTCATCCATCCAGGATCTTTCCCTACCAGTGCACAAAAATGCCTTATAATCATTCCTTAGAAAGATCAATTTTGTTAGGCGTTTTATCCCTAACTTTGTAAGACTAGTTCAGACCATCACCCTAATGCTCAAGAAGGACATAGTCTTCAAATGGACAACAGAAGGAAGAGAAAGCTTCAAAATAATCAAGCAAGATATTTCTTACATGCCAACACTCCTCAATCCAGATTATTCAAGGGATTTCATCCTTTATGCTTATGGCACTAATGTGAGTGTTATTGTTGTCCTGACACAAGAAAATGAATAAGGGATGGAATATCTAGTGGTTTTATTTAGCTATACACTGAAGGATTATGAACTAAATTACAGTCACATGGAGAAGCGATTCTTCACCATTATGTGTGTGCTCAATAAATTCAAGAGTATGCTTGCCACCAATAATATCAAGGTGTTACTTCTGAATTGAACAACCTGATACCTTCCCTCTTACGAGGCTTACCAACTTCCTTGATGTTATTTCCAATCTGCAAATCCATGGTGAAGGCCTACCTCAAAGTTCTAGGGTTTTTGTCCCTTAAATAATAGGTAGCCCTTTTTGTCAAAAACATTAGAATATTTTATTAAACAAGATTCATCACATGGCCTTAAGTTTATAGGTAACCTTCTCAATGTCTTATTAAACCTTGTATTGAAATCATAAACAAATTCATTAGGATTCTTCTTTATGTTTTCAAATTTAGACAAAAGAAACCTGGGATCTATCTTATCCCCATACTACAATCTAAAGGCATTCTTCATTTCTATCCATGATTCTATTGAGTTTTCTGGTAAATACTTATACCAGTCACATGCATCCTCCTCAAGATTATGAATAAATTTTTTTATATACACATCCTCAAATTTAATATCAATTCTTCCATCATATTAACAAAAAAATTTAAATGTTGATCACCAGTGATAGCATTATTCCCTTGAAATTTAGGAAGTTTATTCCTAACATCTTGTGGCACTACATTTGGATATCTAACCATATCTCTAAAATTTATAGGACAAAAAGTATTCACAATAAAAGGAGGTCTGGGTGGGGGCTAGGCCATATTATTTTGAGGAGGGAATCTTACAAGAGATACAAAATGATGAGGGACAAGGGGTATTTGGGACACAACAGTATAATTTTAAAAATGGATATTCTCTAAAGACTTTGTTTCGTGGAAAACCCTATCAACTTTGGAAAACATAGGGACAGACTGAGAAGCAAACTTATCAGACACAAATGAAAGCCCCTCATTTGAATTTGTATAAACTAGTGATTCAACTTGTATGAGCTCATATTGAGTTTAAAAAATGAATGAATAATAATAAACCTTCTTCCATTGCTTGTAATGATAATGAATCTTCTTTGTTATTGACCAGTAACTTGGAGTCAAGGCTATACCTTTACAAAAATTAAGTGCCAATAGAGAATATTATTTTGGAATGATATATTATTGTTAACTTCTACCTCTACCTTGTGTTGTTGTCTCACTGAAAGTTGGATTGATACAATATTAACTATAGTAACTTTTATGTTGTTGTTATGAAGAAGCACATATTTTTTAATGTATTTATTACTGATTCAATTTGTCTATTATTAGATAATAATATTGGCAATGATACTTAACCATCATTGTACCATTTATAACAGTGTCCTGAAACTAGTAATTAATTTGGTTGATCTTGGGTTGTTTTTAGATAAATGGGTTAGCTGTACAAGGAAATGATTATTTTGAAAAATAAATTATGTTATTCTTTCTTTCAGCTATTCCTTTGAATAATAAGTTAAGATATTTTGAGACTCCACAAAGTGAATGAGTTGTTAAAAGTCAACAGGGATATTTATCTTTATGAGATGAATTTAGTGACTTAATAGGTTGATCATATTGTTCCTAAGATTCTTAAAAGTTTATATAAATATCTTTGGGAGAGACTCATTGATTAAAGTCATGAATTTATTAAGTAATATCTCTACTTATTTAAATAATAAAATAATGACAAATTCAAATTGATTATGTAGTTAAAGGTTATCATTAATTAAACCTTATTATACTCATTTATTTCATATTATAACGACATTAATTTGAGTGGACAATTCATGCCAGTTCAATGAACTGACCATGCATACTATTTTATCTCTCTTACACATGCAAGATGGGAGTAATCATTATGAAGTGATTGAATTGATTATTACGCATGACTACACCATACATTGGTTGTATTTTATCCGATTCAGATTATTATATGTATTTAAAATGTGAATGTATTAATTTGTAAGTTGTATACAAGCATTTGACCAAGAATACTATTATGAATATTGATGTTATTTTTTGTAAAAAACATGGAAGGTATTTCGTATTATTATTAATATAAAGCTTGTTGTTTAAATATCATTTTGTAGATATGAAAGAGTAGTAGGCTGTTTTACAACATTGTATAATTGTCATTAAATAATGTTATTTTATGATATTATATTTGTTGTTATGAATTTAAAGTATGGATGATAAAATATGTTTATAACATTCATAATATGATGATAAAATCAATAGAGGAAAATGAAATATATTATGTACTTACAGAATAAAAAATATGTTTAAAGAAAAGTAGAGTGGCTCCGTATGGATTTGTTCTAACATATGCTGATAATTCAAATGTTGGGAGAAGAAATATCTGGGTTGATATTGTGCAGTTTCATTCTCAATACAAGGATATGGATTGGTTAGTAGGGGGAATTTCAGATCTCCTTTAATTCCAGAAGATAAAAATGAGGCACCAACAGTTACAGTGATAGTATGGGGGATTTGAGGTGGATTTTGTAGACTATAATTTGGTGGATATTGAGTTAAGGGGGCCCAAGTATACTTGGTCCCAACCATAGGGTTGGAGATAATCTCATTCAAATTAAATTTGAAAAATTTCTCATTAATCCTTCTTGGTTCTCTTCCTTTGGTGGATCATTATCTGCTATGCCTAGAATCAGTTATGATCATAGTCCAATTTGTTTGGATTCTATTATTGTAGATGGATTCCAAGAAATACCTTTTAGGTTTTTTCAAAATGTGGTTCTTGCATCCTAACATCAAGGAGGTGATTCGATCGAGTTGGAAAGTTGATGTTAAAGGTAAGACTATGTTTAAATTGGTAGTAAAATAAAAAAATGTGAAGGTTATAATCAAAACTTGGAATAATGAATATTTTGGCAATATCTTTGCTAAAAAATATGAGTTTGCAGAAGACCTAATGCAGATTGAGGATCAAATTGAAAATTAGGGTTTGTGTGAAGAGTTAAGGGTCAAAGAGAAGGATCTTTTATCAGACTATCATAACCTAGAAGCAAAGGAGGAGGCTTACTGGAAAACAAAACTCCAGGATTATGTGGCTTAAGGAGGGAGACAAAAATACACATTTTTTTTCATATAACAAATTCAATCCATAAAAACAACAATACTATTTTGTAAATTATTGATAGGAATGGAGTTAAAACCAAAAGCCGGTCTGAGATTTTTAAGGAGTTCACAAGCTTTTTTTCTAATTTGTTTGCCAAAGGAAGAGATCCTGATCCCTCAAGGAGAGAAAGCTTGTAAAATTATTTCAACCTATTATTTTTTATCAGGAAAATGTTGAAATGGTCAAAATATCCTTTGCGGAGAAAATAAAAACTGTTTTCTTTGATCTAGAAGGGGATAAATTGCCAGGTTTGGATGGATTTCCAACATTCTTTTTTCAGGGTTTTTGGGAAATTATTCACAAGGATGTGGAAGATGTTGTTCAATATTTCTTTATGCATGGGAAACTTATTAAAGAGGTAAATAACACTTTTATAGCATTGATCCCAAAGATCCCTGGTGCTGAGTACAAACTAATTAGTTTATGTAATACAATCTATAAGATTATAATAAAGATTATTTCTTATAGAATCAAAGGTTTGCTGGATAGTTTCATTTCTCCAAATCAGGGAGATTTTGTGGAAGGGACATAAATCCTAGACATTGTCATAACAATTCATGAAATTGTTCATTCTATGGACGTTTCTAAAAGAGATGCAATGAAGAAAAAATTGATATGAAAAAAGCATATGACAGGGTGTCATGGAGATTTCTGAGTATCATTCTGGAGATATTGGGATTCGACAAACACTTTATAAACATGATAATGGAATGTATAACTACTCTAAAATACTCCATATTGATAAATGATAAGTCATAAGGTTTCTTTTCTACAGGTAGAGGGTTAAAGCAGGGAGATCCCCTATCACCTTTTTTGTATATTATTGTTGCAGAGACCTTAGGTAGAATTTGTGCTGACTGAAAGCAAAATAACATCTTAAAAGGACTAATCATTTCTAATGGGCTGGATCCTATTTCACTACAATAGTTTGCAGATGATACTTTTCTTCTAGGTAAGGTAATCGTCTCTGAAGAAAAGCTTTCAAAGACATTCTCCAAGATTACGATGATGTTACAGGTCAGCTTATTAATTACCACAAAAGCTCCATTTTATTTATGAATGCTGATGATGAATTTCAAAATAGAATATCTACTATACTGGAATGTCCAATTAAACCTCTTTTAAGTACCTATTTGGGTATGCCCCTCTTTAAAGGGAGGATGGTTCTGGACAACTAGAATGATTTAGTAAATAGATTTAAAAAAAGGTTAGCTTCTTGGAAGGGTGTTTTATTATCTCAGGTGGGAAAATTACAACTACTCCAAAGCTATCTTTAAAGTCTTGCCAGGATTCAAAATGCTTTAAAAAATTAGAACTGTTATAGCTCAGAGTCAAAGAAGGTTCCTATGGTTTGGAATGGAAGCTAAGGATATGATCCCTATTATGGCTTGGGAAAAAGTTACTCTCCCGAAGAGTGTAGGAGGGCTTGGTTTAAAGGAAATTAAAAGTATGAATCGGGCCTTAACGAAGATTGGATGGAGGTTGATGAGTGAGGAGGGATTGTGGGCAAAAATTATTAAGGCAAAATACTTGTACAAAAATCATGGTGGTTTTCTGTCTAATGATGTTCTTCCTGAAGGCTCATGTTTCTGGAATGGATTATGTAAATCCAAAAGATTAATTTTGAAAGGAAACAAATGAGAGATTGGGTATGGAACTACGATTAGATTTTGGGATGATTTGTGGTACAAAGAAGCTCCCTTAATTAATTAAAGGCAGTTGAGTGTTTTAGCTCCTCATTTTAAAACCACTATGGGAAGATTCCTAAGAGATTATTGGGTAGAGATAGATTGAGGGTGGACTTGGAAATTTCTAGAATGGGAAGATCAATATGAGGAGGGAAAGGAGGCTATAAGGATGTTGAATTGTGATTTAGGTGGACTTCATATACCATCTCTTCCAAGTGAGGATGCTTTGGTTTAGGATTTGACCAAGGATGGGGATTATTCTGTAAAGAATGGTTATGAGATTGCTCATAATATACCTCCTCCAATTCCATTTTTGGAAAAATATTTGGGATAACATTCTTATTCTTAAGGTAAAATTGTTTTTGTGGCATGTGGTTCAAAATAAAATTTTAACTATTGATAATTTGTAAGCTAAGGGTACGATGATCCCAAATAGATGCATATTGTGTAAAAAGGATAGTGAATTTGTGTAGCATGTATTCCAACTCAGGAATGATGAGGGTTCCCTTATAATTACATATGATGAGCCTATAGGAAATAAAAAATAATTATGCAGAAGCATATGCTGTGCTTAGAGGAATTAAATGGGCTATTTTTCAAAAAATAAAAAATCTCCATATTGAGGGGGACTCATTATATATCATTTATGTAATGAAAGAAATTACTAACCATCATATTAGTATAAGTCTATTGTGGAGGATATTTTAGGTCTCTTACCTAAGTTTGAGGAGACCTATATTAGGCATGTGTATCAAGAGGAAAATCAGTGTGCAGACACGTTGGAAAATATGAGAGTACGGGTCCATGCCAACTCATCAAGGTGAAATGGGGGCGAATTACCCATTAGTATTAAAGCTATATTCAATGCAAAAAATTAATTTTAATGTGAAGTGTGTGTGGGGGAATTGTGTTATTCTGCTCATTACTTGGAGTAGTGGAAAGTTTCAAATCATTCAAATTAGTGCCATGCTTCTTTATATGTGGATTTTATTTTCTAATAATTTCAAGTTTTGGGGTCAAAATGATACAATGGGAGGGAATAGGGTAAGATCAAAACCATCTTCTTGCATAGGGATTGAGAGGTACTCTATCTTATGAGAGATTTTTAGGAAAGGGGGAATCACATATTTCCTTAAAAAATGAAAGGATGCGCTGAGGGTTTATTGAAGGAATTTACTACAGTATGGGACAATGGTGTTGTGAATATCCACAATATCAGTGTGTTGGTTTTGGAGGAGTTCATTAGATGTGTTACGAACATGGAGTGTTCTGGTAGTAAGGTGTTTAAAGAAAGAACTAGGTTTTAACAAGAGGTAAATAATTTCTTTGGTGATGATGAAAAAATTAGTTACATGGAGGATGATATCGCCCACTCATCTCTACCCAGAAGGTGGCCTAAGGTATGCTTCCATCTGATGAAATATATAATGTTAGATGGAAAGTTTAGAAAGCTTCAAACGTATCATTTTATGTTGCTCAATAAATTTAGGAGGGAAAAGAAGATGAGAATTCCGTTTTTACTTTAGAAATCTCTTCAAGTTACTGTTAGGGACTTTCAAGAAGAGAAATTTATAGCTCCCCTTCATCATGGACTTATTTTATTTCTTGTGAAAGTGGGTAATCTGGTTGCTCAAACTAGGGTTTTTGGTTCAATTCTTGGAGAGGATTGAGAAGATTACCTTACTTTGGTAGATAGACTGAGACTCAAGAAAATGAAAGAAAAATCCTAGAAATACTTGGATGCAGCTACAACTTTGCAAAAACTAGCAGGGCCGAATGTTGATGAAAATCCGTTTGAGAACTTTATGGGGGGAATAGTCTTATAAAATTCCTTGTGAATAAATTTGATGCCTTCCAGAACACTGTGAAGCAAATTAGGGATGAAAATATGAATCTTATCAAGAGTGCTCAATGCACTAATGCTGAGGTCATGGTACTCGGTCACATGATTGTGGATTTATAGGGTGCGATGGCTGAGAATAAGGGGAAAAGTATGAAGTTAGAAATAAAAAATCAGAGGAAGAGGAGTTTCTAGATAGCTAGATTGAGTTTGCAGGATTGAGTTCAAGGACTAGAGGAAAAAGTTCTTAGGATGTCTTTTGCCGTCTTTTTGCTAACCATCCTTTGGTTTTTGTACTTTGACTGTATGTTGAGTTGTGAAGCTTAATTACTTCATTTTAACATGCAATTGGAACTTGCTAGAAAATATAGTAACCGACATTGGTTAAGGTTAGACTGGCATTGGTTAGGTATGATTGACATCGGTCAAGAAAGTAAGGAACCAACAGTGGTTAAGCAGAACCGGCGTCGGTTACCTGTGCAACGAAGTTTTAATTAACTCTTGGGAATTATATCTATTTTTAGCATCAAAATAGATTTATTAATTGTAATTACATGACTAAGTGCCCTAAGTCTATAAACGACTATATAAGCATAAAAGCTAGGGTTTAGAAGTAATGTATGGATCATAATTACAAGATAATTATGTGAGAGAGAATTCTTGGTGAAGAAGCAAAAGATTCATGGAAAGAAAGTACTGAACATCTGAGAGGTGTGGAAGATTGTAAATCTTCATTGTATATCTTATCAAAGCTTTACATAATAGATTGGATTGTTTCTTGGTAGATGTAACCCACACTAGGTGAACCATGCTAAATATGGTGTTGATTTATGTCTCTTGTTTTGTATATTTCTTCTGGTAGAATATCCACTTTTATTTGCATGTATGCTTAGATCTAATATATTGTCTCTACAACCAATGTGCTAATCCCAACAACTGGTATCAGAGCTTTTTTTGAGGGTTTTGTGTGTTGATAGATTTACTCACAGAGGGTTTTTTGATTTAGTGGGAGCTGCAACAATGGAAGAAGAAAATAAATACAAGGTAGAGAAGTTTGACGACCGAAATTAACAATTATGGAAGATGTAGATTGAGGATTAGCTGTATCAAAGAGATTCATACTTATCATTGGATGAGATGTTTAGACCTACGAAGATGACTGATGAAGAATGAAAGATTCTTGATAGAAAGGATTTGGGATCTATAAGATTGAGACTGACAACATCCGTGGCTTCCAATATTACAACGGCTTCTATGGTAGACTTAATGAAATATCTTGCTAATTTATATGAAAAACCTAGTGCTTTAAATAAAGTTTATTTGATGAAGAAACTATTTAGTTCTAAGATGCATGAAGGTGAATTTGCCTTTAGTCATTTGAATGATTTCCAACTATTGTAAATCAGTTAAAATTGGTTGCAATACCATTTGATGATGAAGTAAAAGAACTTTTATTCTTATGTTCGTTGCCTGATAGTTGGGACAACTTGGTAATGGCTGTTAATAATATAACATCTGCTAATAATATTTTGAAGTTTGATGATGTAGTTAGTATAATCTTGAATGAAGAAATTCCCAGGAAGAGTACAGAGGAAACATCATCTGAAAATTATTTGCATGTAGAAAGCAGGGGCAGGCAGAAGGAGAGATCAAAGAGTAAGAGTAATGGGAAATCAAATTCAAGGGATAACAAATCTAAATCCAGAAGTAAGGGAATTACTTGTTGGAAATGTGAAAATAAAGGACATGTAAAGAAAGATTGTTGGTTAAAGGATAAAGAGAAGCAACAACTAGACAAAGGTAAATAGGTGAATCTTGCTGCATCAGAGGTAATGCAAGATTCTCTTATTGTTTCTTTAGATAGTAGAATTGAATCATGGGTTTTAGATTCAAGAGCTTCTTTCCATGCAACCCCTAATAAGGGTTATTTCAGAAATTATGTCCAAGGAAATTTCATACATGTTTATTTGGGTGATGATGAATCTTGCAGTATTACTGGTAAAGGGGAAGTTCATCTAAAATTGTAGAATGGAAATACATGGGTATTGAAAGATGTGAGGCATGTGCCAAGCCTCAGGAGGAATCTTATTTCTGCAGGGCAACTAGGTGAATCTGGTTTCACGGTTACTTTTATAGGAGACTCTTGGAAAGTCACCAAGGGTGCTTTTGTTGTGGTAAGAGGCAAGAAGGTAGGAATGTTATATTTATCTACTTGTATTACTGATTCCTTTTTTGCATTATCTACTTCAGATTCAGATGGATGCATGTGGAATAATCAGTTGGGTCATATGAGTAAAAAAAGGAATATAAATCTAAAAGGATAAGGATAAGTTATCAAATTTGAAAGATTTAGATCTTGATTTATGTGAGAATAGTATCTTTAGAAAGCAAAGAGAGTGATATTTCTCAAAGTTGGGGCAACTAAGAAGGATCAAAAATTGAAGCTTGTACACTTAGATGTGTGGGGACCAGATAAGGTAACTTCTCATGGAGGATCTCAGTATTATGTTACTTTCATTGATGATGCTACAAGAAAGGTACGAATTGTATTAAACGTAAATCTAATGTTTTTGAGACTTTTAAAAGATGGAAATACCTTGTTGAGAATGAATCAAATTCTAAGTTAAATTACCTTAGATCTGACAATGGTCATGAATACTATAGCAAGGATTTCAATTATTATTATTCAATGAATGGGATACATAGAGAAAGAACAGTTCCAAGAACACCACAAGAGAATGGTGTTACAGAAAGAATGAACAGAACAATCATGGAACGTGCTAGAAGCGTGAGGATACATTTTGGATTGCCCTTGTAGTTTTGGGCAGAAGTAGTTGATACAACGGTTTATTTGATTAACCATGGCCCTTAAAGTTCACTAGATGGAGGATCACAAGAGGAAGCATGGACCGAAAAAGAGGTAGATATTTCTTTTCTTAAAGTTTTTGGTTTAAAATCTTTTGTGCATGTTGATAAGGAAAATAGGAACAAGTTGAATGAAAAATCCAAGAGGTGCACTTTCATTGGTTATGGATCTAGTGATTTCGGTTTTCGTTTTTGGGATTTAAAGAATTATAAAATTATTAGGAGTCGTGATGTTGAATGGAATGAAAAGAAAATCTACAGGGATTAAATTTTGGTACCCAAGGATGAGAAAATTGAGAATTTTATTGATGAAAATGAACTCTCTAGTTTTAAAGAAACACCTACAGAAATACACAGTAGCTGTGGTCGATTAGTCCCTAACCCACATCGGTCAGATGAACCACCGATGGTTACAGAGGATCCAAACTGACATCGGTTTGCAGAACCGACGTCGGTTAGAGATGGCAAGTGCTGGTCACTATCAGAAGTTGATACTAATGTTCAGGAGGGCCAGATAGAGCCTCTGATACCCCAAACTCTTGTGAGAAGGTCACAAAGGGTAAGTAAACTTCCAGAAATATTTACACCTTCTCTATTTTATTTATTATTGTTTGATAGTGGTGAACCACATAACTTTGAAGAAGCAATGCAAAATAAGACTCACGTTTAGTGGGAGCATGGCATGGATGAGGAGATGGACTCCTTGGAACAAAACTAGACTTGGGATTTGGTTAAGTTTCCAGCAGGTAAGAGAACATTGCAGAACAAGTGGGTTTATAGGATTAAGGAAGAAGAGGGTGGACAAAAAAGGTACAAGGAAAGTCTTGTAGTAAAATGATTTACACATAAAGCAGGTATTGAATTTGGTGAAATATTTTCTTTTGTTGTTAAGATGACTTCTATTCATAATGTATTGAGTTTAGTTGTAGTAGAATATTTTCATTTAGAGCAACTAGATGTGAAGATGGATTTCCTTCATGGTTATTTGGATGAAGATATTTATTTGCAGCAGCCACTTGTATATGAAGTCAAGGGTAAGGAGAAATTAGTGTGCAGGTTGAAAAAGAGCCTATATGGGCTCAAGCAAGCTCCAAGGTAATGGTACATGAGTTTTGATAGTTTTATGCATGAACATGGTTACTTGAGATGTGAGTCTGACCATTGTGTTTATTTCAAGAAGCTTGAAAATGGGAGCTATATTATTTTGTTACTATATGTGGATGATATGCTTATTGCAGGATCTAGTATGCAGGACATTAGTGAGCTTAAGAGAAAGCTAGCTCACACATTTTCTATGAAGGATTTAAGAGCTGCAAAAAGAATCCTTGGCATGCAAATACATAGAGATAGGAAAAACAAGATGTTGTATTTGTCTCAGGAGGATTATATCTACAAGGTGTTAGAAAGGTTCAACATGTAGAATGCAAAACCTGTTAGCGCACCTATGGCTGGACACTTGAAATTGAGTAAAGATCAGTGTCCTTCATCACACTAGGAGGTGAAATACATGACACAAGTGCCATATGCTTCAGCAGTTGGAAGTATCATGTACGTTATGGTTTGTACCAGACTAGACATTACACAGGCAGTGGGATTTGTGAGTAGATATATGGCTAATCTAGGTAATGATCATTGGAAAGTAGTCCAATGGATACTCAGGTATTTGAAAAGGACATCTAGCATGCGGTTATGCTATGGAGCTTTTGATATTTCATTACGTGGCTATGTTGATTTGGATATGGCTGGAGATCTAGATGGTAGGAGGAGCACTACTGGATATATTTTCACAGTAGGTGGAACGGTAGTTAGTTGGATTTCTAGATTGCAGAAGGTTGTGGCTTTGTCTACTACAGAGGTAGAGTATGTTACAACTACAGAGGATAGCAAGGAGATGATATGGATGAGTAGGTTAATGGAAGAGTTGGGAAATGAGTAAGGTGATTGTAAACTTTTTAGTGACAGTCAGAGTGTAATTCATTTGGCAAAGAACATAACATTTCATTCAAGAATGAAACACATTCAGTTGAGGTATCACTTTATACGACAGGTATTGGAAGATAGACAATTGAATCTGGAAAAGATTCATACGAGAAAGAACCTTGCAGATATGCTAACGAAGCCATTAGAAAAGGAGAAGTTGGAGCTACACTCCACTTCTGTTGGTCTTCGAGTTTGATACTTGAAGAGGAAGAAACAAAGCCAAGGAAGTATCCAAGAATGACGCTATACAGATATGGTGAAGTAATTAAACTCCAAGTGGGAGATTGTTGAGTTGTGAAGCTTAATTACTTCATTTTAGCATGTAATTAGAACTTGCTGGAAAATACAGTAACCGACATCAGTTAAGGTCAGACCATAATCAGTTAGGGAAGACCAGTATCGGTCAGGTATGACCGACATCGGTCAAGAAAGTAAGGAACCAACATCGGTTAGGCAGAACCGGTGTCTGTTACCTGTGCGATGAAGTTTTAATTAACTCTCGGGAATTATATCTATTTTTAGCATTAAAATAGATTTATTAATTGTAATTGCATGGCTAAGTGACCTAAGTCTATAAACAACTATATAAGCATAAAAGCTAGGGTTTAGAAGTAATGTATGGATCATAATTACAAGATAATTATGTGAGAGAGAATTCTTGGTGAAGAAGCAAAAGATTGATGGAAAGAAAGTACTTAACATCTGAGAAGTGTGGAAGATTGTAAATATTCATTGTATATCTTGTCAAAGCTTTAGATAATAGATTGGATTATTTCTTGGTGGACGTAGCCTACACTGGGTGAACCATGTTAAATCTGGTGTTTATTTATGTCTCTTGTTTTGTATATTACTTCTGGTAGAATATCTACTTTTATTTGCATGTATGCTTAGATATGATATATTATCTATACAACCGTTGTGCTAATCCCAACAACTGTAATGTTCTCATAGTTGTAGGCTGTTAATGTTTTGGCTCTCTGTTTTGACTCTTGTGGAGTCAATTCCTTCTTGGCTTGAGCCTTTTGATAGTTTTTTTTTTTGAAATTTGTGAGATTCATTGTTAAATCTTATGTACTTGGTCCTTGGAGCCTTATCCAAGTATTATCTATATAAAAATATGTTAATATGATATATTGTTATATCTATTTTCATTAGTTTACTGACTATGAACAAGTATGTTTTTACTAGATTACAAATTATACACAGAGGTAAACTTATTGTTGTCTTTTAACAACAATACACATATATGTATAAGATAATGTATCTTCATCATAAAAATCATATTTTTTTCTAACATACCTTTGTAGAAAAGAAATTACATCTTTAATGAAAAAATTATGAAAGGAAAATTATAACATATTCAAGTTGTGGTAGTGTTACTGTACTTTACTAATAACAAGTACACTAATTATGATACCATGATGACACAAAAGTATATATGTTATTTCAGTTATCTTTGAATATATTAACTATATGTGAGGCAAGATTAATTAAAATCATGTTATATGTCTATCATAAGTTGTTCCATTTACTATCGGATGATGACCATTGTAATTAAGTGAATTATTCATATTAGTGTTAAACTTAGGTGAGTGAGACTAAGACTGAACTATTTATGAAACGATTGAATCATTTAAACATGAGACTTGGTTAAGTTATCCTATATTAAATAACAATCATTGTGTTACGATAACATGATGTGAGATACCCATTGAAGGTAGTAACTCAGTAATTTACTATGACTCTCTATCGGTAAAGGGAGGTCATGTGTTGACACTAAATACTTTATCAATAGATAAAATTATCTACTTAACCTAAATGAATAACTGAAAAGTGTAAATGAAGCGTAGTCACTATGTCTTATCATCCTTTCAGTAGTATCCTACCCATACCTTCTTAGGATGGCTATGGTAAGGGTAATGAGGATGTAATGATGAAAGTCATTATGCGGTCACTATCTTTCCCATATGGATCATAAGGTGGCATCGATAGGATTCCTTCATTTGAAGGGTGATTCATAATTTTTTTTACTTCAAACTGAAGCGTAATTTATTAATCAATGAAAAATAATCTTAATAAATATATTGAGACATTTGTACGGTGAAGGGGAGACATGTTTTGTAGGTTTGTATGCACTATCAAAACTGGCTTGCCAACGCAATGCCAGATAACTATGGCTACAGTGATGAAAATGAATGATTGCAGTTTTTGTTCACCATTTCTTATAATCAACGGTGTCTTGAGCTGGAAGGAAGTACTTGAATAATTTACTGGTTATCACCAAGGGGATATACAAGTTCTCTTAACCTATAAAAAGGTTTAACCAAATATATATAGTGTATAAATACTCATGTATATTGTATAAGGGGGATATAAAGGACCGTTATAGTTACACATGGTAAATTTATGTTGTCAAGATGGAGTCTAGAATATTAAACAATGCTAGAATATTTAATAGTGAGCTAAGTATTAATGATAATCATTACAACATAAAAGGAACTCAAGGGATATGTTTTGTTTAAAAAAAATTCCCTTAATTTAGATGAATCATAACATGGGTGTTACATCCACGACGATGAAATCGCCAATGCGAGTGAGGAGAAAATACTAGTCATCAGAGGAAAAAATGAGTTATGATGGTGAGAAGGTGGAAATACCCACCCACACTGAGTTGGTGGAGGAGAGTGGCGGTGAGGTGGAAAACCCCATCCATAAGAGTTGCATGAGTAGTAGTGAGAGTGATTGTGCTGACCACATTTACCCATCAGAGAGGGATCCCTAATGGTAGGGGGAGGAAAAACATGAGCAACAATACATGGGGCATTTCCATAATGACTCAAAAGGGGTTGGAGGTGGGCCACTTCTAGCACCACCTTGTGTGCTAGCAGTTGAATCTACAAAAAAACATCAGACACAATCATCACTTTGCTAAGAGCCAAAAAATTACAATCAACAACATAATTAGAAACAAGAGTTGAATTTCTCTCTTTCCAAATGAAGAAAAAGGATCTCCACTCTAAAATTGTGCCAAAGTTGGGTGAAATCCATGGCTAATCTCAATTAGTCCCCTAACATAATATGCTGACAAAGAATGGTTCAGGTCAAAAAGGTTGAAATAATTCATGAATCTAAACCCATATGGTTTGAGCTTTGTGATAAAGCAAAAAAAAGTGCATAAGCATTTTAATTCTCCCACAGAATAAGAAATGAGGATCTCAAACACCTAATTAAATAAGCCTTTGGCCAATGGGTAACCCTTAGTAAAGAATACACCAAGAAAAATGAGCTAGTTTGGGCTCAAGAATGGAAAACCAGATAGAAAATAATTTGTGTTGTCAACACCAAACATAAGAGTGTAATGACCAATGAGAGTTGAGTTTATCCACAATGGGAATCTTAGGAGACACCAATTCATAACCTTTGTTGGGTGAATAATTGTAAAAAGGCATATCTGGAAAATATTTCCAGTCCTTCCACCATGGTTGAGAGGAGATAACACATATTTTGTGCGACATATCATTTAGAATTGCTTCAAGAATGGTTTGATATGATTATTTATTATCAATGACTGATGATAATTTAGCCTTAGGTTCTTGCTAAAGTAGAATTTGTCTGAGCTGTGGGTTATAGATGTCTTGTAACATGTAAATCTCTCATTTGAAAAGTTTGAGGGTGCATACCCAGGGAATCTTTACAAGAGCTACATTGTGGAAGGTAATGACCAGTGACCACCACACCAAATGATCATTGAATAAAATCCCAGTTATGAATTCATATTCATTTTATCTTAGCTAGGGCTTGATTTTATTCAATTAAGATGAATATGAGTTTCCATTAAAAAATAATTTGCTATCTTAAATACATTTAACTCAAAGAAGCCAATATATATCAATTTAAAGTTTCATTATTAATAAGTTCATTATATTCTCTCTTAATATTTCATAGACTAGTAGCAATCTAGTTTCATAAATGTATTGGTCCCTATGAAAAAAAAATTGTAAAAGAAAAAAATATTTGGAAAGAAAACACCTCAACCTCTACCATGTGGCCAAGATACTACTATTTTCCAATTGATTTCTCTGAACAAAGAGAGAAAAATTTAAGTGAAATTCAAATGAATGTTAAAGTTAAGTTGAAATTACCCAATGAATATCAGATGAATGTCAAATTTAATGTCCAAAATAAAAAATCATAGTCGCATCATCACATATAATTTCTTATTGCCATTATAGAATGCACGCTTATTGGCATAATTATTTATGTGTTGACAAAATTCTCCTTAGAGATCTAGTAATTGTTAAATTGTATGATTATTCATGTCGAAGGCAGACATATCTAGCATTTATTGAATACATTAATTTCAGTTTTTTAACTAATCATATGTTAGTATTTTTATATTTCTTAGTAAGTCAAAAATTAGCAATAAAAGAAAATAGAATATTCCTTGATAATCTCACTCCTGAATATTTTATGTATCATGTCAAAACTTTACAAAACATACACATAAATAAACTAATACAATAGTGATTAATTAATCTTGTACAATAACATATTTTATTTTATTATTCTTGCATGTTGGATCTATCGCATCAACTAATATTTTTGTTTTTATTATAGGTTATATTCATCACATCAACTGAGATTTTTATTATAAGTTAGATTCATAACATCAACGTATAATTTTATCTCTATTATAAATATTCTATTTATCATAACCAAGTTTTGAAATATAAAAATTCAAATAAACTAATATAATACTAATTAATTAATCTCATACCAATAATTAAAAATACACAAATACATTAATATTGTAATATCATGACAATTAACTTATTTTATACCAAAAATTAATAAATACATTAATAATGAAAATATTTATTTAGTCTACTACTAGTATTAAGTGCTCATGGACTAAATGAAATATTTTACCATATTTATTTTAAAAAGATGCTTCCAAAAAAATTCTTGGATAATTTTGAATCCCATTCCTTGATCATTAAATATTAGATGCAAACTATCAATAAAAACCATAATGATGGTAGACATTGTTTTCACAATACTTTATATTCAATCAAAAAAGAAAATACTTCACACATTTATAAAAAAATTTGCATCCCATATTTCATACTTTGCACTTGTAGGGTATGTGTTAGTATGACATCCATTGAATACAATTAAACATGTTTAATTTCAACTACAAGATCCTCGACATGAATAAGCCACTACGTGGCACTTGTTTTTTAAGTAAGCGTATATTTATTGGTTATTAGTCTAAATTAATTATTTGTTCACATAATTGAATTTTTAGTGTCTTTAATCCTTCTCCCAGCACCCTCCACCTACTATTTCATCTCCATTTGTTTCCCACATGTTTAGATCTCCTTACGACGAATGTGTACTTCACACTTTTGACATGTCCAAAACACATAGTCCACATTTCTATATTTTTTTGCAAGACCTTACCTCATTTCCCCATGTGCATCCGAATTATTTTAATCATATATAAATTTGAGGAAGGATCCATCATGTAAAATGGATACTCAAGGAACAACAAGCTAGAAACTAGAAATTAAATTATCAAGCACTTCAAGCATTATGGAGAATTGAGAAATCATTATAACATTTATTGTGGCATTAAAATTCATCTTTAGAAACACATTACTGGTTACACCCTAATTAAATTATGTTATGGAAAACACACAATAATATATGATGTAAGCACATGTTACAAGAGATTAATTTGATATAATTAATTCATAATTAACCATGTATAATTAGAATAAGACATTAATACTTGCAACAATGATAAACAATGAAAAAATTTCTCAAATACACAAGAGGAGAGGAAGACTTAGTTTCAAAAATCACAATGAAGGAGATTTAGATGTGCAGACAAGTGGAAAAGGCACATCGGAAAGTGTAGATGCTTCGTTATGAAATCTAGAACTAGAAACTGAGTTGGTGTAGGACCATACAATTGTTGGACAATATAGCCCTTAAATTGTACAGTCTTACACCCCTATGTATTCAAGTTATGAAGCTTCATGTGTACTTTAATTACATGGAAATGTGCTTCGATTTCTTGAAAATGTGCTTCAATTTCCTAGAAATGTACTTTGTTGTATGTGAATATTGCTTGCTCAACCTCTATGAAACCTATAACCACCTATAAAAAATTGGAAACCCTAGGCACCTATAATACCCTTCATCAAAACACTAAATAACAAAGGGGGAAAGCATGCATGCGGTGAGGTTAGACTACCCATTGAAATCAACACCACAGAAGCAATCCAAGTGTTGCACTGCCAGCCCTCATGTGGGATCAAGCCTTATGTAGTTATCCTATATGCATGAGTAAGTGTGAATGTGATCTAAGCCACCCCCTTACGAGTGCCCTCATTTATCTTGACATGAAGTTAGTGGGATACCTATAAAGTAGAGAATGTACTCAATATAGTGGTAGCGTAGTATAATGTGCTTCAACCGAGTAACCTAATCCTATGTCCCTTGAAACCCTTTGACCATGCTTGAAGGGACTTTTATCTTTTCAATACATGGCTCTATGACCTTTTTATTCTTGGAAATGGAGGAAACTAGACTCTTTTACTTGCTTGAGTGCTTCAGATTTGTAGTAGTAGTTTCACTAATTGATGGGAAATTGATTAAGGAAAATCTAGGAGAGACTTGATTCCTTTTAGAATGATATTCATAATAGTAATATGTGAGAGTCCTGAGAGAGTTATAAAGTGATATTGACTTGCTTATATAGAATGTTTCAGGAAAAATATTATGATAAGACCAACCCTAAAAAAATGAAATGAAGCAATAAAGATATTTAAATTGAAAATAGAGTAGGAAAATAAGAAGATCCATGACCGTACAAGTCGGTTAGGGTTGTATAAAACATGTCAAACAAACTATACAGTCTAGGACATGAAACATTTGAATTAAAATAGAGAGGTCTAAAATGATGCTCATGAATAATTTACTACTTTGGTTGATTGATATTTATTGAGTTTATGATATAGCAGAGTGTAAAGATGAGCAAGTCATGAAATATATAAAGAGATGTATTGATTGGAGTTAGAATGTGAGAATTTTTCTTAATAAGAGAATATTTTTTTTAGTTACCTTCAGGAACCCCATGCCAATTTAGGTGTCTAATTACCTTTTGAGCTCGTCATTTCATGTTAGGTTATTTTAATAGTTTTCTTGAGGGTGAGTACCCTCCTATATTTTCTGTATATCAATCTCGTGCTTGATTGGCGAGGGTTTTAAAAAAGGGAAAAAATAATTAAAATCATAAATGGAATGACAAGAAATAAAAAATGAAATATTTATATAAAAATAAAACTAAAATAAATCCAAGCCTTGAGGAGATGAATTTAAAGTAAAAGAGAGTTTAATTTATAGGTTTCTTATCACCCCTCATTTGAGAGCTTTGGACCAGACATAAACATCCATCAAAGTAAAATAGAGAAGGGATTTTTGTTATATGTTTTTACAAGTGTTCTGGTAGTTTGTGTGCAAATAGATGCATCCAACAAGGTGCGTGGATTGTTCACCAAAATTCCTAAAATGAATGGGGTCTCATGGGATAGACCCTGGTCGTGTAAGCTTCATTTTTTAATTTTATTTTAGCAGGTCGCATGCAAGTGTAGAGGAGGAGGGTTTTGTTAGTCTTGGTTGTGCTTTCTATCTTAAGGAAACTCTAAAATTTGTCATCAACATGAAAATTAAATCGATGGGTTTTGTGGATGTGTTTGTTTTGTGCTTGAATAACATAGGAAAATGTGTAGAACCAATATGAATAACAAAAACTATTTTTTTGAGCAAGATATTTTTGTTGCCCGAGTAGACCTGTGTGTAAAATGTGAAGGCATGCTTAAAGCATGTGAATTATTTGAAAAAAATCCCTAGAAGAGTGTGGTCACATGGAATGTGATGTTTTTAAGGATCTACATGAAATGGGTTTGATGAAATATATTGAAACTTCTGTAATTTTATAGATTTAATGCACAAATTCAATGGTCCATTCATATCATTCAACACTTTCCATCCTCCACAAATATCAATATTGCAGTGTTATGCAAAAATGTTTGGTTGCTATAGGTGTCATAGATTTTACTTAGTACACGTAAATCCCCCTGTGGACTACCCTACTTTCCCCAACATTTACAGATATTCATTTACATAAAATGCCATGGTTGTTGGTAAAGTGTTTGAAAAAATGAATTTTAGAGTTGGAGTCTCATGGAGTACATGCAAGGACCTTCCCATAGTACCTCTATATCCTGGATCATCATTCAAAAGGCATGGTCCTCTCTTTCCCTTATCAATTTGTTTTCAAGTGACTATAATTTTAATTTAAGGGAGATAAAATTATTAAATGTTGTTCAATACGAACAATTTATGTTTGATAGTAATATATGCATTTTACCTATTTTAAGTAACTGTTGTGTGGAGTTTAGCCAACCATCTTCAAACCGATATGACCTCGTTTACCCTTCCCTTGTTGAATGGGACCAACAACATCATATGTCACTAGATCTATTTGAGAATGATGAAGCTATTGTAGAGTTCATGTACATTTGGGATACAATTTCCAATGGAGACCATAAAAGGGCTTCTATATTGACTTAGATACCTATGCCTAATTCGGAGAGGAAGATGAGCTTTGTGGTTAGCAAAAATTAAGAAAAAGTGAGGGAAAAAGTTCCAATGCAAAGCCTTGGAAAACATCAAAGTCCAAGTCACATAGTGAAAAACTCTTTGAGGCACTAACAAACAAACAGGTGCAAAAATCAAAGGACAATAAAAGCAACCATGCCAAGGATGAAAATCTCGTTGAGACATCCTTAGATGAAGATCTCAACCTTCCTCCTGATCCTACACATATGGAGGACTTTTCAAAGTTACTAGTAGAGGAGACTATCAATGTAAACATTAACACAGAAGAGGACCCAAAAATAGTCAAATTGGGAGCTTCACTCTTGGCATGGGAACAAAAAATGTTCACCATGTTGCTATGGGAGTTTATAGATGTATTCACATTGTCCTATAAGGATATGCCAGGCTTAGATCCAACTTTGGTCGTGCACAACTTAGTTGTACATGTAGACGCTAAGCCTATTAATAAGAAGCTCAAAAAGATGCACCCAAGGGTGGCCCTCCTAGTTAAAGAGGAATTAGAAAGATTGCTTATGGTAGGATTCATTCAGCCCATTGATTACTTTGAATGGATATCCAACATCGTCCCCGTCCAGAAAAAGCTTGTTGAGATCAAAATCTGCACAGATTTTAGGGACATAAATAAGGCCTACCCTAAGGATGATTTTCCATTGCCAAATATTGATATGATTGTGGATTCAACAACATGATATGAGATGCTAGCTCTTATGGGTGGATTTTCAGGTTACAACCAAATCAAGATAGATGATGAAGATCAACACAAGATTACTTTTACAACACCTTGGGGTACCTTCTATTATCAGGTAATTCCATTTGGTCTTAAAAACATAGGAGCTACCTATCAAAGGGAAATGATGGTAATTTTCCATGATATGATCCATGATATCATGGAAGACTATGTGGATGATATCCTCAGAAAATCTAAGACAAGGGAGGACCACCCTGCTATTTTGTGGCATATATTTGAGCGCCTACGGGAGTACAAGGTATGTATGAACCCAAAGAAATGTGTGTTTGGCATGCTATCAGGAAAATTTCTTGGTTTCATTGTATTAAGAAGGGGAATTGAGGTAGAATCTGCTAAAGTGTCTGTTATTATTGAGATGCCTCCTAAAAACATTAAGAAATTGCATAGCTTGGAGGGAAAAATACAGGCTATTTTCCGCTTCATCTCCCGACTTGCCGATAAGTGTCACTCGTTCACTCACTTGCGCAAAAAGGATGTTGCCTTTATCTAGGGGCCAGAGCAACAACAGGTCTTCACCTTGCTTAAACAATACTTGGTAAATCCACCTGTCCTCATCCCTCCAGCTCCTAGTGAGCCACCCCTGCTTTATATGTCTGCTACTCAATTTAATATTAGTGTGCTACTCGCCCAATATGGCCTTGGACACAAAGAAAAAGTGGTCTATTACCTTAGTTGCACTCTCATCGCGTATGAGCTCAACTATCCCCAAATTGAAAAGGCTTGTTTGGCTGTTGTTTTTACCTTTCAAAAACTTCATCATTATCTATTGAACACCAAAACCAAGCTTATATCCAAAGTTGACCCACTCAAATACTTGCTGTCTAAACCCTCCCTCACCGACATAATGGCTACTTGGATCATTCTAATAAGTGAATTTGACATCGAGTTTATGCATCAAAATTTAGTTAAGGGACATGTACTAGCTGATCAATTAGTAGAAGCACCTTTGTAAGGCACTAAACCTTTAAATCTAGATCTACCAGATGCCTCATTATTGTACATTAAAGAATTTTTTGTGTGGTAGATACACTTTGATGGGTATTTTACTTTTCATGGTTCAGGAGTAGGTGTAGTCCTAATTACTCCTTCTGGCGACCCCATACCTCAGGCTTTTTGTCTTGGTTTTCCTTGCACAAATAATATTTCAGAGTATGAGGCACTTATTGCAAGGATGAAGCTCTCCATCAAATGGGACATTCATCATGTTAAGATTGTTGGTGACTCTTAGTTAATCATCAAGCAAGTTAATGATGAATACAAAGTTAAGGATGAGAAACTCATCCCTTATAAGAAGCTGGTAGAAACTCTAAAAGAGTATTTTATGCGCATCACATTTGAAAAGATTCTAAGAGCACAAAATAGATTTGCAGATGCTATGGCAATAGTGGGTTCTATGCTCTGCATTCCACCGGAAAGTAATGACATACCATTCTTTGTGGAAAATTTATGCCAACCTATGTACGACATGCCAGAATCTTGTGTGGCTTGTGATGTTGTTGTTTCCAATTCCCCTTGGTATGATCCCATCTTTACCTACCTCAAAGATAGCATGTTCCCTCCTGATATCTCCCGTTCCAAGAAACAAAGCCTAATTTTCCAAATAGCCTGTTATACCCTTTTAGGAGGTACGCTTTATCATCGTGGCTATGATGGGAATTTGTTACATTATCTTGATATGACAGAGTTGGTCCATGAAATTAAAGAGGTGTATGAAGGGGTGTGTAGAGCACATACTAACAGAATGGTTTTAGCCAAGAAATTGTTAAGAGTAGGCTACTATTGGCCTACCATGGAAACTGACTGTTGCAACTATGTAAGGAAGTGTGTACATTGTAAGAAGTATGGAAATTTCAGGCATGGTCCATCACAGCCATTGCAACCCATCACCACCCCATGGCCATTTTCTAAATGGGGACTTGATTTAATAGGGAAGCTTACTCCTACTTAATCTGATGGCCACACCCACATCATCACAGCTTCTAAATACTTTACCAAGTGGGTGGAAGTTGTCCCTTTGACTTATGTAACAAGAGCTTAGATCTCCAAGTTCATCATGAATCATATTATTTGGCGGTATGGCATTCCTGCAGTCATTGTTACTGATAACGAGAAATCATTCAAGAATAAAATAGTAAAGGATCTCTGTCATTGTTTTCAAATCAGGTTAAAGTGGTCTACACTGTATTATCCCCAAGGCAATGGACAGGGTGAGGCCACTAATAAGACTTTGGTATGAATAATGGAGAAGATGGTAAGTAAGATAGGTCGTAATTGGAATTTGCAAATCCACCCAACTCTTTGGACTTACAGGACCTCTATTCAAACTCCTGCGAGTGCGAGGCCATATTCCCTGGTATTTGGAACAGAATCTATCATCCCATTAGAACTTGAGCTTCCTTCCCTAATAATCTCTCTTAGGGATTATCTGGATAAAGATGAAGATTACCAAGTGGCTAGACTAGCAGAGTTAGAGCTCCTAGACAAGAAGTGCATCCATGCCTTAAATCACCATAAAGTGTATCAGAAAAGATTCTCCAGAAATTACAACAAAAGAATCATACCTCGTCAGTTTGAGGTTGGTGATTTGGTCATGAAGGAGAATCAGTTCAACACAAGGGCAGGACGAGAAAAGAAAGGAAAGTTTAAATCACATTGGTTAGGACCTTATGTTATTGTGGCCAAGTATGGCATATGAGCATACAAACTTGCTCACCCCAATGGTGATGAGCTCTGTGAGCCCATGAATGCCATGCACCTTAAGCGGTTCTATGCTTAAACATGGCATGAAAATCAGAAAAGCAAAATAAAAAACATGGTAAAAATAATCAAAATATAAAAAAATTAAAATAAGAGAAAAATACAAAGAGAAAACAGGTCATTCATAAGTGAAAACCACGCAATTGTGGCACTTTGGATAAGTCCTTGGGTGAAAACCAGTTTTTGGTGCCTTGGGAGGATTCGTTGTTCACAAGGATCTTGCATCTAGAGGGTACCTTTACTTAGCCTAGGGCTAGTTCCACATATGCCTATAAGATTCCCTATGAGCCCAATCTTGTCAACCCTTGATATGACTTTGTCTCCTTTTATTCGTCTATGAAGGCATGGTCTTTATCTATTCCCCATCTCACACTAGGGGCACTTTTGTGACTTTACCTTCCTATTTATAAGCGCGTGGCATTTGCCCTTGTATATTCCCCATCTAATGCTGGGGGCATCCACACTTTCTTGATTACCTGTGCATAGCTTTGGAAAACTGTTAGAAAAACACAAAAACATTCAAAAATGTCAAAAACCCTAAACAATAGAAAATTGTTTCACAAAACTCAAAACAATAGAAAATTGTTTCACAAAACTCAAAAAAATAGAAAATTGTTTCACAAAAATCAAAACAATAGAAAATTGTTTCACAAAACAAATCTTACAAAAAAATTCACTTTAGTTTACTTGCGTTGTTTTGTTTCTTGCTTTTCTTGATTGCTTGTATGGTTGCTTCATGTTTGTACATTTGTATTGTTTGTTTCTTAGACATACTTTGTTAGGATTCATCGTTTCTTGTTTAGATCAAATTTATTCTTACTTATGCATATTGAAGTGTGTTTTTGCATGCTAGTGAATCATGGTACATTGTTGTATTGGTTCATTATGTTCTTTGTTAGCATTTGATTGTGTTTACTTGTTGCATGTGCATCGTTTTGTTACACATTATCATATTTCCATCAATATCATCACATCTAACATCATCTATACATCATATATTAAGAAAAAGCTAAGTATACATCATACATGAATGCTAAGCTAGTCATCACATATCATATCACCAAATGGGGGAAATAGGGATGAAAAATATCAAAATATATCCCCCCCACACCCATATCATCATATCATCCCGTCCACTAAGTCTGACACATCACATGAGCAAATACATTTGATATACTCTACAAGATCTATCATCTAGAAATCAAAGCACATGTGATACATCAACAAAATCAGGATACATATACATGTGAAATCAAATTATCTAACATCATAAACACATCCATATATCCATGTACTCAATAAAAAATAACAAACAATGTCCATCGTCTCATAACATGTGTCATGTCAAAAATGTCCATATATACATGTATGTGGTATATCTATATCAAAAAAATAGACAGACATCGCTATTATGCATCAAAAATGCCTTCATTTGAGGCATAAAAAAGGGATGATACACATCGATCAAAGAATACAACTACCTTCATCAGAGGCATATGTCAAAACTACTATACATCAAAAAAGATTTCATCAGAGGCATATATCAAAAACTACTATACAAAAAATAATGTTGTACATCAAGCACAAACTGCTCATAACTTTCATCAAGAGGCATATGTATCAATACAATCATCAAGGATGAATTGAGCCCTCAGATGGGGTGTCTGGTTTGTCTCGTGGTGGAGGCATAGCATAAGCATCTCTCAATCTCATTGTCTATCCCTGTGGCTGCTCCACTAAGGCCTAAGGCCTCTCTGACTTGGTCACTCTACTCGACTGCTGGCTATACAAAGGTTCTTACCACTCAGCCAGAACTACCTCATAATATAAAGATATATAGTAGGATGCTCTGTCCTATGATGTAACTTGATCTCTATGAGTCTAGGATGTCACCGTTGTGCCATCTGTGTGTTGGAAGGACACTATATCTACTGATGCTTAGGTAAGCTTGACTTGACCCATTACTCGCTCTGCTCTAAGCCTATGTCTCTCCATTATTACAGGCTATAGCTGGGCATGTGTATATTGATATAGGCTTGTCACCTGAGCCATCTGTGCATCCATCTGTCGTATCTACTGAAAGTGAATAACATTGTCATCTCCCTAGCCAACCTGAGCTCGAGCTTGATCCCGCTCTGCTGTCATTGCTAAAGTCTGAGCTCTGGTCTGGTCTCTCTCTACTATGATCTGCTGCAACTACTACTATAAAGTGGCTATATGTGCCATTGGCTACACCACCAAGGCCTGTCCATGTGCCGGTCTTGAGGAATGTCCCTGCTCTCGTAATCTAAATCGAGGAACCTATGCAGGTGCTTGTATTGGTCGCTACGGCCTCAGTCCCTGCACCCGTGCTGCACCTAGCTCATCATGTGGTAGCCCATCAAATGGATCAGCTGGGTCACAGGATGCTGCATCCTCCCTCTCGTCACTACCATGATGAAGCTCTCGCAGTGGTCAAGTACCTGTACCCATGCCTCATCTGGAATAGTCAAGCACCGTGGTAACATAGTGGCATACCAATCCATGTAATCAGCAGTAGTGCCCAGATCTCTGACCTGTCGAGTTGGATCCCATACTTGTGGTACCACCTATAAAAATATGGCCCTAGCTTGGGTCACCTGTATGTGGGGCCCCATGGTTGGCCTCTCGAAGTCTCAGCGGGCATATCACAAGTCTAGCTCTGGAACCCCCTGCACCATGCCCAACTGTCGCTGACATCGATCTACCCTGTATAACTCAATAATGTAGCTATGAATACCAAGAAGGAAGTGCTCCACTATACAAACACTGAGCTCTACTACATCCTCTAGCCATTATAACTACCTGTAAGGCCTCCAGATAATATCCCTGTCTAGCAGCTCGTCAACCTCTTGTCAATAGCGGTATAAGCTACCTAGGTGACCTCATATGTCGTCACCTACGGAAACCCAATCCATATAGGATGGCTCCTTTGGGACTCAGAAATGTAATGTGCCTACAGGGTTATCGATAGCTATGTGGTACCATGACCAAATCTACAATAGAGAGGTAGGCCTCACCGTCTTCTAATGGTGGTATGTAATCAGATGTAGATCCCAGTATAGATGTGCCAGTATGCACTGGTGCCAACAATAAAACTCGTCATCAAAGATCCCATGCAATAATGTCATTAGACCCCTAGGGAAGGATGTCTTAGTCTTATTAGTGAGAAAAAACCCACTGATAAGTGACATTACGTATAATGGTCCCCGATGCAGTGTCGGATCTGATATGCACTCATGAAATGTAAGGGTCATACCATCATGCGGTATATCATCTCTATCAAATAGGTCACTGAACCACCACCCTGATCTGCCCAAGGTCACTCGTATACTCGAACAATGAGCCTAGGATAGGCATGCAAATAATCTTCCACACATCCTCTAGAGTCATTGTCATCTCTCCATTAGGAATCCTGAAGCACTGGCTCTCATTGTGCCACCACTCAGCCAATGCAGTAAGTAGACCATGATCCAAAGTAATAGATGGCATCTAGGATACAGGGCCTAGGCCCACCACCTCTAGGAGTATCACCACCACACGCTAGTCTCATCGGCACATGCTCCCCTCTAGCTCTACTATGCATGAATGTCACTCATGTGTCTAAAGCACGGGAAAGCGTCTCTGTAAAATCATTCCATGTGTTAGCTACTAACATTTCTTCTAAATTCTATCTATCATTTTTAGGGTTAACCCAAAAATCCTAATTTTCTTCTAAATGCCATCATTTTTGGCATTTTTTTCTATATGTCCTCCATCTCCTCAGTGTGCCTGTGTGCCCTGTGGATGTGTGTGCCATCCTTTCGGTGCATGCACGTGCACACATCCACTTATGGGCACTTGTGCCATCGTTTGAGTACCTACACGTGCATGTGTGCATGTGCCCTCTGTGTATGCACTACTGTGGTGTGTGCGTATATGTGCATATGTGCTGTGTATACATGTGCACGTATACATGTTTTTGTGTGTCTACGCATGTGCGTTCATATGCACCAGGGCACTTGTGCACACCATTAGGACACCTGCGCCACATTGTAGTGTACCTTCACCCCTGCACTATGCGTGCCGAACGTGACCTATAACCCTAATTTCCTACTTCAATGGGCGTTAATTTTAAAATTAATGAAGAGGATTAGTTTACTCACAAAGATGCCATCATCTGCGTGTCACTCATTACCCTCGGACTATGTATGCCCATCTCAATTGGTCTCGTGCTCTCACCATAATCCTCGTCAGCTGTCAGAGCCTCGCAGTAAAAACTTTGGTAGCGGTCGGTAACAAATGAATTGGTCACGGTGATTTACCCCCCCCCCCCAGGGTGGGATATATCAAGCTATTTTTGACCGTCTGTGGTGCCTAGAAGCTTGTTTTGACCATCGTTTTCTCCTTTGTTCACCATAGAATGATTATTTTATTTAAATAATTATTTTTATTTCATTTTTTAGTGTGCTGTGGTATTTTTTTCCTTCTAGTACCCCTTTCTTCTCAATATGACAACTTTTATTGCTCCTAGGCAATTTTTCTTCTTATCCACACTCTCATGAATAATTATTTTTAAAATAATTATTTTATTAATTTTTCCACTATACAGGGACATTATTTGTCACTTATTTCTTCTTTCTTCCACCTGGGGCATTTTCTTTTGCATCTAGGCACTTCATCCTATTTGTTCTATTTTCTTCTATTGTCCACCACATTTCACAAAAACACAAAACAAAAATAAAATTTTATATCTATATATCTATCTACTATATATATATATATATATATTATACATACATACATACATACATACATACATATATATATATATTATACAAATATACATACATTTACATACAAAAACACAAAACCAAATATATATATATATATATATATATATATATATATCATACTTCAAAAAATCCAAAAATAAGGAAAAATTCTCCACAAAATCCTAAAAAGTAAAAAAACCTACAAAAATAGGTAACTTGATTATTACGGCTGAAACTTGTGTCTTGCACATGGTATTCTTTCCATATCCTACTGGTTTGTTTCACATCTTCCCCGATCAACACGACTCATGGATCATCAGATTCACAACCATTCTCAAAGCTAGCTGCTTGCTTCGTCTGTACTATGGGGCATGTCTTGTTTCCTGATGATGTTTCATTGCACACAAAACTTTCTACTTAGACCCAATGTCCATTATCATTTCCCATTGTATGTATCCTTTCTCGGGGCATCATTTTTAACCCTTGTCATCAATCATGAACATGTGGACCTCTTCAGCTTGATAACAAAACATTTGTACAACTGTCTTTACCATTTTTGGGTTGGATATGTGCGTTCGTACTTATTTTCCCTATTAAATGAGCTTGTTTCCTTCTCATATTGCATTGCATTTTTTGTATGTTGCATGGAATTGGTTTTTCAGCAATGGACAATTGTTCGTAGTATGGCTTTTCATGTCATTCTAATTTTTTCCTATGCTTATATTTTTCATAAGGACTGATGACATAGATATTTTGGCAATATGATGACACTGAAGTTGTTCCACTACAAAGGCTAGAGGCTAAGTTCTTCTCTCCACTTCTCCATATTTCTTCTACATCACTTTCCTCTCACCCCTAATCTTCCATTTCACCTGGGGCATTCTGTCCCTGCCCATTCTTCTATCTATTTCTCACCTTTTTCGATCGTCGATCATCTTCCTTCATCACCCCATCGACACTCGAGGGGGCATCTCTCACTTCTACTAATTTTTATTCTTCCCCTTCAAAATTGCATTCGTCTAATATATTTGAAGTGGCTTCACTCACGCCACCCCAAAGAGGGGAAAATGTAGACACCTATAATTACACCTGAGAAATTTAAATACTTAAATTTCACTAATTATATTCTTTCCTACAAATTGGTGACACATCGTCAAAAGCTCTCATCTTCTCTCCTATCGTCATTAATTAATTACACTACGCTAATTAATTAAGTCACCTATCCAAAAAATACCCTAATTAATGACCTTTCCGTTAATAAATCCTTCCTTCTATCTAGAATAATTAATTATTATTAATTAATTAGCTTCCCATTTCATTAAGACAATAAATCAATATTTAATTGATTTAATCCCCTTCTATAGTCTAAATCATGCTAATATTCCTCTAAAACACTTTTATAAGCTTGCACATTTATTAATTAATCATCTTGATTAATTAATAAACCCCCTTTATCCACATGAGTCACTAAAGGACAAGCTAAACTCTCCTAAAGTTAACTCAACCCTATCTAAACCCCCCTTATCCACAACTAACTCAACATCTCTATTATCCCACATGCAAAGGGATGTAGTGATTCCTTTATCCATTGGGCTATATAAATAGCCCTCCTCCTACCTTTACACTTACACCTAATTCCTTGAGAAGACAAAAGCAAAGCATATAGCAATTACACTATAAGCCTTTTGTTATTCTTGAGAAATTCACCATTTGAAGAGCTAAGCCTCATTTCTTGCATTTTCTAGACTAAGTGCTTAGGTCATATGGGAATAGTCAAAGTGGATCTTGTTGCCATGCTTTGATGATCTCTCATTCCTAAGTTCTTGGAGATCAAAATAATCAATTTGATTTCCATGGAATCTACATAGGTCCATTTTCTTTTATTGGTAATCTAGAGAGTAGAGGTTTTTGAATACTTTAGCATGCTAGTTTGATCTTAGTTCAAAGTTAATGCATTATCCTTAGTATTGATCTTGTTTAGCTCTTATCTTGATGGTGCTTAGATTTTGACTTAGCTTTGTTATATAACTATTTAGGTGGTAGTTCTCATTCATCTAACTTAGCTTAAGCAAAAATACATGCACATAGTTTCCTTTGTGAAATGCTTATAGATTTCCATTTCCCATACATCTGTGTCAAGGTGGTTGCAATGTAAAACCATTGAAAAACTTTAATAGAATTATGTTGATGTTCCCTCGTTAAGAAAGTCAAGATCTAAATTAAATATGTCTACTTTTGAGTTTAATTTCTGTGTTCCGAGTTTTGTTTATTGAATTATCGATTGATGAGTTATATATTTTTATTGCAGTCACATGTTTATTATTTCTCTTTATCATACACTATATTTTTCCTTAATGGATGTGCTTTAGTCATTAGTTTGATATTGTGCTATGAGAATTTACTCTATAATATTGGACGTAATTCTAAAATCCTTACTGTAACCATTTTTTGCTGAAAGATTTTTGGTAGCCTTTGAGTGTATCTTAGGCATACGAGGGAAGTAGTAAATACTTTGTTAGAATGTTTGTATGAGTTCTTGTGTCAAGTATTTTAGAGATTGTGTTAAAGCTTTGCATCTGTTAAGGATCAATGAATGTAAATATTTCTTTGTAGAAACTGTCACTACTTGATCTAGTTTTATGTACTTTCCCAAATAATAGGTTGCTCTAAGTGTTAAATTCTTGACTATAAGGAATGTTTCTTCCTATAACCACCCTTCTATTAAAACTACATAATTGATCCCACCTCATACTTCCATTTGTTGTTTTTTCTGCTCTGTCTCTCAATATCATCAAGAGTGTCCCTTAGATGTAATCCTACCATTTAAAGAAAGCAAGAGGAATCAAAATTTACTGTCTATAGTAACATGTGTCTGGTAAGGTAAGAATATGTAACATTTTGTGTGAAAACTCATGACAGTGAGTGTTGTGTCCATGGATATTTTTATCTCAAATTGATCCATCATTTAAAAAAATTGAGGGAACAAAGATCCTATCTCCTCCTCTGCATTCAATTTACTCCGCGGGTCCTCTCACCCTAGTTCAAGGTAGGACATAAAGTAGCAGGAATAGTCCACCCCCTTTATACCTACCCCTTAACCACCCCAAGGATTTATCCCAAGGAAAGTGTTAGACCCCTCCCCAGCTACAAAATTACACACATTACCTAGTCTATCACAGTTAAGGCATTTCCCCCTTTCCATAAGAGAATTGTTGTCAGGCCACATGTGGGTGCAGATTTGAGGACCAACACACTTTTGACACCATTGCTGGGGACGAAGATATAATTAGTTCACTTCTATGACCGTTTCTAGGATCTTCAAAGGGTGTTAATTCTAATAGAGGCCTTTCACTACGATTCTAGTGTTGTTGCCAAGGACATACAATTTATCTCACTGGATCATATGTTGAGTTAAATTTTCTCAGGATGTATGAATTGCTAGTATTTTTTGATATAGGTTGATAGGTAGTTTGGATTTCAAAGTATGAATGCCCATCAACACAATTATGACACAACTGTTGGGGATAAATAATTCCAATTGAAGTTCAAAATATATACCTTTATAGAGCTTTTCTAAAATTAGGAAAATATAAACCATTCTAAAAGTATTGTCCAAAGTTTTCTCATTATAAATAGGCTTTCCATAAAATTTGACTCTGCTAGGAAAAAAGTGGGGAAATCCATAAAGATATGCAAATCTCAACTTCCTAGTTTGTAAAGCTATCATTTTAAAATATTTTTGAGTTAATCTATATAAGGTGTAAGACCTTAGTGACGACTTTGTCTTTAAAATAAAATTTGGGTTATACCAGATCAAATCCTTTATACCTTGCTCGTTAAATATATCCTTTTTAAATATGGAAAGAAGAAGATCCTTTTTTAAATATGATCTTACAAGAAGATTACTCCCAAATCTAGAGAATACATAGTCAGGAAGGAAAAATATTTGGAAACAAGTGGGTGGTGAAAAAATGGAAGAAAATATTTTTCAAACTGCTGAATTTGATCCACCTTTGGTGGAAGATTACTCTAGCACACCTAACAGCTCTAATTTAGGTAGTCCTCAAGCTAATTTTTAGTCATTATTTCAAGAAGGTTCAACATTTGTAAGTAATAAAAATATTATTCATCTCCCTTCTTTGTTGGTTCATGAGAATAAATTATTTTGTGAAATTGAGTCCCTGAAGGATTTCTATTTTGAAGGATCATATTCCTCTCCCTCAAAATTCCCCAATTTCCCACCATTTCAATCCACCTTTTGAAAAATCCTCCACCAAATAATATCGCACAACCTCTACTAAGGGCTCCTTTTTTAGTTACTACACTTATATACCAATAAGGTTTCATGGAATGATGGGATATCCCAATGAAGTGTCAAATTAAATTATAAAAAGGTTTCCTAGATTTCAAGGTAATAATGCCATAAGTGGAGATCAACATCTCATAATTTTTCATAATGTTATGTATGACTATGAAGTAGAGCATAAATATGTATAACTTAAGTTATTCATACATGCATTAGAAGAAGATGTTAGGGAATGGTACAATTTTTTGTCTAAAAATTCCATTGATTCTAGGTGCAGAAATGAAAAATGCATTTAAAATTACAATAAGATGATAAGAATGACTCTAGGTTTATTTTATCAAAATTAGAGAACATAAAAAAGGATCCTAATGAGTGTGTGACAATAATTTAATACTAGGTTCAATAAAACTTTGACTAGATTGTCAGATAATATAAGGCCTAGTGATGATTCTTGCTTGATTAAATACTGCAGATGCCTTTGATAAAAAAAATTCAGCTTATTATCTAAGGGATAAACATCCTAGAACTTTGAGGCATGATTTCTCTATGGCTATCCAAATTGAGAGAAATATTACAACTGAGAAGCCTCCAAAGAGAGAAGGTGTCAAGTTGATCAATCCAAAGAGGCCTTAGGAAAGCAAGGCTATTGAATTGGAGGAGGTGGTTAAAATTTTTATTGTAGTAAAAGAGATCTCATATAATATTGCTAGAGTAGAGAAAGGATTGGTTTAAAATCCTCAAGTTCAGCACTAGGCCCAAGGATAAAATAGATTTAGGAATCATCCTAAAGGAGATCATCGAGATGATGATAGAAAAAGGACTTATGGGTTCAGGAAGTAAGCAACAATCTTTCAGAGACAACAAAAAGTCTCCTAGGATCCATTAACAACAAGAGTGTCAATAGTAGAAGAAGAACAATATCATTGAGTGGTGTGATAAATGTTTGTTACCACACCTCCCTTGTGAGAAATGTTGTTGAATATGATGATGTTACTGAGAAAGATGATTTCATGTGATGCATGTATGATGGAAAACCCAAATGATTCACCACAAGGAGCTAATTACACTGATCTTCTATATGCCAAAACTACAGAAGAATTTTGGGCCTGCATCAATCAAGTATTCTCTCTTCCTCATATAGCTAATGTTGATATGGATATGGCTCAATCATTTGAACTTCCTAGTGCACACCTTGAAGATATCAATGCCCCCTAGACCCTGAATTTTGATGGAGCATGCTATAATGTTCTAATGTTCTAACTTCTCCAAATGGATGAAAATGAAGTTGTAGCAAATATGGTTCTAACTTCTCCAAATCATTAGGTTTTTGAAGATGATTCTAATATTCAAAGGTTTTATAACTTGTAAAGATGAATTCACTAATCAACTCATTTATCTTGATCCAATGGTTGTCTTATGTGATGAAAAATAAATCCTCTTTGGGAAAGATGTAATACATTAAAAAATAACTACTATCCCTAGAGGATTGGTTAGTCTTAGAGTCAAATTTTAACAATACTAGATAGGGTCATGAGACAAGCCTATATATGCATCTAGAGATGTTGAAGAATGCAACTTGGATACTTCTCAAAATACCTAGAAAGGTTTGGATGGGATGTAGCATGAGAAAAAAATAAAATCAAGCTTATGTCAAATTACTAAAGAAATACTAGGATTTCATGGCATGGTCTTATCCAGATGGTCAAGTATGATCTTTGTACTTTACGTAGTTTCGTTTGTGTTGTTTTTTAATTTTTTTTAATGTTTGTGTTGTTGTTTTTCCATTTTTTGTGCTTTGGTCTATAGTGATCAAGTTTTAGGACATGGCATTATTCTGGCATGAATGTTTTATGTATTTTTTAGAAATCCTTGTGTTTTTTGGTCTCCCCGAAAATCCTTACCCAATGGAACTAGGCATCTGGTATTTTTTCTTTGTTCTTGTGGCACCCATAGGGGGTGCCCATCCTTGAGAAGGAGCCATTGTTGGTGCTCAATCCAGGTTCCTTGGATTGAGTCTGGTATTTTTCATAGACTTTCCTTAAGATGTAACTGTTATTATTTATGCTTCATATGTATTCCCCATGATTCAAAGTTTACTATGACGTGAGACTCATTTCATTTGTAAGTAAAGGAGAATTTCATCAATTTGTTAATAAATTTTGTGCCTTATTGAAAATTAAAATGAAATGATTCAGTAGAAATGTTGGAGGACTGGTTTAACAGGATTGTAATTAGTTAGTAAGTAAATTAAATATTTAGAATTATGGAATGATCAGGACTATGTCTACATATCTTTTGAAAAGAACTTGCAATCAACACCAAATTATTCAAATTTCTTCAAAAATATGAATCTCATGAAGGCCAAAAGCATGTTAGCCTGACCACGAAAGTATAAAGCTTGCAAGACTGGTTAAATAACTCAGTTAAAATGGACTTAACCATTTAAGAACAGGATTGAGATGTTCAAATGGCCTCCAAGCCTCTACATCGCCAATCAATAAATTTAAATGCCCATGAAGTAGATGGAATAAACCAAGGTTGGCAATATTTTGGGCCTGAGTGATCTAAGTTGTTCAAGGCACTATATACAGACTTCACAGTTTATGCGGAATCAACCAAGGTTGATAGCATTTCACGATCAGGGCGGTTTGGCGGGTCAAGAGAAAATATGTGGCAACATTTCAATGAAGACAATGAATAAGTATGCTTATATAAAAGTTGTGATGCGAAGACCCAACCCCGCAAAGTAATGAAATACACAAAAAGTAAAATAACTTGACACTGTGCAACCGTACAAAGGTGGTCTGGAGATCTTTATCATTGGTTTATGATTCAACACTCTGAATAAGACTGACAGTATTCCAGTAGCATGTGTGAAGACTTTCTCATCGGTTCATCACATTTCACACGGGACACTCAAGGTCGCTTACAAACATAGAAGTTGGCATGCAAAGTATGCATGGAGCTTTCTCATTGGCTCACATCTATGCCAATCACAATCTCATTGACAAGGTTGACACTGCAAGGAGGTGCGTGAAGCTTTCTCATTGGTTTATGCTTCACACTATTAAAATGTTCATTATAAATCAAATATGAATTGCAAAGAAGCGTGGAGCTTTCTCATTGTCTAACATTTCGTTGGTAATCAGTCAAGGTTATCGAAATATACTTAAAGTTGTGAAGGTATGCTTGGAGCTTTCACATTGGCTTACATGTTTTGCAATAATGGTTAAGGTTATCAAAATAGTCTGAATTGTGAAGCAAGCATGGAGCTTTTTCATTGGCTTACATTGTTTAAGGTGACTAGTACAAGTAAAACAAAATCATGACACTGTGAAAAAGCATGGGGATTTCTTCATTGGCTCACATGTTCGTCACGACAGGGAAGTCAAGTAAAACAACTAGTCTAAGAAGGTGAAGATGCGTGGACATTTTCTTATTGGATGGAAATTTCTTATGAAAAAGGAAATTACCGAAGCCAATAAAAAGGTGTCACGTTTCACTCTCATATTCATCCCTGACAGGAAAAAATTCAAATAGTCATAAATTTTTACTTGATAGCTACAAATCAAGTGCAAATTCAATCTCGTTGGAAAGGTCTCCTTGAGCTCTTTAGTTTCGCATCATTTGATTCAAAGGAATAGATGGCATTTTGGAAGGGAAAAAATGAGAAAATATAAATACATTGGAGCCACCTGGCAGTATCAACTAACTTTTTTTTTGTATATGTGGCAGTGAAGGCATAGAATCAATCTCAAAATGCTAATAGACAATCAAATATTTTTTAGTTAGACAAGTTACATTCTCGCTCTAATTAGAAAGATCTTTCTTTATGAACAAGGAGGATATTCAATTTCTATTTTAGGGGGGATTGAATTGTAAGAATTCATCAAAATTGTATAAATATGGGGCCCTGTCCTCATATTTAGAGGGGGGTTAGTTTTTCAATTTATAAAAAGGGTCAAGAGGTTCCATTGTAAATAGTGCATGTTTCCTTTGTGAAATACATATAAATTTCTATGTTCCCATACTTATGTGTAAAGGTGGTTGCAATGTACTACCATTAAAAAACGTTGAAAACATTCTGTTGATGTTCCCTTATTGAGAAACTCAATATCTAAATGAAATATTTCTACTTTTGAGTTTAATTCTCATGTTTTGAATTTTGTATGTCAAATTTCCGATTGATGAGTTATATTTTTTGTTGCAGTCTTGTGTTTATTGCTTCTCTTTGTCATACACTAGATATGTCCTTAATGGTTGTGTTTTGGTCATTAGTTTGATATTATTCTATGTAAGAATTTACTCTACAATATTGGACATAATTATAAAATCCTTACTGTAACCATTTTCTGTTGAGAGATTTTTGTTATCCTTTGAGTGTATCTTGGGCATACAAGAGAAGAAGGAAATAAATACATTTATTAGAATGATATTAAATGATATCTTATGTCAAGTATTTTAGAGATTGTGTTGAATGTTTTCATCTATTGAGGATCAATGAATGCAAATATTTCTTTGTATAAATTGTCACTACTTGATCCAATTTTATGTACTTTCCATAATAGTTGACTGTTCTAAGTGTTAAATGCTTGGCTACAAGGAATTTATCTTCCTATAATTCCCCCTCCATTAAAATTACATAATTGATCCCTACCCCATACAAACTTCCATTAATTTTTTTCTTTCTATGTCTCTAAATATCATTAAAAGTTATCCCTTTAGATTTTATCAAGATGAATGCAAGAGAAACCAAATTTTATTGTCTATAGTAACCTGTGTCTGGTAGAGTAAGCATATTCAACATTTTGTGTGATAAATCGTGAGAGTGAAGTGTTCATATCCCATGGCCATGTTTATCCCATATTGATCCATCATTTAAAGGAATCGAGGGAATAAATACCCCATCTTATCCCCTCTGCATTTAGGTTACCCCACGGGTCCTCTCACCCTCGGTTCAAGGTAGGAGACCAAAAGTAGCAGGAATATGCCATCCCCTTTGTACATTCCCCTCAATAATCCTGAAGGATTGATCCCAAGGAAAGTGTTAGACCCCTCCTCAGCTAAAAAATGACACACATTACCTGGTCTACCAAAATCAAAGAATTTTCCCCTTTCCATAAGAGAATTGTTGCCAAGCCACCCGGGGGTGAAAATTTGAGGACTAACATAACTGAGATCCCATCTTTGTTTATGATGTGTCTAAGGTACTGCACTTCATTATGATACAACTAACATTTCAAAATGTAACATATAGTTTCATTTTACTAAGCACATTTAACAGTATTTTCAAGTGTTCATTGTGTTCTTCTACATTCTTAGAATAAATTAGAATATCTAGAAAAAATATCACAAATTTTTCCAAGTATCCTTGAAAAATGTTATTCATGAGATTTATAAATGCAGCAGGTGCATTAGTGAGTCCAAATGGTAAAATTGTAAACTCATAATTCCCATGTCTTATTTTGAATGTTATTTTATGAATGCATTCATCCTTTATTCTTAACTGATGATAACCATATCGTAAATCCATCTTTGAATAGACAGATGTATCTCTCTTTTGATTAAAAAGGTCATCAATCCTTAGAAAATGATATCTATTCTTTATTGTTTCCTTGTTAAACACTCAATAATCGATGCATAGTCTTAATGCTCCATATTTCTTCTTAACTAAAATGACTATTGCTCCCCAAGTAGATACACTTGGTCAAATTAGTTCTTTAGACAAAATTTTGTGAAGTTTTGCTTTCAGTTCAACTCACTATGTTGTTGTCATTCTGTATGATGCTTTTGTTATAGGTTGAGATCTAGGTTTGAAGTCAATGGTAAATTCAAACTCATGTTTAGGAGGAAGTTTGGATAATTCCTTTGGAAATACATCCATGTATTCTTGTAAAAATGGAAAATCCTCCAAGGAAGTCTTATGTTTTTCACTAAAATCAGAAATTTTGATTACATACAATATGCAATCTTTATTTTTAGCTTTCTTAAGCTGCATTTCAAAAATTTATCTAACCTTGAAACCTAGTTTTATACCCTGAATGCTAGTTATTTTCTACGTGTCATATAAGAATTCTATTTTTTTAAGAATAGTCTATTATTGCTTTGTGTTTAGATAGCCAATTCACTCCTATAATGATGTCATAAGACCGTAAATGAGTCACATAGAGGTCAAGTTAGTGGTAAAACTAGGCATTTCCAATGCTATGTCAAAAATGCATTGGTCTACCGTATGAACAAAATCATTCCCATATTGCACAATCCATTTATTTTCCATATATCCAAATTTATTAGATATTTTTCCATTTAATTTACTAGAAATAAAGCACTCATTTGCACCAGTGTCAAATAAAATAATAACTGGAAGTCCGTATAACTTACCTAACACTTTAATAGTTGCAACTTGTTTTTCATCTTGGCGGTTAACCACTGCAACATGAATCCTTTGCTGCTAATTGTTCCCCTGATACTTCTGGGGACAATTATAAGCATAGTGGCCACCACCACATTTAAAACATCCAGCTACATGCCCTTTCCTTTTGAATTTGTTTTCATTAATTGCATTATAGTTGTGCCCATTTATCTTTGTATTTACAATAGGTTTAATTGATGTATTATTTATGGAAGTCTTCACTTTTCTTCCTACCTCCTTCCCCCATGTTTTTATAGGAGTTAATGGTGAAGGTGAGATGACACCCTTCTTACGCTTTTCATCTCTATGAGCTGAAATTTCTTGCAATTTCTGCTCTTTCCTAATGGATATTTCAAACACTACTTCCATAGTAGATGACCCATACACATCTACTTATCCTCCAATATTTGGGTTCATCCCCATGATAAACTTACAAATTCTGAATTTTTTATCTTTTTGGTAGTTTGGTACATATTTCAGTAACTTGGTGAAATGTTCCTAATATTCAACCACACTCATTTTACCTTGTGTTAGGTTCTGAAACTTAGACATTTTCTGGTCAAAGTACAACTGAGATAACCAACATTGACAAAACTTCAGAAGTAAACCTTAAATTATTCCCATGTTATGTTAGCAGTTTTAACTCCTAACTCCATTTTGCAGTTATCCCACTAAGAGGATGCCACATTGGAGAGATAAAAAAACACCTCAAATTACCTTGGATTCTTCCGAAAAGTCTCTTATTTCAAAATAGTGTTCCATCTCACTCATCTAGTTCTCAGCTCCATCCCCCAAGTTATTCCATCAAACTTGGGTCAGATAATCCACTTGATATCCCTTGACACTTTAGCTGTCAAGAAAGCTCTTTTGTTTCCTTGGTGATTTCCAACATTAGGATGTTCTTGGCGTTCTTCCTCATTGGCTACATGTTGTTCTACCTCAGGTTCTTCCTCTTCATTCTCACCCATAACCTGTTGCTCAAGGGCAACTATCCAGTTTTAGGTGTTCTGAAGGATGGCTAGGATTTCTTCTAGCTTTTGAGTTGTTGAACCTTTAGCATTTGCTGAACTGATTCTAACCTCATTTTTTTCACTTCTTCTAACCATCATATCTTGTTAAATAAGGATAATATGCCATGTTAGCATTATGAACCTATTAAGTCCAAGAGCTTATAAACATTCAAATCTAATACCAAAATGTAACACCCATATTATGATTCATCCAAATTAAGGGCTTTTGTTAAAACAAACCCCTTAAGTATAATTAATGCCTTTAATGATTTCATCTTACAAAAATTGAATCCAACATAAATAAATGTTTACAATCTATCTGATAACAAGTGATAACCATATGCAACTATAAGGGTAAACTAGATCTTCCTAATTTCCCCTAAAATCACTCTAACTGAGTGTGCATAACTTGTATACTTTTGGATAAACCTTTAGCATGTTATGAGAATCATGTGTAAATCCTAAGTGTCTACCTGGAAAACATACAAGTTGTATTCCTACCGGTATCTAACACATAAAATTAGGGGAATGATGAATAGATAATGTAATCAGCTAGTTACACTACTTTGGAAAGAGATTCAAGCATTGCTTTGCAAGCTTAGTTTTATGACCACACACAAGCCAAAGAAACTTGTCTTTCATCACTGCACAACCATATTTACATAGTTATATGGATTTCATTTCATTTTTTAAGAAATTAAGTTTCAGTTTTGAAGAAGTAGAGTCTATGACTCACCCTATTAATCAAAAGGATCATATCAATCCTATCTTAGGATACCCATGGGAAAGATAGTGACCACATAATGAATTTCTTCATTAATTCCTTACCACCCTTCCCTTAGCCATCCTAAGCTAACACATGTAAAATACTACCAAAAGGAACGATAGGACATAGTACCTACACTTCATTTACACTTTTCATTATCCATGAAAGGCAATTAAATAAGTTTATCTTTACGATAGTGTTGTATATATCTTCCCCCCGGGTAGATATAGACAAGCAGGAGAATGGAGAAATCAAAGAAGCTCAAATGCCTGACATGACCAAGGCGCACAGAATGGCGCATAACAATGAGTGTCAACATGAGAATGTATACACCAAGGCGCAGGAAAGTGGCGCACAGAAATGGATGTCGACAATGTAAAGGATGTGCCCTTGGCGCACGGAAATGGCGCATAACAATGAGTGTCAACAGGGGAAAAGTTGCGCCTTGGCGCACATAAGAGGATGTCGACACAAATGTAAATGCGCCCTTGGCGCACAGAAGAAGATGTCAACATAGAAATAGACGTGCCCTTGGTGCACAGAAAGGAATGTTGACATGGAAAAATTTGCGCCCTTGGCGCAGGTAAAGTGGCGCACGTAAACATGTGTCGACACAAACATATTTGCGCCTTTGGCGCACAGAAAAGAGTGTTGACATGCAAATGAATACGCCTTTGGCACACAAAAAGGGTTGTCGACACAAACATATTTGCACCTTTGGTGCATGAAAAGGATTGTCAACATGCATATGGATGCGCCAAGGCGCACCTTCAGGAGGCGCAACATTCTGAGTGCTGACAGGAAGCAGACCCTGACCCAGATATTCAGATGGCCATAACTTTTGACTGGGAGCTCCGATTCACACAAGGTTGGAATTTTCAGAAAGCCTACGGCGTCCTCTACCTAACTATGACTGGATATCTTTAATTAGGTGGGAATAAGTTCTTAAAAATGCAAAATACAGTTTTCCACTTTTGGGGTTCGATATGGTCCTCACCTACCACCATAATGAGATGAATTAAATACAACCTGAGGTGGTTGGGGTAGATTTGGACTTTCTCTCTCTTCTCTCTCTCATTCTTCCTATAAATTGTAAGGAGGGGCTTCTTTCTAAAGGTTGGAAATTCTTGTTTTTGCCCCTCCCTTCTTCTCTTTGGCAAGAAAACTTGTGGAGTTCAAACCTCCCATTTGAACTGTAATGTAACTTTGCCTATGGGCATTTTTTGCAGTGTATTGTATCAACCTTCAGAGCAAATAAATGCATGACTGTGGATGTTTCTCAACCCTCTATGTGTTTCATTTTGCATCCTCCTGATATTTCACTGTGAATATGTTTATCTGTGCATGATTTTGCATTGCATTTCTGTGGTCTGTGTTTAATTGGCAAAACGTATGTTCTTCATTCCTCGGTGCATCACCTCCTTAGCTTAGGTTTGTTTTTATGCATTTCTCTCTCCCTGTCTCCTTGGTAGTTAGATTAGTTTTTTAGTAGACTCTCTGCGTTTTATTGGTGCATCTGAACAGAGGAATAGGAGCCGGCCTTCATCCGGAGAGCTTTTCTGATTTCGCAAGGTCCCACACTTGGGAAAAGCTCCATGTTGTGCAATCGCACTGAGATTCTCAACCCATCGAGTTGCAGAGTCCCAGGGGTGCTGTGATTCGACACCAACAGATAGGTTATAATGTATCATTACACGATATTAGATTCTCAAAAGAAGTTTACAATAACTCAACGAGTTACAATCTTTCATTAGTTCCTCTTATTGAATGAGCACAACATAATGTTTGTTGTTAAATATAAGTTTACCAACCATGTCTCATATAGAGTTGATTCATCCATAACTCCTTAATGATAGCCCTTAAACTCATAAATGCATTGATTAATATGATTAATCCATTTTATTTCATAAGGTACACTAATAATTTAACATTTTTTTTATTATGTAATTGTACTTATCATTCTATATTTGTCATTCAACATATTTATCCATCTCGAGGAGTTAATAAAAATAATAATAAATGTATAACATATTATCAATCATTTTTTTTTACACTCTGATGTAAAACAACATATGATTACTTCATATCCATCAAAACAAGTTACAAAACAACCAAATATTTTATTAAAACTTAATAAGATAATCCATTATTTTCATAAATAAGGATATTAAATTCATCATGATAGTAAATTAGGCAATATTCCCATTGAAAAACTTGCAAAGATAATACAATCATAATTATAAAATAAATACATCAATCCTTATTGGATTTAAACAATTATCACATGATGTAATCATGCGTAAACAATCCAATCAATCAATTTGTGAATGTCACTTCTTCTTGTACACTGTAGGAGACAAAAAATGTATATATGGGCCAGTTCAAAGAATTGACACGAGTTAACAAACTCATATTCTTGTTGTATTTAAATGAAATATTAGAATATGTAAGGGTTAACTTAACTGTGTTATCAGCTATTTTGAATTGGAAAAATTATTAAATTTTTTGATTTTTTTTTGAAAATTTTGAATCATCTTTCATATGTCAAAAGTTACCTCATTTTTTTCATCTTGACATACTGAGAAAATCCCTTTTCGTTTCATCCCATTCTGATGAACGATTCATTTTTTATGCTCAATTCAAGTTCAGGATTAATTAATAAATATTTTAATTAATTTCCTCCTATTTTCATAAAACAAATGAATTCATTTAATTGGGGAAAATTAATTATTTATTTATTTAAAATATTATTTAATTTTAAAAAAAACCAAAAAGGAAAAAGCTTTCCGGATTTTGTCGTGAATGCCAAATTGGCTCTCTGCTTCCTTTTTCTCCCTTTTCCAACAAAGATTTCATTTCCCCCACTTGTGGGAAATTCTCTTGTTATTTTCCAATAACTAGATATCGTACAAAAAAATATCTCCCATTTTTCCATGTGGAGAAATGGAGGGGAATTTGCAACCTACTTTGCCATTGTCATCGGAAAATGGTTAAATTCTTCACCTATTCCCATGGAAATGAATTCCCACTACCCAAAGAAATTGGTGATTGGTTATTAAAAGGAACAAGGAAGAAGCAGTTACAAATCAAAAAATCTTCTGGGATATTCATAACCTCTCTCTGAGAAACTCTATGGTAAAAGATACGTGCAAGAGAAATATTGACAGAGATGAATATTTGAAATTTTTATTTCCAAATTTATACTCTATTATTTCCCTGTGAAGAAGACATTTTTCGAGAAGGATTTTCTTCCATATGCAAGCCAAAGGTTTGCATTGTTTACACAAGGAGGTGATACGTAAGTCAGGGGAAATAAGTATTGATTCACACAAGCCAAAGGAAACACTAGAGTATACATAGGACAAATAAGAGCCAGTCCACGCAAAGCAATAGAAGGCAACAATAGCCAAAGAGAATACTATGCCCACGCAGCCAAAATCCATCAAGTCTCAAGTCCACGCTTTCCATGAGGGAGTCTAAAGTTCATGCACAAGAGTGAAAATAAAGGTCAATTTTATTCACAGCTGTTATGGAGAAGACATTCCACATAGGTCAAGTTTATTCACATCCCACACGTCGACAAAAAAAGTCCAAGGAATCAAGTAAAACAAAGTCAAAATAGCCCAGGAATAATCCACACAGGCTATTTTAAGAGCCCATGCATTGGTCTAAGACCAGTACACATAGCTCCCATGTAGCCCAAGGAAGAAAAAGGATATCATGTAGGCCATAAACAAAACAACCATATACAAAAGGTAAAGAAAATAAAACTCAAGCCACACAGGTACAAACCAAACACATAGCTAGAGGCATAAAAACCATAAACAGATAGTCCACAATTCAGCCACGTAAGTCAAGAATATCCATGCAAGTAGTTGTTTACATGGTTTTCCACACATGTAGGCCAAACATGCACTTATTAGCACGAAGTAGCCAATAATAGCTTATCCCGAGTCTACACAAAAATGGTCAAATTTTAAGCTTATAAATCAATCCTGACCCAATTTGGTGCTATCAAGCTCAAACTCGAGAAACTAATAGTTTTTATTTTTATTTTGAGGTACCTCAGTTTCCAAGGTCAAATTCATAGAATTTTGGCCTGGTTTGTAATTTGAGTTGAGTCTCAATATTTCATTATATTTCTCAAGCTTGTACCTGATATTGAACTCATATTACCACTTCATAAAAATTATAACCTGGAATTATTTGGTTTTATTTAAAAGGGAAATAATAATAATAATAATAAATAAGGAGCCATATTTTCCCTTACGGTTATGGTGGTCCGGAGACTGAGACCCAGCACCGTTTTGCATGATTCTTTGTTATTCCTTCAAAATTCGTAATGGCTAAAAAACCTAAAAAATCTACTGGAAAGTCAAAGAATCCCATAGAATGGTCAAACAAGTCTGCACTCAAATATGAATTCCAAGGGATCATTCCTCCTACTTCTCTCAAATCTACATATGACAATATCACCGACATTGATCTTGGCCACATTAACATAACACAATTTTGCGATCGAGTGAAAGTCGAGGGGAAAACCATCTTCTTAGATAGACTCTATCCTAGTGGTCTACCTCAAGTAGCAGGTTTTCCTTTTCAATGCAATGCCCTGAGCTAGTCATTGCATGCACAAAACATTATGATCCCAAAAGATGAGGAATCTTCAAGGATAATCATGAGCCTTTCCTTTTGATCACACTAGAGCACATCAAAGAATTTCTCAACATCCCCAATTTCCTTGAGAATGTTGACATCACTCAAAAGTTAGCACAAGAGTTTTGGGATGAAGAACCCCTCAGGTGGACCAAGATGGTCAACAACAATTGGCTAGTGACCAAGAGGACTCATGTTGATAATTTTCCCAAGGAATTATACTACATTGAATTTGTTGAGGAAGTCAGTGATATGATTAGTCTTCTGAGATGAGTCTTTGGTCTCCCCTCTACTAGGATTTTTCACCCATGGATGTATCAATTCATCTGCATCATCCTTACAAAGAGATAATTTGTATATTGGGCCACCATCATTAGTGACACTCTCCACAAGTAGTTGATTGAGGTGAAGATGACTGGGCATTTCTACATGACATCGTACCTAATCTATGCGGTGGCCAAAAGAAAGTTGTTTTTAGGGTTAGAGACAAAAGGTATCATGGGTCCTTCAAATAGTGTTTTCCAATATTATCCACAATTGAGTTTCAAGAATATCTCTCATCACTTCAGGAGAGTTAATGATTCTTTCATCTTCCACGTGATCAAAAACTTGAATAGGAATCCAAAGAAAATATTCTCCAAGGATTCCATGGCAATCATTTCTCAGTGGGGAACATGGTTCATTTAGTTCCTATCCTTTTCCTACATTCAGCATGAGTGGATTTGTAGGCACTCCATGGAAGCTTCCCAAGTATGTCAGTGATAAGTGGGCATTAATGGAGCTTGCACAACAACTTTTCCAAGTTCATTATCTTCTCAATGACAAACACCATTCATGCATCCACTTCCCAATCCAAATTGGGGAATACCAATGCCTGAATCTCTTCAGTGCACAACTCATGGAGAAGGAGTTTTCTCTCATTACCATACATCCATTTGTGAAGAGATCCCAATTTGACATCAATGGATTCATGCAAAAGGCTCTTAGAGTGAAGTACCATCACCATCCCACCATGGAAGACTTTTGGTCTGCCTTCTCAGATGAACATGAAGTAAGAAGGTGAGAATTCTCCCATCTAACCCTTGCTAAAATCAAAGCCTTACACATTAGAGATCCTCCAAATTCATTAGTATATGATGGTGATAATTTGATTGATCCCTCATATGATGTTGTTTCCTTCACTCTATTTCCCCAAGTTGATTGGACCAAGAGAGATGAATTCTCTCTTGATGGCAAGAATCAACCAATTCTAGAAAGGAGCATAGCCTAGTATGAATGAGAACTTGTAAAGTTACCATCCATCCAAGTTCATACCCTAGGATCATAGAAATTTCCAACATGAGGAGGTCTCTAGTTGACTAAAACCTCTTCTCAGTCAACCTCCATGCCATCAACCCATACACATCAAGAAAGGAGAGAATGGTTTCCCAAATCCACTTCTCCAAATAAGATGTCGTGAGGAGAAACATCCAAGGGTCCTAGTCCCTATTGAAGGAAGAGAACGTGTCTCAAGGTTGTCCACTTCAAGTAGAGACTTGTCTACTCACCTTACTGATAGCTCAAGGAAGCTCATCATAAACACTACTCAGCCATGTCATGCACAAGAGTCTACTCAAGTGCAAGTGGTCCAAATATCAAACGCTCCTGAAACCCTAGTTCATGAAGAGGTTTCTCAAGGTTTCCCTGAGGTTCATGGAGGTTGATGTTGAAGTTATTTTCCCAAAGGATTGAACTCATGGAAATAACTCTTGTAGAATCCAATGATGTCAAGAACGGTGTGAATGTTGCTTCAGACTCCAGGCTTCTGTGTGCAGAATTGGTCAAGGAGACCCCTTCTTGGGTTGACTGTGAAGTCAAGAAAAGAAAGAGGGTTGTCAAGGTGATCAATATTGACTTTGATGCCCTTTCCAATATTTCAAATGATGTCATCCCCAAGAATCCTAAAGTGTTCTCAAGAATAATGGTGGATGGAGATGGAAACAAATTTGCAGATCTTTCCATTCCCCAAGTCGAGAAGGAGCGTAATTCCATGACGCCTGCTGACTATGAAGTATCTAGGCTTGGACTTGGGAAGTCTACATTGGAAAGTGACATGGAAATGGCATGAGATTCCATGGATATTGTGTTAAGAAGGCTTGAGAAATATAAATCTCAGAATTCTAAACTCAAGGCCAAAAAGAATCAGTTGGTGAATTATGTTCAACATTTGATAAATCCAATATCCTCCACTTTCCTAGTACTTGATGTAGTGGCTGCCCCCGATGAAGAAACACTCAATCTGTCGAAGGAGGTAAACACTTTAGGCCATGTCACTAAATCTTGGCTTTCAGAAATTCTCATTTTTGGGAGAAAGACAATCAAAGCCATCGTAAAGCTCCATGAAGACATTAGTGCATACCTAGATCCAATCCTTTCTTTTAAGGAATCTTTTACTTCTAGCATATCAAATCTAGATGAGATATTTCCTAGTCTACAAGAGATGATGAGTATGGAATCTACAATTATAGCCATTGAAGGGATCCTTGAATTCAAATGCTGAGGGACACGCTTTCTATGGTGTTTACATCTCAAGTCATGGAAGACGCTTCTTGAAGATTCCATGATTCATTATAAAAGCATATGCAATGAAAATTTCACTTCACTTTCCTCAATTCATGAGTTCATAGCTGAAATCCCTTGTGATTTTGTGGACACTCATAATCAAAGGCATTCATTAGAACATGTTGAGGAAAAATTCTCACAATTGTTTAAGGACATGTACATTCCTATCATCAACTTCTCCTCTACTTCAATGGAGCATTGTATCAAATTGAGGAACCTATTTGAGGATGCTCAATCAAAAATGGTCAACCTATATAATATTTTAGGTAGGATTTTAGAATTACATGGTGTTTTGTGAGGTTGTGCTTCAACTAAGTGAACCTCCTGAAGAAGAGAAGATGTTCGAGACATTGGAAAGGTTCAAATATTTTCAATTGGAAAAGGTGATAGATCCTAATTTCACCAATGGGTGAGGAGATAACATTTTGGTATCTAACAAAGTGGGAGAGTCCATTTCTCATATGATTGAGATAGGAGGACCCCACTTTAATGGATAAGGCATTGGGTCTTGTTTTATGTTTTAAAATGATATTTTAAAGTGATGTTATTGTTAAACTCATTTTTAGCAGACTTTTGATCACTTAAGTGATTTCTAATTTCAAGTTACTTTTAAAAGTTAGTTGAAAAAGTCAAAGTCACTTAAGGTGCCCTAATTTAATGTTCATGTAAACCCTAACTACCTTGTAACCAACTTTTGGGTTATAAAAGGAAGTTAGGGGCTCATTTGTAAGGGTGACTTTGAGAGAGGAGAAGAATACTTTTGTGCAAGATTTGTTTCAAGAAAGAAACTTTGTGTTCTTTTGTGAAGACATTTTGGAGAGTTAATGAAATATGAACTTTGTGTCCCATTCATTATCTCTTGTAGAATTTGATGTTCTTATGTTCATTAGATGTTAGTGCTTAAATCTTGCATGCGAATAATATCTTTGATCTCATTGTCAACATTATTAATCTGTTGTTCTTGTTCACAAGTGATTCAGCTCTGATATCTACTTACTCATGTGTGTTCCCTTTCATTTATTCTTGTTTAGTTGATTCAAACTCCATTTTATTTGAGTTAGTTATTCATTTTTCTTCTTCTTCTCTATGCAATATTAGTATTTATTTTTACCTAACTATTGTATGCTCCTTCCATCCATTCCTTTCCATTTCTTTCCTTCATTCCATTTCATTTCCCTCATTCACACTTATTTCCATTTGATGTCCCAAAACCCCCCACATACAATTTTGAATGTATAGATGTAAATATAGTTTTGGTTTTCAATAAAAGCAACCTCACCTTCATTAAGGAGGGACTCTGTCCCCTGACTGTTGCATGTCATTTTTCATGCATGAAAATCCATTTGCTAACATTTTTTCGTGACTTTACTGGGGATTCAGAAATCATTAACTACTTCTTGTTTAAATCTTTATGACTATCCCCTCTGTACAAGCTCCAGTTATTCAACCGAATCTTGTGCCCAACGAAAATTTTATTTCTTCCAACCTTTGGATAGTAGCTTGGGAAAACCATGAAAATTTACAAAATTTGTGGTTGTTGATAGAGCCATTGACAGAGAAATCTACACTAAAGACCTTAGAAGAAGAGCACCCACACTTGTGGCCAGAAGACCTCCTAGACACGTGTTGATCATTGTTCATTGACGTGGCCCTCTTCCACCAAGGCAATAATATGTATGACTATTACAGGTAACTCACCTAAATATTATTTTTATAGATATTCAAGAAGACATATCATCAAATTTGAGGCAAGCTATTTGGGAAAAGTGCACGAACGACTATCATTTTCATCTTGCCACATCAGTATTGGATAACGAAGAAAATCTAGTTGTGAGAGTTGTTAGAGTCATTCAAGCGTAAAGAGATCAAAAAAGAGAGTAAAGAGAAAAGGCTAGATCTGATCGAAACATTCAAGTGATCCTTTCACAGTAAAGATTTCAAACTGGCAGGAAGCAGGTTTACGTGAGGAGAAAAAGATAAAAGGTCAATCTGATCCAATTTTTAATTTTCAAGGAAAGTTTGGTTTCAAGTTATCTCCTCCAAGGAGGAACACTCTTTGTGAATCCGTAAGCCTTGCATCAAGTCCTGAAAAAAAGTAAGGGAGGAATCACTACAAGTCAAGCACTTGTTCTTTCTCATGTTGTTTTACCCTCACATACAACCTTTCCCAAGATGGAAAATAACATACCATGGGGAAATTTCATAGGCCCATTGGCCTTACTAGCTTGACATGACCTTCTATGAGGATCGATGAAGATTCTTCCCAAGTTCAATGAAGATGGGAAGACTTCACCCGATGACCAAAGTTCTACATTCTTTGCTGTATGTGTAGTTTTTTGGTGGAATATGAAGATGTTGCCATTATCCTCTTTATTGAAACATTATAGGACATTGTCAGATTGGTTTCATCATCTCCCAAATGGATGCATTACAAACTAGAATGATATGAAAAGTAATTTTGAAGACAGGTTAGAAATGGTAGAAGATGAACATGCCCTTCTAGTCCAACTATCTCAGGTGAAGAAAGAGCCAACATAACCCATGAGGAATTTCATGGCTAAGTTCAACAAAATGGTGAACAAAGTTCCTGCCGGAATTCACCCAAACCCTGATGGAAAAAAATGTTTCTTTATTAATGCACAACAACCAGAAGTGTGCTATCAGCTGAGAAGGGCTAGAGTGGCTACTTTGGAACTTTCTCAATCCATGACAATAGAAATTGAGGATGACCTAATCATGGTGGGAAAATTCAAGAAAAATTCCCTTGAGGGAAAGAGTCAAGAAACCCCAAATGCTTCTGAGACCATACTCACTAAGTTGGCTAATGATATGCTAGCTTTGAAAAAGTAAGTTTCTCAAAGTAGTAAACCTACTACTTACAAAGACATCCCAAGAAAAGGCTACGTTCCCAACAAATCTAGAATTACAGGTGCTTCGATGAGGCTTGCTATTGAAGTATCTCCCACAACTAACTCAAAGTGTGATGTCATTGAGGAAAGTGATGATGAAGTTGAGATCATCGAGGTTGATGAAGAAGAGCCAGACTCTGGGACATCTGAACCTGAAGTCGAAGAGCCTGAAGGAGAAAATAATAATCATTTCTTTGAGTACCGTTTAGAAGAAGAAGATGAATATGAAGAAATTGTAGAAGATATGAATAGTCAATCCTTCATGGTCTTCACACACTCTCAGAAAAAGGAGTAGAGTACCACTAAGGTGGAAGATAAAAAGAGCTCCAAGGAAGTTCCTAAAGAATCTAAAACTAAGGAAACTTCCAAAGAATCTAAAACAACTGAGATTCCTAAAGAATATAAGATGACTGAGGTTTCCAAGGTCAAATCTATCTCAAAGAAAGGAGAACCTTTTCCAAGTCAATCAGTTGATAAATCAGCTACAAAGAAATTTTCTTCTTCCACATCAGTATCAACTAAGCCCAAAGCAAAGGTCAAAAGTGAGCCATCACCACGTTTGAAAGAACATGTATCTGAGACATCAAGTATGATCATTTTGTCCAAATTTTATATTATTGATCATATCAATAAAACAAAAATTCCCATGTCACAAGCTGAGTAATTGAAGTCCAATAAGGATCAACTCAAGAAATTGGTCCAGTTTATCAAAGGTGACTCTACTGTTCATTCCTCAAAAGGAATTATAAAAAATCCCAAAGATGGGAAGACTCAAAATATTGTGGTGACCACTACACCTTCAAATGAAAAGGTTGAACCTTTCTTTGTGTCCTTTCTGATCAACGGATGTAAATTAAGTAATTGCATTATAGATTCTAGAGCTTCAGATAATGTGATGCCTACAAAAGTAGCACATGCTCTTAGTTTGACTTGTACGAAAACAATCGAATCTTGTTACTCCATGGAGACAAAACAAGTTCCTCTGATTGGGCAGATTAAAGACACTCAAATGGCTTTAGCTCAATTTCCTCAAAAGTGAGTTAAGGTAACCATTCTAGTTGTTAACATTCCCACTTCATATGGTATGTTGTTAAGTAGGAAATTTTGTAGAGATCTGGGTGGTGAGATTCAAATGGATTGGTCTCATGCTATGATCCCTATCAAGGGAGAAATGAAGAAGCTAATACCAGAGACTCAATTTCCTCGTGCACAAGTCCTATTTCAAAACTCTAGTATGGGTAATTATATGATGACTACAGAGGTTCATGCACCTGAGGTCACTTTCCAAGATCCCAATGAGATCTAGACTCTTGAGTTTGATGGAAGTTGTTGCTCAACAGGTTCCGGCGCAGGAGTGGTGCTTATATCTCCGAATGGTAAAATATTTCCTTTTTCTTACAAACTCCAATTTTCAAATACTAACAACACTGCAGAATATGAGGCATTAATCCTTGGCCTCTAAGTTGTAGAAGAAAAAGGGATCAAAAATTTGAAATCCTTGGGAGATGCAGAGTTGATTGTGAAGCAAGTAAAAAATCAGTTTCAAGTAAAAAATGATCGCTTGAGACACTACAAAAATAAAGTGTGGGATGCAATTGAAGCCTTCGACACTTTTTCCATAAAATCCATCCCTTGTGAAAATAATGACAAAGCAGATTCTCTAGCAGTCTCAGCTTCATTGATGATCCCTCATTCAGAGTTTGATCAAGACAAATACACCATTGAAATGATTTTTAGGCCAAGCGTTCCCGACAATGCAGAAAATTGGCAAGTCTTTAATGATGATCAACAAATTATTGCCTTCTTAGAAAAAGGGATAATTTTGAACAGTTATACTTTGAAGGAAGTGATTCTACATTTCAAAAATCGATGACCTCACCCATTCAAGAAAGAGTTAAGAGCGAGGATCCAGACAATGTCATCATTCAAATCAAAGGAAATAAAATTCCAAAAGGATTGGTTTCACTTGAAGAATTTTTTGATAAACATGACAGGTTTATCAAAGAGAAAGAGCAGACAAGACCTACAAATTCTACTGACTATGCGGAAGTTTACATTGGTACAAAGGAAAAACCTCACTTGGTCAATATTGGTAAGTGTTGCTCACCTGAGGAGTGCAAGAAATTTGTAAGCCTCCTTACCAAATATTATGATGTCTTGGCTTACTCATATGAAGACTTGAAGTCTTTTCAACCTAGGGAAATGGAGCATGCCATACCTTTGAAACCTGGTGTAGCTCCATCCAGGTAGAAAAAAGACATTATAACCCCAAGATAGCAGGGATGATACTCCATGAGGTTCAAAAGATGTTAGATGCATGAATAGTGTTTCCTATTCAACATTCAACTTGGATAGCTAATATTGTCCCGATTCATAAGAAAAATGGAGAAATTAAGATTTGCATGGATTTATGCAATCTTAATCAATCTTCCTTGAAGGATAACTATCCATTACCGGTCATGGACCATATTCTACAGGCAATAACTAGATCAGAAATGCTATCTATGTTAGATGGTTTCTCTAGTTATAATAAGATTGAAGTAGTCAGGGAAGATCAATATAAAACCATGTTCACCATGCCTTGGGGAAGGTTCACGTATAGAAGAATGCCTTTTGGTTTGATCAATGCTAGTAAAACCTTTCAAAGGGCTATGGATATGGCATTTGCAGATTATAAAAACAAGATCATTGTAATATACCTAGATGACTTGACGGTTTTCTCAAAGAAGCGAGAAGATCATCTAAGAGATTTGGAGAAAATATTGCAAAGGTGCAGGCTTCATAGAATCTCCTTGAATCCAAAGAAGTTTGTGTTTGGAGTTACGGAAGGGAAACTCCTAGGTCATATTGTTTCTAAAGAAGGAACCAAGATCGATCCCAAATGCGTTCAAGCTATCAAGAATCTTTCCTTACCTACAAGTAAGCCTGGAGTCCACTCATTCTTTGAGAAGGTGAACTTTTTGAGGAGGTTCGTGCCAAATTTTTCTCAGCTATCCAAAGAAATTGTTGACATGATGAAAGAAAACTAATCCTTCAAATGGTCAAAGGAAGGTAGGGGAGAATTTGAAAAAATCAAGGATGCTATTGCAAAATCTCCTACATTGGTGTGTCCTAATTTTAAAAGGATTTCATAGTCTATTGCTATGCTTCCCTGCACATGATCTCTGTCATCTTGACTCAACATAATCAAGAGGGAATTGAATCTCCTATTACATTCATGAGTTCCAGATTCAAGAAACATGAACTAAATTACACTCCCCTTGAGAAACATGCGTAGATGGTGGTTAGAGCCTTGAAAACTTTCAGATACTATGTGTTGAATTCTCACACCAAATTCCTAGTTCCAGACACCACAGTTAAATCAATGTTGACACAACAGGAACCAGGATCTAAAAGAGGTAATTGGGTCTCCAAGATTGAGGAATATGACTTGGACATCAAGCCTACCAAGTTCGTTCGAGGAAGAGGACTTTGCCAAGTCATCGCTGAGAATGAGCCAAGAAATAACCTTGAGGAAGAACTAGTTGAAGAAAGTTTTCCACTGGTAGTTTTCATCAGTACCACAGATGAGTGGTATTATGATATAGCTTACTTTCTCACATATGGTGAATGTCATGAGAATCTTAAGAGCTGCCAGCTAAAGAAAAAAGATGCTATCAAATTAATATCAACAATTTTCAGGTACATCATTTGGGACAACACCTTGTTCAAGAAAGGTATTGATGGCATGTTCCTCAGATGTGTTGATAAGGAACAACAACCCAAAGCCTAGGTTCATAATCATGGGACAACTTGAAGGTGGTCATTTCTAACCTAGGTTGAATAAATCAACAATTAAATCATGCTTGATGATAAGGAACAATTAAATCATGCTTGCGGTGGTCATTTCTCTAGACCAGTAACAAATCATAAGATTTTGTGAGCACATTATTACTGGCCCACTATGTTTTCTGATGCTCAAAAATGGGTAGCCAAATGCGAAGCTTGTCAACAATTTGTTGGAAGACCTAAATTGGTAGATTTACCTTTGAAGCCAGTTGTCATTGAAGAACCCTTTCAACAATGGGGTTTAGATTTCATCAGGGTCTTGAACCCAAATTCCAGTGCTGGTCATACTCACATGCTCACGACAACTGACTATTTTACGAAGTGGGTAGAAGCTATTCCGGTGAAACAAACATCTACTATGGTAATTTTTGACTTCATCAAAGAGAACATTTTGGTTTGTTACAGAATTCCACAAAAGATCGTGATGGAAAATGCCACCAATTTTTCTTCTGTAGAGATGGTAGGTTTTTATTATGGGTATGGAATATCTTTATCTCATTCATCAGATTATTATCCTTAGGGAAACGGTCAAATAGAATCCAGTAACAAGAATATCATTACTATCATGTGCAAGTTGGTCGAAGAAAATCAAAGAACTTGGCACAAAAAGTTATATGATGCATTGTGGGCTGAACGCATAACTCCCAAAAGAGTAATTGGAATGTCTCCATTCCAACTCTTATATGGAACCAATGCTCAAATTCCCATTACGTTGGAGTTACTGACATTACGATTGGCTCAAGAAGTTGACGATGAATGCTTCACCAATGCGTTGGATAAAAGGATCATGTTCCTAAGTAAGCTTGAAGAGAAGAGAAGTCAAGTAGTGAACAAGATCGAGGAACACCAATCCAAGGTAAATAAATTGTTTGACAGAAAAAATAAGGAGAGACAATTTCAAATCAATGACCTAGTTCTTCTATGGGACAAGAGGCGTGAACCAAAAGGAAAGCACGGGAAGTTTGATTCACTGTGGCTAGGCCCTTTCAAAATCAGGAATTTTTGTGGAGATAACACATATTACTTGGCATATCTTGATGGAACTCATTTTCCTCTACCCTACAGTGGGAAATATCTCAAGCACTATCAAAGTTAAAAATGGGTTGTCCCCCATATGTACATAGGTAATTAGGGTTTTGTTCATTCCTGTTTCATGTTTTTGGTTTCCTCTCTTTTGTCATCCCATTTTTGTGCATCGTCATTTTTGGGATCATGTTCATTAAATTTTTGGGTCTGGGTCCATTGCTGCATCCGTGAAGTCCTTGTCCCCAATAAGAGCCAACTGTTATCAACTAATTTTGAATTGGCAAAATTATTAAAAATTTCAAAATTTTAAAAAATTGAAATGTTTGAATCATCTTTCATATGTCAAAAGTTACCTCAATTCATTCATCTTGACAAACTGAGAAAATCCCTTTTCGTTTCATCCCATTCCGATGAACGATTCATTTTTTATGCTCAGTTCAAGTTCAAGATTAATTTATTCATATTTTAACCAATTCCTCCTATTTTCCAAAAACAAATGAATTAATTTAATTTGGGGAAAATTAATTAATTATTTAAAATATTAATTAATATTTTAAAAACCAAAAGGGGAAAAGCTTCCCAGATTTTGTCGTGAATGCCAAATTGGCTCTCTGCTTCCGTTTTTCCCTTTTCTGGCAAAGCTTTCATTTTCCCCCACTTGTGGGAAATTCCCTTGTTATTTTCCAACCCAACCAGATATGAAATGAAAAAATATCTCCCATTTTCCCATGTGGAGAAATGGAGGGGAATTGCCAGCCTACTTTGCCATTGTCATGGGAAAATGGTTAAATTCTCCCCCTATTCCCTGGAAATTAATGCCCACTACCTAAAGAAATTTGAGATTGGTTATTAATGGGAAGAAGGAAGAAGCGGTTACAAATCAAGAAAGCTTGAAACTCTATGAGAAAAGACATGTAAGAGTAATATTGATAGAGAAGAAGATTTGAAGCTTTTTATTTCCAAAGTTTATATTTCATCAGGGAAATAAACGTTATTGTCAAACTATTTTCAAAGGATGGATTGGCCACACACATACAAGGAAATCCAAAGATAATACCCAAACAAAACTCATATATGCAACTTAATGTAGGAAATACACATTGTTTCCACACCATAGGCTAAAGAAAAAATTGGAACAAGCCTGATCCATCACATGGTAAATAAGAAGAAGTAGGCCATTCATAGCCCAAGAAAACAACAAAATAATTCCCACGCAAAAACTCCCATGACAAGTAGACCATGCCTCCCAGAGTTCTAAAGGTCCAACTGCAGGAGTAAAGGCCAAGAAATGTCAGGCCATGCAAGTATCAGAGAAAAGTCCACGCAGACCAAAGACCACAAAAAAAAGAAGGCTGAACACATCATCCAAGAGACAAAGTCCACGTAGCCCAAAGAAAGAAATCCAGGCCATGAAGGGAAAACATTAAACTGTCCACGCATTGGCCAGTCAGGAGAAGGAAACATTACACATAGATCCCAGAAAATAGCCACAGCAGGATCCACAAATAAAATAGTCCACATGGTTGTGTCAACATAACTCAAGAGACAACAACCACAAGGGTAGAAAGAAAGATAAATGCACTCAAACCAAGCAAAGTCCATGCACCAAACATGCAATGCTTAGAGGAGAAAATTTCACGTACTGCCAAAAGAAGAAGCCCACAATCAGCACAAGTTAAGGAGATCCATCACGCAATTGGCCACACACGGTTTTAAAGCCAAACATGCACTCACACACGAAGAGCCAATAATAGATTATTCTTAGCCTACACAATCAAGATCTTGAATTTTCAGCATGTACAAATTAAACCATGACCAATTCGGTGCTATCGAGCAGAGCTTGAGTCATTTACTGCACACAAGTTTTTAATTTTTGAGGTAGCTTGGTTTTGAAGGATGAATTCATAACATTTTCAGCCCAGTTTGTAATTTTAGCTTGAGTCTCAATATTTCATTGTATAGCTCGAGCTTATACCTGAGCTTGAGCTCATATTGCCACTTTGTAAAAATTGTGACCCAGAAATTTCTTGACGTTATTTTAAAATAATAATAATAATAAATAAAGAGCCACTTGCGGTTACGGTGGTCCAAAGACTAAGACTCGACACCATTTTGTGTGCTTCCTTGTTCTTCCTTCAAAATTCGTAATGGCTAAAAAACCTAACAAATCTATGGGAAAGTCAAAGAAAATTGTAGAAAGGTTAAACAAATATGCACTTAAATATGAATTCTAAGGGTTTATTCCTCCTACTTCTATCAAATCTACATATGACAATACCACCGACACCAATCTTGGCCACATCAACGTAACATAATTTTGTGATCCAGTGAAAGCCTAGGGGAAAACCATCTTCTCAGATAGACTCTATCATAGTGGTCTACCTCAAGCAAAAAATTTTCATGTTTAAGTGCAATTCCCTAAGCTAGTCATTTCTTGTGCGGAACATTATGATCCCGAAAGGTGAGGAATCTTCAAGGATAATCGTGAGCCTTTCCTTTTGATTACACCAGAGCACATCAAAGAATTTCTCAACATCCCCGATTTCCCTGAGAATGTTGACATCACTCAAAAGTCAACACAAGATTTTTGGGATGAAGAACCCCTCAGGTGGACCAAGATGGTCAACAATAATTGGCTAGTAACCAAGAGGACTCATGTTGACCAGTTTCCCAAGGAATTATACCTCATTGAATTTGTCATATGATCACTCATATGATCACTCTTCTGGATCGAGTCCTTGGTCTTTCCTCTTCTAGGATTTTTCACCCATGGATGTATCAGTTCATCTGCATCATCCTTACAAAGAGAGAATTTGTAGATTGGGCCACCATCATTAGTGACACTCTCCACAAGCAGTTGATCGAGGTGAAGATGACTGGGAATTTCTACATGACATCGTACCTAACCTATGTGGTGGCTAGAAGAAATCTATTTTCGATGTTAGAGATGAAAGGCATCATGGGTCCTTTAAATAGTGTTTTCCACTATTATCCACAATTGAGTTTCAAGAATAGTTCTCATCACTTTAGGAGACTTAATGATGCTTTCATCTTAAGCGTGATCGAAAAATTGAATAGGAATTTAGAAGAAAGATTCTCCAAGGATACCATGTCTGTCATTTCTCACTGGAGAACATGGTTCATTCAGTTCCCATCCTTTTCCTACATTCACATGAGCAAATTTATAAGCACTCCATGGAAGCTTCCCAAGTATGTAAGTGATAAGTGGGAATTAATGGAGCTTGCGTGAAAAATTTTCCAAGTTCATTGTCTTCTCAGTGACAAACACCATTCATGCATCCACTTCCCAATCCAAATTGGGGAATACCAATGCCTAAATCTCTTCAGTGCACAACTCATGGAGAAGGAGTTTTCTCTCATTACCATACATCCATTTATGAAGAGATCCCAATTTGACATCAATGGATTCATGAAAAAGGATCTCTCAGAGTGAAGTACTAACACAATCCCACCATGGAAGACTTCCAGTCTTCCTTCTGAGATGAGCACGAAGTAAGAAGGAAAGAATTCTCCCGCATGACCCTTGCTCAAATCAAGGCCTTTCACATCAGAGATACTCCATATTCATTACTAGATGATGGTGAAAATTTGATTGATCCCTCATATGATGTTATTTCCTTCACTCTATTTCCCTCGAGGTTGATTGGACCAAGAGAGATGAATTTTCTCTTGATGGCAAGAATCAATTGATACTAGAAAGGAGTATAGCCTGGTATGAATGAGAACTTGTAAAGTTACTATCCATTAAAGCTCATACCCCAAGATCATTAAAATTGCCAACACGAGAAGGTCTCTAGTTGACTAAAACCTCGTCTTAGTCAACCTCCATGCCATTAACTCATACACATCAAGTAAGGAGAGAATGGTTTCCCAAATCCACTTCTCTAAAGTAGATGTGACGAGGAGAAACATCCAAGGGTCCTATCCCTATTGAAGGAAGAGAACGTGTCTCGAGGTTTTACACTTCGATTAGAGGCTCATCTACTCACATTACTGATAGTTTGAGGAAGCTCATCTTAAACATTACTCAACCATGCCATGCACAAGAGTCTACTCAAGTGCAAGTGGTCCAAATATCAAATGATCTTGAAATCCTAGTTCATGAAGAGGTTTCTCAAGGTTTCCCTGAGGTTCAGGAGGTTAATGTTGAAGTTATTTCCTCAAAGATTGAAGTTTTGGAAATATTTCTTGTAGAATCTAATGATATTGAGAACGGTGTGAATGTTTCTTCAGACTTGAGGCTTCTGTGTGTAGAATTATTCAAGGAGGCCCCTTCTTGGTTTGAATGTGAAATCAAGAAAAAAAAGAGGGTTGTCAAGGAAATTAATATTGAATTTGATGCCCTTTCCAAACTTTCAAATGATGTCATCCCCAAGAATCCTAAAGTGTTCTCAAGAATAATGGTGGATGGAGATGGAAATAAATTTGTAAATCTTTCCATTCCCCAAGTTGAGAAGGAACGCAATGCCATGGCATCTCCTGACTATGAAGCATCTTGGCTTGGACTTGGGAAGTCTACATTGGAAAATGGAAATGGCATAAGATTCCATGGATATTTTTTTAAGAATTCTTGAGAAATATAAATCTCAAAATTCTCAACTCAAGGCCGAAAATAATCAGTTGGTGAATTATGTTCAACATTTGATAAATCCAATATCCTCTACTTTTGTAGTACCTGATGCAGTGGCTTCCCCCAACAAAGAAACACTCAATCTATCAAAGGAGGTAAACATTTTAGGCCATGTCACTAAATCCTAAATTTTGAAAATTATCATTTTTGGGAGAAATACAATTGAAACGACCATAAAGCTCTATGAAGACATTAGTGCATACCTAGATCCTATCCTTTCTTTTAAGGAATATTTGGCTTCTAGCATATAAAAATCTGGATGAGATATTGCCTAGTATACAAGAGATGATGAGCATGAAATATACAATTCTATCTATTGAAGGGATCCTTGAATTTGAATTCTGAGGGACAAACTTGTTATGGTGTTTACATCTCAAGTCTTGGAAGAGGCTTCTCGAAGATTCCATGATTCATTATGAAAACATATCCAATGAAGTTTTCACTTCACTCGCCTCAATTCTTGAGTTCATAGCTGAAATCCCTTGTGATTTTGTGGACGAGCATAATCAAAGGCATTCATTAGAACATGTTGAGGAAAAATTCTCACAATTGTTTAAGGACATGTACATTCCTGCCATCAACTTATCCTCTACTTCAATGGAACGTTGTATCAAATTGAGGAACCTGTTTGAGGATGTTCAATTGAAAAATGATCAACCTAAATAATATGCAAGGTATAATTTTGGAATTGCATGTGTTATGCGAGGTTTTGCTTCAACTGAGTGAACCTCATGAAGAATAGAAGATGTTAGAGACATTGGAAAGGTTTAGATATTTTCAATTTGAAAAGGAGATAGATCCTAATTTCACTAATTGGATGAGGAGATAACATTCTGGTATCTAATGGATTGGGAGATTCCATTTCTCATACGATTAAGATAGGTGGACCCCACTTTAATGGATAAGGCACTGGGTATTATTTTATGTTTTAAAGTGATATTTTAAAGTGATGTTATTTTTAAACTCATTTTTAGCAGACTTTTGATCACTTAAGTGATTTATAATTTCAAGTTACTTTTTAAAAGTTAGTTGAAATAGTCAAAGTCACTTAAGATGCCCTAATTTAATGTTCACATGTAAACCCTAACTACCTGGTAACCAAATTTTGGGTTATAAAAGGAAGTTAGGGGCTCACTTGTAAAGGGTGACTTTGAGAGAGGAGAAGAATACTTTTGTGCAAGATTTGTTTCAAGAAATAAACTTTGTGTTCTTTTGTGAAGACATTTTTGAGAGTTAATGAAATATGAACTTTGTGTCCCATTCATTATCTCTTGTAGCATTTGATGTTCTTATGTTCATTAGATGTTAGTGTTTAAATCTTGCATACGAATACTACCTTTGATCTTATTTTCAATGCTATTAATATGTTGTTCTTGTTCACAATGATCAAGCTCTGATATCTACTTACTCATGTGTGTTCCCTTTCATTTATTCTTGTTTAGCTGATTCAAACTCTATTTTATTTGAGTTAGTTATTCATTGTTCTTCTTCTTCTCTATGCACTATTAGGCTATGCTTTTACCTAACTATTGTATGCTAATTCTATCCATTTCTTTCCATTTCTTTCCTTCATTACATTTCATTTCCCTCATTCACACTTATTTCCATTTGATGTCCCAAAACACCCCCCATATATAATTTTGAATGTATAGATGTAAGTACATTTCTGGTTTTCAACAAAGGAAACCTCACCTTCATTGAGGAGGGACTTTGTCCCTTGACTATTTCTTATCATTTACATGCTTGAAAATCCATTTTCTAACAAACTGTAAGCAAATAAATTTCCTAGTTTATTTGTAAGCTAACTATATCATGCGCTAATGATATGTTACTTCATATTGTATGCTATGTTTCTAAAAAATACAAGAAATAAACTAAATAACGTAACTTTTAAATTATAAAAGTAACATACTATTATAGTTATTCATTACAATAAATAGGAATATAATTTATAGCAAAAACCTTCAATTTCATTCATACTTTCCACAAAGATTAATGTCACCAAAGTAACCTTCAACTATGTATAACTATTTGGTTTTAATGAATGAACATAAACTAACTTATTATTCATTCCTGTATTTTAGTAAGTAAAAGATTCATTTAACTTAATGGTGAAAAATCAAAATAATGAAGGCATTTATCATTCCTTATTGAATACATGCTTTTCCCATGAATGATATAAAGGAAATAAAATAGCATCAAACTTCACTAGAAATTCATACAATACCAAATAGTTGCCCAATATTTCATCTATTTAAGTAAACAAACAATAATAATATTCTCATTCCTTATTGAATATTTAATTTTCCCATAAATGATACAAATAAAATGAAACAACATCAAACTTTACTAGAAATTCAAACATTCCCAAATAGCTGTCAACTATTATCTTTTCAACAGGAAGTCAAACAATCTTGTTTACAAGTAAATAATCATTACTACTTAAAATATTAATGATGATAATATTTTCCAACATTTTAATAAATGAAAAGCATATACTTCTAAATGATTCTACCTAACAATCATTTCAGATAGGCTTATAAATGAACTAAATACACCCATACAGTCTTGTTTAATACTAACTACATGGTAGTATCTACAATAGTAAAATAGTTTGTAACATAATATCTCAAACCAAAACATGATTAAATATATAAGTTTAAATAGAAAACAAACTTCTTAGAGGGAGCTTAAAATATTAACTCAACTAATGAAAAACCATTCAATCCCTACTTAAACAATGATGGTGCACTAACCTTTCATCCAAGAAACATGTTTACAAAAGTGGAGCTAAAACAAACATGTTATGGGATTACACTTGTAAATAATGGAAATCTCTTCTAGAGATGAGTTAAACGACATTATCAAGCCTTCTAAGATATCATAATTAACAATAATATTGGCCCAAATCCTTGAGAGCTTCCTCAAAACAATGCGAGTTTAAACCATCAATGAAGAACTCAAATAAGAATATTACAAAATTGATACAAAAATACCCTTTATGGGTTGAATATCATCTTTCCATTATACTATATTTTAATACCCAAAAACAAGTTAAACATACGTCCTTAGTGAATGAATATAAAAACAATAATAACTAATAACTTTGTAAATGCAAATGATCAAAACAACAAGCTTCACAAGAATCCATAAGATCAGATAGAACCCAGTTTGTGAACTTATGGAAAAGTCTTTTTTTTTTATCATTTAGATATCAAAATAAACAAGGCTTATTCACCATTAAATTGTCAGATTTAAAACAAGAATCAACAACCCATAAAAACCCATTTCCTTCCCAAGTTTTCTTCACACTTTCATTATAAAAATTAAGGAAAATAGTTCTAGTTTTAAAGAAACAAAAATCAATTATTTAACTCCATGACGAAACATGTTTCAGCAAGCTCTAATGATTTGATTTAATAATCCATCCTACATGCATATTTTCCAACAAAATAACAGACCCAAAAAACTAAGCTAAAGAAAAAACTAGATCTCTCAACTACAACAAAAACCCGTTTGCTTCCAAGTTTATTTTCTTGTTTTCTTCTCAAATTTTCCTAATAAAATCACAGAAAGAGTTCCAGATTTCAAACTAGAGCATATTCCAATTTTCATGTTAAAAACAACAAAAGAAAGAGAGAAATCATATCCCTAGGTTTCCCTTGCTTTCTCCTTCCAACTTCCTTGAAATATGCAGCTTAAATGCCCACAAAAAAATCAACAAAATCCCTAATAGAGCTATTAAATACATAAAAACCATTATAAATAACTTCATAGTTGCATGCGTAGATAAGAAATAGATTTAACAAATTATCTCCTTCAAAACCTTCATGCAAATCTCAATCCAAAAACCAACTTAAATGCGAAAATTCTAAATGGAGGGAGAAACTTGAATGTTTTGGCTTCTAAAGGAAGCTACCAGTTCCCAAGGAACCGTGTGCATTAAAAATCATTTGAGACTATTAGTGCCACGTAGTTTCCACCAATTTAAACCCAAAACCCCATTTATTAAATTTGCACACAATTCGCATGGTCAAATACCATGTTACTAATCAACCAAATATTAAATAATAACAATAACCTTTATCATCTGCCACATGTTCAATGACTAAATTCCATGCAATATACCTTAAATAATTACCTTGAAATATGGTCTATGACCATTATTCATAATTCTAAGGAGGGAGGGACGTTTAACATAATTTATTAACCAACATCAACATTATTTGATAAGTGGTCCAAGTCCAAGTCTCATAACATAAAAATTTAATTACTATGTGGTCTAAGACCATTCCCAATACATCTCAAACTTAATCGATGTAATCCAACTGGTGGTACCTCAAAACCATTCCCAATACCATTATATCAACATTGAAATTTCCTTTATTAATGCAAATTAACCTCAACCAATGCAAATAACATAGGAGTTCTAATACCATACAACAATGCAAATCGGAAAGTGGTCAATGAGTAACCAATGCTATTAATACAACAAACAAATTATGGAGCACACTTAGTCATAACTTACAATATATATATATATATATATACATATATATATATATATATATATATATATATATATATATATATATTAATTAATTATATCACTATCCATCAAATAAAAAATTAGCTATCTAATTCATCTTATCAATTTTTTCACATTATCAAGTTTTCGCTGTTTATCATCGTAACTTAATCAACCATCAACCTTATGATGAAAAATACATTAAATATGAGGTGTGACAAGATCCATCAAAATATAAGATCCAATAAGACACTGTATCAACATATAAGCTTTCTTCATCTAGAAATTCAAAATGAAGAGGTTATAATCCTTGTAGAGGATTTGCAGCAAGATGATGTGTAAGAGCTTTTCCTTTGATTGACTTTTACTAACAAACCCAATATCAATCTCACTAAGTAGAACGACCCAACTTGACATTTTTATTATGACAACGTGTAACTCCCACACTGGAAACATGACCAAAACACAATTTTTTTTAAACTTACAAGATGAAATAAAAAAAAATTACATTATCACTTGGTCCCACATAACAATAACACAATGCTTGAACCAAAACACAAAATGTGTCACTTTGCATGTATCTCTAAAATAAGGAGATGATGATGCCAACTAAACATTAGTAAGGAAAAGTATAATACCGCCAAGATATAAAATAGCTTGTCAATGGGAAGTGGTTCTGATACTTCCACTTATCCCTCCATTAAGGAAGGGAAACTAGCCTTTGGTTCCTCCAAAGAAGTCATTCAACCATGCATGAAAACACATTTATCCCTCCACACTTTTTGCTCCACTAAGACTAGTCTCACCAACCTTTGTTTCCTCCCAAAATAAATAAGAGACCCCATTCACCATATTAACACTTATCCCTCCACCTTTGGCAATGAAAATCCCTAACACACACACATACAAATCATACTGATGCATACAAGAAATAAAACACATCAATCAAATGCACATGCATTCCAAATAGAAACTAATTAATTCCACAGAGAGGGAGAGAGAGAGGGAGAGAGAAGGGAGGGAGAGAGAGGGAGAGGGAGGGAGGGAGAAGGAGGGATGGAGGGAGAGAGAGAGAGGGAGAGAGAGAGAGAGAGAGATTAGCACACACTACCAAGCCTATAAAGGATTGCAAAGGGAACTATGGTCAATCCAAACCACTTATCGCTCTAATAAGGTATGAAGCATAATTTCTTGATTCCACTAGTAAAATAAAAAACATGCCACTTATCCCTCCACCTAGTTTATTCCAAAACCCACTTATTTCTCCACTAGAACAAAGCCCACATACCTTTTGTTCCTCCTTAAGTTCACATAAGGCTTACTTCAGTTTTATCATTACTTATTCCTCCATAATGACCCTACCTTCCCATATACACACAACACACTTGTTAGTCCAATAATGAGTACTAAACAAGTACACAACATATTAGAAAACCACATTAGTACTCAAATAAGAATTTTAAGTATTTTCTTAGCATGATAACGGTTTTTTGGACTTGACATGACTTTACTAAGAATGAAGGTAGAAAAAGGGGGTTAGATACTCATTCTGTTTAGATAAATAAGGAATGATAAGTTCCATATAAATATTCTAAGTGTTAAGGAAGAAATATATGACCATTAACATCGTAAATAATTGTTTTATTAACTCTACATCACAATACAACATTCCATTACAACTACATATAAGTTTCAATATACACATGGAGTAACTAAATTTTATTTTAGTTTCACTTTCTTCTTTCAAAAGGTAAATAAGTACAATAATTCAACCATTTTACAAGATAAGTAAAATTTTAGAGTCCAAATCTCCTCATTATTTCTATTTTTTGTGCTACATGTAACCTGCCAAAATATTGTAAGCATGGTCAGGGAAAGATGTTGACATGGAATTCTCATACTATTTAGCGTAATTCACAATTTATAATTTTATAATTTCAATAAAATATAACCATTTACACATACAAGAGAGGTAAGAAATATTTTTTAATTTCATTTCATTTTCCAAGCTAGAGTGAGGCAAAGAGAGGAGAGAGAAATACACCATTTTTTCCACAATAATTTTTCTCAAAATAAACAACCAAATAAAGATTCATATAATCATATGTTCGTGTCTAGATGTCTTCTCACCAGTTTTTTAACTTAATAAGGGTCCACGATAATGTTTTCTAATTTTGTTAGTAGTTTACAAAAATGTCCAAATTAGCCCAAGTTGTTATAAAAATGCATTCAAAAATTGATTTCCAAAGGTCAAAGCACCATGAGACAAATCCTATACACTCTCATATATATAGGGAATTCATTGGAGTTGATGAAACTCAAAACTAGCAAACAAGGTTTGAATGACAACTACTTTTCTAGAGTAACTAGTCGTAATTGCACTAGTTTGACCTTGTCACCCAACGACCGGAGGCCTACAAACCCCCTTGTAAAACTGGATTAGAAATTTATTTTCTCATAACTAAAGATTGCAAATGATTGTCACAGATAAAAACTGGAGGTATGTGAAGACCAAATTTCATTTCTATGGCCCAAATGGAAAACTAATACCAAATTGAGTTTTTAACTTTCAACAGTGACCTAAGGCTGTAAAAAGGTCTTCAGAGCTCCTATAAGGGTGGTAAAGAATACTTAAATGAACTTGCGATGTCATTCCAAAGTTTTATATAACACTCCATATGACAGGGTACACATTCGAATATTGAATTTCCCATTTTGGGGATTAGAGAGGTGTTTTAGACGTTGTTGAAAATTGCGTTTATTATTTTCTGGCAAGGTAAACATCAAGGTAGTTTTAAACTAGGAACAAGTTTTTCTCGTCATTTCAAGTGGTTTTCGTGATCTAGTATGGATATCCAAGGTAGCCGAACATCTAAGGAGGTAAAATTTAAAATTGGGTTTGTACTCAAATGACATTTCTTTAGTTGTGTAGAAAGGAGAATTTTTTTGTTGTTTTGTATACTGATTCATTATAATTACCTGAAAGCGTATTATTCAATTATGTTTATTTTCAATATCATCATAAAAGAGAAAACTAGGAATATGAAAGTTGTGCAAGAGAGGGAAGAAAATACCATGCTTGTTTGTGAAAAAAGTGGTGTATGTGGGGGCTCCAGGTGGTTTGCACTCACGATCCATTGAGACCACCATTCATTGATGCATTTTGCCAAACAATTTGCGTCCAACCCCAAGCTGTTCGTTTTGTACCCATATCTCACCCAAAGATCCCATTTTCACACAAGTAAAATTATGTTGTCAAAGGATGTAGGATTTGGATTTGGAATTTCTAATGGCATTTGATGAGAACTCATTTCTTTCAAGCACTGTTAAATAATCCACATGCTCAGTGTAGTTTTCAACAATTGTTTTGAGAAGATGTTATTGTCCATGAAGATGCGATCTCCAAACCCAACCAACACAAAAACTATGAAAAATATTCCCTTCTCATGCTTGACAGATGTCCCCAAGCACTTTCTCTTAAAACTATTTGAAAATTCCCATTTTTCCACACGTATGGCATACGATTTGTTGACCACTTTTCTTTTAGGATTTATATCACATAGTTTGTAGGCTTCCATGCTCAACACTAATAAAAATAAAATAATGTAAATTCCATCTAAAACCCACAACCAATGCTAATGAAAATGTTTGAAACCCATAACACTTATGAAATGTGGCCATCTAGAGGAGATGTTGGTCCTTGCAGCCCATTTCCTTCAGACATTTTATCAAATAGATCACATGCCTTGAGTATGCTTTCATAATTCAACACTGGAATAAAATTATTACACAATGCCAAAACCATCCATTGCTAAACTCAATCTCACAAAATTTTGTAACGCGCCCATCTAGAGGAGGTTTTGTCAAAGGTTATGGAGTTAGGATTTACAACTGTCAATTGCTTTTACTTGTAAGTTTCCAATGTGTTTTTAACAATTTTTTTAACATCCTTCCAACAAACCTGTCTTTGTATAGCTTGTCACCATGAAATTTTAATGAACCCCATTTTGTTGAGGAAATGGTGATTTACCACTCTTCCTTCAAATTGGTTCATAAAAAAATGCATCTTATGTTCTTCTATCAGACACATATACAACAATGCACAACCTCAGAGAGGTTTAAATGACAAAGAGCTTGATGAGGGATCGAAGAAATAAGTGTTCTTGGGTAGGGGTTGGATTGCCTTCAGACACAAGAGATCTATGTAAAGTTGGAGAGAATGTCTTAAGATATGAAGGCACAACATGGAGGAGTTGTCAAAGGACTGTGAAACCTAACTTTTCCTTTGCAATCTGCAACATCTGACAAATTTTTTTCTTTCTTGATGGATTCCCATACTATGAATAACCTCTTGCTCCATGTCTCCACCTACCACCTACTTCCAACTACCATCATCACTCCACCGCCAACCTCCACCCACTCTCCTTTTATTTTATTTTAATTTTAATTTTATATAAATTATTTGATTTCAAACCTTGAGTATATGTATCTGTTTAAGCTCATTTATCTGCATTAATATTTTAAATTTTATATTCTAATATCATGTTCTATTTTTTTTAAAAAAATTATCCTTTTAAATCATAGCGTGTGTGAATATATAAAATTTCATTATTCTTTCATTTTACATATAATCTCATTATTATATATATATATATATATATACTTAACCATATAATTTTTTTTTAATTTGTTATTTATTATTATTACTATTTCATCCCAAAACAAAATGACAGTCACATAATAATTAGGAATGAGATCAATGCATCGATAAAATTGAGGCACGGAATTGACAACTGAGTGAAATTTTGATTAACAGACCACAATGAGCTTGGGATGTGGTAGAACACCTTTTTCGGTCAAGCAAAAAAGGAAGGTCACTACTAACTCTTGTTTGATAATTGAAAGTGAATCACTAAAAACTACTAACTCTTTGAGATTCCATGTTATAGCCAATTTTAGACCAACTATGAGGGATTCATATTTTGTAATATTGTTTGTGTAGGGGAAGGCTAAGTGGAAATATTTTAGAATAATATTACCATCTGGTGTGATGAGTAAAATACCAACTCCTGATCCATGAATTTTACAAGATCCATTGAAATATAAGGTCTAAGAAGGCACTGTATCAACATATAAATGTTTTTCATCTGGAAATTCAAAATGAATGGTTCTAATCCTGGTAGAGGTTTTACAGTGAGCTGATATGCAAGAGTTTGTATTTTGATTTCCTTTTGAATAAAAAACTTGATATCAAACTCACTAAGTAGAATAACCCAAGTTCACATTCTGCTTGTGAGAATGGGATTGGATAAAAGATATTTGAGAGGATCTATTTTTACAATGATTTTGGTTGTGTGATTGAGAAAATAGTTTCGTAGTTTGTGAAATGTGAAATCTACTGTTAAACACACTTTCTAAACATGGGAATATTTAAGTTTATGATCAATAAGTGTTTTACTAAGATAATAGTCTCCTTACCCTTTCCCTTGATCATTATGCTGTGCTAACAATGCTCCTATTGCATATTCTGTAACATATGTGTAAAGAAGCATTGGTTTATTTAATATCAGTAGCATGAGAACCTATGGACTTGATAGATATGATTTTAATTTAGCAAAACAATATTGATATTACTGGTTCTACTGAAATTGGAAATATTTTTTAGTAGTTGATTGAAGTGATGAAATTTATCTACCAACTGTGAAATGAGCTTTCTGATTGACTGGATATTCCCTTCAAGACCCCATAGTTACCTGATATTTTGGGGAGGAGACATTTCCATGGATGTACCACAAGGTGGTGTAGAAAATGAGATGGATATAAGTGTGGTATATTTTTATAGGTCCATGCAAAAATATTTTGAAATTCCATAAGGAGTGTAGTGAACTCTATTTTTTCTTTATCAAACAAACTTTCTCCAAGCTATAGACTCTTTGGTTGCTCTGTTGTGTTGATGTTAATGTATATTGTTTCTTCCAAAATTATTTTAGATATATCTCTTTCTGAAAAGGATTTCATTGGTTGATGTAAATATTAAGTTGATGATTAATGAGAGTCCCCTCTCTCTAGTGCCTTAGAATTTTTTCACTAGGAGATATGTCCCTTTTCTTTTTACCATTTTTCATTTCTTATTTTTTGTATTTTTCCAATAGCGCCTCAGCCATGTTTTCACCATGGGAGATGTTATTTTTCATTTTCTTCTTGGATTTTAACCTTTTTGTGGACTGTGGTATTCTAGTTCCTCACCAAAATAGGTAGTTGCATCCAGCTAAATATTGAATCCATTCTTGTGATCAGAAAATGGGATGGGATCCCGAGTCCCAAGAAACTCTTGAATGGCCTCATCATTTTGAAAGAGGTCAATGAAGACATGATTTAGTTGATATTGAATAATTAGTGTAGGATATACAAGTTGTAAGTCAATGGTATTGATGGAGAGGTTTTCAATAAAAAGGTTGTTTCAACAAGGTTATTAAAGAGGCTATATGTGGAACATGTCTCGTCATTGGAATCAGTGTCCTCACCACTAGTCGAGCCATCAAGAAGTATCGATGAATTTTTAAATGTATGGAAACCAATACCATATTGATAAATATTTTCTATGCAAGGCACTGAATCAAGACATCCATTTTCATTTTTCCCAAATTCTTCACATTTCCACTGCATATTTTTCATGATTTTGTGTGCTTTATTATACTTTAATGATTCATAGAAAAAAGTATATCCATAATCATATAACCAAGATCCAAAAGAAATCAAATGCGTTCTTCATCAAGATATCCAAACCTTTTTCATAAAAACTTACCAAGATTATAGATGTGAAGAAATTTGATATGAGGAACATTGGATTGACCTTAACTATGTTGGAATGTTGTGTTATAAGTGTTTTCCTTGATGTAAAAGTTAATTCATGAAAAATATGTTGATGGAGTAGAGCCGTAGGATGCTCAATATGATGGTGATATGGAGTTTCAGATGGTTTCATGATGGCATGAGGTGATTAAGTGAGATTGGCTTGGTCTTGCAAGCCTAGTCAGGTGACCTAGCTAGCCTAGGTGATGGAGTATGGTGGATTGAGTTTCTTGGTGGATTGAGGTGTATTGTAGTAGTATGGAGATCATGTTTGGAGATTTTTTAGGCACTCACATGAGTTTTAGGGTATAGGTCTAGGTTGAAATCCAAGATTTAAGTGGTCATCTAGACAATGTCTAGGTGCTTAGAGGCATGAGGATGAGTTGTAGAGATATATGAGATCATGTATACATGTAGGTGAGTTATTAATGATGTATTAATGTTATTATTACCTTTTAAAGAGGTTTCATGATGAATTATAGTGCTGGTTCAGTTGACCCTATCCTAAAACCATGCAAAACCCCAAGGACTAGTCATGTAAATAAGATGGGATGAGAATATGGAAACCTATTTGAGCCATGATGAAAATTTGAGATGATGAACAGGAGTTTAATCTAGGTATGAAAATAAATTGGAGTCATTCTGAAGAATATTTTGTAAGTTATGTTATTTTTGGTGAAACATGGTCAAGAAGAGAGTGTTTTCTAGCTCGAATTGAACTTTCTGATGCTCACCTTCAATTGTGTGATTTACATGAGAAATTTTGGACTTGAGGGATTATTTTCCATTGAAATAATAAGGTTTAACAAAAATAACAAAGTAATTTCATTGTCACATTTTTATGAATGAATGTTAAAAAGGTAAACAAAGTTTTGTGTGCTTGAAACCCTAGCTCAAAAGTGGTAGGAGATATTTTCTTCATAAGTACCTAAAATTTATTATTTGTACTATTATGATGATTTTATGATGTATAATACTTCTTCCTGTTTTAATAAATGTATGATAGAGCATATGGTGATGAGTGGACCCCACATGAAATTGTAAGTTTGCAAAGAAGTTCAGTTTGGAACAAGGTTGTCCAAATGAGTTGCAAATAAATTAACAATGTTTTTAGTACAGGAGTTGTAATTTATTTCCATGATGGTTTCAGATCATATTTTACCTCCTAAATGGAAAAGCATGCCTTATTTATGAAGACTGGTCCTAAGGTAGTTTTGGGGCATTTTTAGGTAATTTTCATAGAAGGACTTAGTTGAAGGACTTCGACTTGGAGTTGGAAGGAAATGTGATATGTTATGGAAATAGGATTTAAAGGGATTTATAGTGGTATGAGGTTTGTCTCATGAGGATGATATTTTATGGGTCATTCAACTTGATTTGTGGAGAAGAAGGTTTTTTATTTCACAAGATAGATTTGATCTTGCTAAGAAATGGAGTTATAAGTGACATGAAATGGATGAGGTGATGTTTGTTAACATTTTGAGAGTGAATATGGATTAATTTTGTTCCTAGTGAAGTCATTTTTAGGTCTTGAAATTGTCAGAAAGGGTGTAAACTAGTTGAGTTTGTAAAACTACTTTCTGGGTAGCTTAGTTTGGTGAAGAGGGAAGTTGTAGTTTTAACATATGGATGTTTCATGAGTGCTAGTATGCATGGGTGTGATATAAAGGTACCAAGGATTCCAATGAGTGGATACATTAAATATTTGAGTTGTTTTATGTTGGTCCTTAGGCACAAAGGTGAAGACAAGGTCCTGTAAACAACTGTTTTGTGAAGAATATGTGACTTCTTGAGTTAGTTATGATAAATTTGATTGGTGTAAAATAATTAACAACCATGGGTGATGTTTTAATTAATATTTGACATTTTTGGTGAATTTTTGAGCTTTAGTAATCATGGATTTTGTGTTTATGGTTTTAACTCATCTAGGTGATGGGGTTTTGAGCTAGTTTTGTGCTTGTTTGGTGCATTTGGGAGGTTTTTAAGATTTATTTTTCAAACCAAAGGTTTAGGACTGACATCCTTTGGGTTATTTAGTTAGAGTGTATATAAATCAAGGGTTTGAGTTTAAATTTGAATTGGTCTTGTGAGAGGGAAAAAGTGTAACCCATGTGTGTGATTTTCATAGGTATGAATGCATTGATTCTGATATGAAACATTTGGAAAAAGGATGAGGAATGTTTGAGAGTGTGTGTGCAAGGGTATGAAACATAAAGTAGTCTATGAAAGAAGAATAAAGAGCAAGCTAGGTGAATGAGGGTTTGAACAAGGGTTTGAAAGTTGTGAGATGAATAGGTGATATCCATTAGCTATTGCAGAAATAAGACATTAGAGATATATATACAAAGGTGGTTGAGTGGGTGCTTGATAATTTTAAGGGGTTGTATCCTCCTTGTGGAGTTAGTGCTTCACTAAACTAGGGGTTGGTCCTATAAAAAACTAGGGGTTTGTGCTCCTTGTGAAGTTAGTGATTCACTAAATACTTTTGATTTGTGTAATATAATTAGAAGTTTCAGTGGGTTTTCTTCCCTTTGAGGGTTTCCTATTTATATCTTGTGTTATGGTGTCTCTTTCATGGTTGTGTTGATTTGATTGAATGTTATGCACACATTAATGAATGGTTAAATGGTTTATGGTTTAAGTAATAAAATATGAAATTGATTAAATTTTTGTAAGGAATGATTCACCCCCTCCCATTCATTATGATTCCAAAAAAATATGTGGGGATAATGGTAGGTTGCCAAAATGAAGATCATTTTAGAGTTCATACTCGCCAAGACCTTTATCTACAATTTTCAATGTAGGTGGGGTGGGGGAAGTGGATGGTTGAAGCTTTTATTTAGGTTGATTTTGGATTCAATTTTATTATATGAAATCAATCACCAAAACTTAGAAATGATAGGGTTTAACAATAACTGTGTGGATAAAGACTAGAGAAGGTGGATCTAAATATGCGCACAAAGCTTCCTTTCCAAAGAGCCATGAACCTGCACATAGATAAACAACTTTGACAAGAAAAATATTAGATAATAATGGGATGAGTTTCTTGGCAAAGGCCAATCCCAGGAATTAAAGGGCTTTCTTTGACAGATGTCAACTTGTTTTTAAATAATTAAGCTGTAAATAATGATAATAATACAAATAATAAATGATATATATGTAACACTTGGATGTTGGGACTCAATAAATGTCCTCAATGATAGGTTAGGGAGGATTGAACATGTTTTCTAAGTAGATATTGGCCTTTTCACTCTACTTGAGGAGAACCTCTAACTACTTAATGATGTCATCTGGGTTAGGTGTGAAATCAATGGCATAAATATTTAGCTCGTAGTCGATGTAAGATTTCTCTCACACAAATAGTCATTATACAATCGGAAAGTCAAAGATAGTGTCTGGTTTAGAAGCTACAGATTGGCCATGATTATAGGATATTAGGAAAAAAATAGGATATGTAAGAAATGTAAAATATAGGACTTTTTGACAAGGATCTACGTCGATCGAGTAGATTAGTGTCAATCTAGGAAATTGATGTTAATCATTGTGAAGAAAAGATTTGATAGAATATGTTTTCTTAAGTCTATGAGTTTTGATTCAAAAAAAGTATTCTTTGAATGAAAAAACTAGTGATTGATGATTTTGAATTTGATGATGGAAAGTAGTTGTTTCAAATAAGAAAGATTTATGTTGATGGAAAATAGTTGTTTGAATTTGATAATGTGTATAAAAACTACTCGAAAGGGAGTATGAGACCATAAGAGCTCTTGATCACTTCTCGACCAAACCTGGAGAGATTTGGACCCATTACACATGAGCTGGGAGGCTAGAAATTTGGGAATGAATTCAGAATATTTTGGAAAGGGATTGATCTATTTTATATAGGATCAAAATCATTTCAATAGATCTACACTGATAGGCATCGATTTAGGAAAACTACATTGATTTTTTTTAAATTCTAGGAAAATTACTGAATTTGGTTTCAACCATTTCCTTTTCCAGTTTTGTAATGGCTTAAGGGTTGTTTTGAGTTCATGGGAGGGATTTTTAGGTTGTTTGACTTGTATTTAATAATTTAAGTTTATTTTGGGGTTAAAAGTGGTTATAGGTGGTAAAATAATAAATGTAAGTCAGTAGAAACATTAAAATGATCGTGTGTGATTATGAAAGAGTGTCTTAGAGTGAATAAAAACCTATGGGGATTGGGATGACCTAATTCTAGTGTCTACATTTGACCCTTTTGTCATGTGGTTTGTGATGGAAAGGCCATTGAAAAAAATTAGCGAGATGGTTGGATTTATGTTGGATAAGATGCTATGTAGGTGATCCCCCCTCAAAATAGGGGCCATTACAAGATAGTGTGGTGGTCACCAGTTTGAATGAATGGATAGATAAATAAATGCAAGAGTGTGTAAGATTCTATAGGATTGCATTGGTAGATTTATGTATTTCAATTTAGGATGCCCCAAGACTAAGCATGAAATAAGTTGCCACAAGTGTGGGATTACGTGACTGAAAGGTCAAGTGATAGGGAAACCAATGCATTTTTGATTTATAGATGTGTGAATTGTAGGAATAAATGGGAAAAGGTTCCTAAGAGGCTATGGAATGCATCGTTGATTTAGGAGACACAAGCTTGAGATGAGATATATTTCCATAAAGGTGGCCTTACACAACCAAGAAGTCAATTGATAGGGGAACCAATTGGTTTGTTACCTATAGACATATGAAATTTTTGGAAGTGGTGAAAAAAAGGTTCTCAAGAGGTTGTGAAATCTATGGTGAAGTGATAACCCTATTTTTTTCTATGTAGGATAAAATTTTGGAGTTGCAGAGGGTACTTGTGGGACTAAAAAAGAAGAAAATTTTTGAGAGTCTAGATTTGAACAAGGGACCAATGTTGATTTAGCTAATCAGTACCAATTCCAAAAGAATCAATGCCGATTAGAAATCAACGTTTATCAAATCGGTGAGCCTATATAAGCAACAAATAATCATGAGAGGTCATTGTGCTCATTGTGTTTACTGTGCTAAGATGTTATAAAGTTGAGATTTTTGTCAATTTGAGAGATGGAGGATAACATGAGTGGACAGAGGAGACGATGGGAATCTATGATAGAGGTATGTTGAGTTTTTTGGATATTTGATTTAATTTCTATAATATGATATAGGATCATTTTAGATCACTAGGATCAATTCCAATTAGGTATGATTGGTACCGATCTCTATGGATAGGTTCTGATTTGATATGTGTTGATAAGTTTTTTTGGATGGATTTGTTTTTGAATTATAATTACTAATAATTTTTATTATTGTTTTTTTGTGGATGTAGGCTAAGAGGTGTCTGTTGATGAGATATAGAGTGTAAAATTTATTAGGGAGGTTATGAGAGTACATGGGTGACGATGATTGGGAGGTTTTGGAGGTGTTGGGATTAGGTGGATTGTGCCACTACAAAAATGTTCATTGAGATTTAGAGATGATGGTGCATGGACATCTGGATTTTATCCTTCTCAGTCTTGGGACTTTGCTCCTTTGATGATTTAAAGTGACTTGCCAAAGGAGTACTAACTAGTTTAGCATCCTACATACTAAACCTCTCTAAGACCTTCTTTATGTACTCTTCTTGAGATAATATCATCTTCCTCTCCTTCCTGTTCCGAGTTATTCTCATACCAAGGATTTGTTTTGCTACCCCCAAATCCTTCATAGCAAAGGAGTCACCTAGCTACATCTTGAGTACCTTTATTTCCTACATGTTCTTCCCTACAATAAGCATATCATCCACATACAAGCACAAAATAATATAACCACCATCAATAAACTTCTTGATGTACACGCAATGGTCTGTGTGACACCTGGAGTAACCCTGCTCCTGCATAAAACTGTCAAACTTCTTGTACCATTGTCGTGGAGCTTGTATTAGGCCATACAATATTCTTCTTCAACTTACACACTAACCTCTCTTTATATTTGACCTATGAACAATCTGGCTGTTCCATATAGAATTCCTCCTCCAATTCACTATGAAGGAATGCAATATTCACATTCAACTGATCTAAGTGCAGGTCTTCTACTGCTACTAAACCAAGAACAATCCTAATAGAAGTCATTCTAACAACAAAGAGAAAAAATTTCATCAAAGTCTATAGCTTTCTTCTGTGCAAATCCCTTGACCATCAACCGGGCCTTGTATCTTTTCTTGCCTCCATATTCCTCTTTGATTCCATACACTCACTTGTTTTACAATGCTTTCTTGCCATCGGGTAGCTCCACTAGATCCCAAGTATGGTTTTCCATAAGACATCTATGTTCTTCATCATTGGCCTGCTCCCACTTCTTCCTGGCATCCACCTGCATTGCTTACTCAAAGCACTTTGACTCTCCATTTTCAGTGAGAAATAAATTATTTAAAGATGGAGTAAATTGTTCATGTTCCCTTCTTACCCTAGAAGATCTTCCCACCTCAGGAGTTTGGGGTTCCTGATGAGTAAGTTCCTGAACTGGCTATGCTGGAACATGTTGCACCTGAACTGGCCCCTTGGACACCTTATTGTCTGTAATGTCATCTAACATTGTGTATTCTTTCTTTGATTCCTCTTTCTATTCATGCAACTGATCTTTATACATGAATTTTTCATTAAAGACAATATCTCTAGACCGAAATATTTTCTTGTCCTTAAGACTCCAAACACAGAAACTAAAGTCATCCTCACCATATCCAGCAAAGGTGCATTTGTCAGAATTAGCCTCTAACTTGGTTCTATAATCTTTATCAATGTGAACAAATACCTCACATCCAAATACTCTAAGAAATGAGTAATCAATTTTCTTACCAGACCAAACCTCCTCAGGTGTACCTCCATCCAAAGCCATAGAAGGTCCCCTGTTAATCAGATAAATAACTATGCTCACTGTTTTTGCCCAAAACATGAGTGACCGCCCCGTATTTAACCTCATGCTCCTAGCATGCTCCATGATTGTCATGTTCATTCTCTCTAACACTCGATTTTCCTATGGAGTATTTGGAACTGTTCTTTGCCTATAGATCCCATTTACTGAACAGTAATCAAGAAATTCATTGTTGCAATACTCCCCTCCATTACCTAACCTGAGATCATTTCAACTTGAGACATGTTACATTCTCAACCAAGGCTTTTCATCTTTTGAAGGTTTCAAACACATCAGATTTCTTTCTAATGCAATATACCCAAACTTTTTAGTTGCACTATCAATGAAAGTGACATAATAATATGAACCACTAATAGAGTTTACCTTAGTTGGCCTACATACATCTGTATGCACTAAATCCAACTTACCCTCCTCCCTGGTAGGTCCAACCTCAAGGAATCTCACCCGCTTCTATTTTTCATAAACACAATCCTCACAAAGGTCTAAATCTAACTTCTTTAATCTAGGCAACCTGTCCTTTATAATTTGCATGCCCTTTTGACTCATATGACTGAGTCTCTAGTGCCACAAAGTTACATCTCCATATGTAGCAACTAAATTAAATAATCAACACCACTGGTTAAATACAAAGTACCGGTTTTCTTACCTCTTGCAACCACAAGATCTCCCTTAGTAACCTTCCAAGAATCCTTTATAAAACTGACCGTACAACCATCACTGCCTAGCTGACCCGTTGATATCAAGTTCTGCCTCAACTTAGGCACATTCATGACATCCTTAAGTAGCCATGTGTTCCCATTCTGCATTTTCACCCGAACACAACCTTTCCCTACTATACTGCTTAGTTCATCATCACCAAGATATACATGTCCAAAATCTCCTTGACCAAAATCAGTAAAGTAATGTCTATGTGGGGTGGCATGGAAAAAATCCCCTAAATCTAACACCCAAGACTCAAGAATATTATCTAAAGAAAGAATTAAGGCATCTTGACAAACATCACCTGCTGCCACATTTACCTCTTTAGTTTCCTCCTTGTTCTTCTTATCCCAAAGACCTAGAAATCTTTCTTAGCATGACCAACCTTCCCACAGTGCCAACATTCTAACTTACTCTTGGACTTTGACCTTCTGTGATCATTCAACTTCCCATGATTTACTTTCCCTCTATTCTTTTGTCTCCCTTTTCTCTCCACCGTCAAAGCGTTTCCAGAAGTATAAGAATCTCCGGTGCTCTTCCTTCGCATTTCCTTGCTTAAGATCAAACCTATTACATCCTCAAACTTCAGCTTTGAATTATTAGAGACTGAATTACTTACATCCATAACTAAGCTATCCCAGCTATCTGGTAAGGAGCACAAAATCAACAAAGCCCTGACCTCATCATCAAAGTCAATTTTTACTGAGTTTAACATACAACTATATTAAATTCATTCAAATGAACAACAATAGAACCATTCTCAGAAATCTTAATATTAAATAAAATATTTCATCAAAAATATTTTATTAAAGGTAGAGGGTTTTTCATATAACTTCCCCAACACACTCATGAGACCTTATGTGGTCTTCTCCTATGATATATTGAAAGCAACTGAAGATGCAAGGCATAATTGAATTTCCCTAAGTTCCTTTCTATCCAACAACTCCCAATCCTCATCTGACATGGCTGTAGGTTTCTTTGCTTTCCCAACCAAAGGAACATGGAGGTCCTTTTGATATAAGTAATCCTCCATTTGCATCTTCCACAAACCAAATTTCTACCCATTGAACTTCTCAACCCTTGATCTGCCCTCATCCGCCATAGCTCCCACTCAAGCTAAAATTTCTATGTGATTTACCACTTCAACAAAAAATCACCAAAGCTCTGATACCGGTTGTTAGGAATTAGAGAAAAAATATGTAGAAATAATTCCTCAAACCACAACAATAGGAAACTATATAGAAAAATTATACATGTAGAAATATAACAACATAAATAAATAATACACAAAAGAAGACAAGACAAGATTTAACGTGGTTCACCCAATGTGGGCTATGTCCACCAATAACTTGCTCAGATTTTATTATCAATAAGAGTAAAACAACTCCCACAGTCTTCTCTCAGTTATGAACTCATAACATAATTCCAAAGATGATAAATCACATCTAAACCACAATTGACACCCAATTGCTTAACCTTGATCACTCTTGATCACCTCTTGATCACTAAGACTCAATACCTATTGAATGCACAAGATATCTTCAAGATACCCTAACAAATCTATTTATAGGATTACAATTTTTTAAGAAGTCTAAAAACTGACCCTAGAAGTTTGAAATTCATGACCTTTCATCTTCCCATGGTTGGAAAAGAAACTGTCATGACCTTTCATCTTCCCAATTCAAACTCCACACTTCAATACTGATTTGAGAAGATCAAAAACAAGCTCCACACCCCAACACACTATGCCATCTTTTAGGAAAACCAATACCAATCTATTCCAAATCCACATCTTCTTCCACTCAAGAGACATCCAAATACAAGTCTACTCAAGTCATCTTCTTCTATCAATCAAAATCTAATCCCTCTTTGGCCCTTGAGAAATAAGGTCAAACCTTCCCCTCATCTACATCATCAAACATATTCTAAATATTCCAATATTGGACCTATTTCTTCCAATCAACCTACTATAGGACCAACGACCCATATTTGATTTAAATACATTCCTACTGATGTTGTCAAAAGTGAATACTGATTGATTTCTTTTAGAATGAAGTTACTAGTGATCAAAGAATTCATGGGGCTACACACGATGACATTCCTCTAGACAATTATGAGCAAGGATTATTTTTTGACCTCGATGCATTTGTGTGCTATGGGGAGAGGTTGATTCCTTTTGTCAAAAATAGAGGAAGATATTAAGATCATCAAACTTGATCCTCCTCTTATTCTTCCATCTTCACATTCCTCATTACATTGAGAAACACCCGGGTCTGTCATTGATTTGGCCCTGACCTATTTTCTTATCACCCTAGATCCTTCGTTACATATTACAATTCCTCAATCACAATCTTTCCTTAGGTCACCTCCTGCTATCCCATGATCTTCTTCTATATGTGGGCCACCTCCTAGTAGCCCTTCATATTCTATTTGTGGGTCACCTTCGAGTAGCCCTTTATCCTTTATTCTTGGGCCATGTCCTATTAGCCCTTTATCTTCTATACTTGGGCCACATCGAAGTGGCACTCCATCTCTATTTATGGAAAACCTCCGGATAGTCCTTCAGATAGTAGTTCTTCAGTATTTAACAGGTGAAATAATGAAATTTGGGATTAAGTATGGAAAATGTACCGGATAGCCTATCATTTTCAAGATTCAGTCTTACACATAGAGTACTTGGGCCACATCCTAGTAGCCCTTCATCTTCTATCTATGGCTCACCTCCTGGTATCCACTTTTCTTCCATCTTGGGGCCACATCCTAATATCCCTTTATCTTCTATCTGTGGCTCACCTCCCGGTAGCCCATCCTCTTTAATTCTTGGTCCATATCCTCTTTTTCCATCATATCATCATTCTATCAAAAACTGTGGCAAGGCCACCATCATCCCTAATGTTCTTATTATTAATCCTAAACATCCGCTTTCTTCTCCTACTTCTCAGGATCAAACAAATCACACATTGGTTTATATGAAACCCAAACAGTTTCTTCATCAAGCTAAGATCAAAGCTCCGAAGAGTTCCAAAGTTGCCAACAAGTCAAACAACCATAAACTTATAAATCAAACGTGATTCAAGAATGCACACCAATTGAAACCATCAAGTATGACAGTAGTCTGACCTATTACCAAGTACTTGATAAAGTGACTTGAGAATGGTACCCTAAGTGGAAAAGGAGTAGGGATAGGGGAAATCAAGATCCCACATACAAAATCCATGTTGAAAAATAAGTCATAATCACTTATCAAATATGATCTCACTACGATCATCGAGATTGGAGATAATATTACTCTTGATAAGCAAATACTCCTAGTCTCCCTTATCATAGAAATCACAAACATCATTGTTGGATCCTATCACACAGATTAAAATTTTTGGTCCCAAATTTCCAATCACTCATCTTTATCGCCTTCTCCCTTCGTGGTTTTCCCTTCGCAAAATCGTCAAAAATCTAAAATAATCAAAATAATTAAAAAAAATAGAAAATGTTAAAAAATTACCAAAAATCAAAGGTACAAAGATAAAAAATTGCAATCAGGTATTGGATACACATGAATGTTGTGTCTTCCACTTTCTTTCCACAAGTCATCCACCATTTTCATTCCTTTGGTGATCTTTTGTGTAGTCTATTCGTGCTCAAAGATGTACGAGTAGATCCAATGTTATGATTTCATATGAAGATTGGGAGCATATGCCAATATGTATTTTATCCTGATGATCCGATGATCTTTTATCACCTTGGTAAATTAAATAATGATTGACCTCTTAGAGATCATCTCACTATCTTCATTTAATAAACTTGTTGCAAAGACCATTGGGTGTATTTGTCGACACTAGCCAATGTCATCATCATAATTTCATTCCGCATCAATTCCATCAAGCCATCTAAACAATGTTCTTGACCCCTTATAAAAAAAATCAAGAGAGATGAAATAAGTTTTCAGAAAGCAAAAAAATCAATAAAAAAAAATAAAAAGAAAAAAAAACTATAAGTCTCTCTTGGGGTATTTAATATCTTTACCGGGGCTATGGATGCCTGGTTATCAATAGAGAAATGTTGCACCATTATAATCTAAACATCTCCGTCGGGGCTATGGATGCCTGGATGACAATGAAGCTTGTATGACTCCCTTCCACCCTCCATTCACAAATCACCTATCATGAATCATTCCTACACATGAAGCTAGTTTGTACTTATTTCCTATTAAATATTCACTGCAAGAGGTAATTAATTTCCACATGTGTTCACACAAATGCACCTATGGAATAAATTTCCTACACAAAGTCCTAAGATGGTTCTTCGTATTGACTTCGATGGAGGTAGTAAATGTTACAATCAAGTACACTGCGGGGTAAACGGGACTAGTATGTTACTAGGTTTTGTTTGGATCTTGTTCAGACTTTTGCTATAATATGTATTTTTGTCTCATGATTTGTGCCTTTGGCCCATCACATTTTCATCACCACTCTTTTAGCTACATTTTCCAAATCCATCCATAACATCCACATTGGTCTTATGATTGCAAGTTCAATAACATCCATGTGTATAAGATTTCCTTTTTATCATGTTTTGAGGGAAAATTTGTCCCTTCTTTTAATAAAACAATCTTCTAGTTTTTTTCTATCATGTGTTTCTTTGCCAGCTTGTACTATGGGCATGCTCGCTTGTCTAATTAGCTCTTCATTGGCTTGTGTTCATAATCACGCTGAACCTATCCATCTTGGCCTTGATCTAGATGTTCTTCCTCTTGTATATACGTGCAAAATTTTCCCTGTATGTACGTGCTAACAATAGATCGCTCCTAAGTACTTTCTGACATTTCACTGGGGGCAATCTCATAATTACATCTTCATTTTCCTATACATATCTTTGGAAAACTTAAAAAAAAACCTTAAAAATTCACAAAATCCTAAAAAATCCAAAAAAATTGGTAAAATATCCAAAATCCCATCAAAAAATTAGTAAAAAGCATTCACGCATCTGAATCATTTATTGGACACAACATCCTCAAACATCAAAATTTATCCTACGAAACATGTTTTCTTTGGTCCTCACTTGTTCTCATATGCATGACTTGCAGGGATCATTACTTTATCTACCTACATTAACAAAAACTGGTTTGTTTGGTGTATCTATATTCCCTTGCACAAGCATGAAATGCTTGGGGAAATTTCATAAGTGCACCATTACTTTTTCATGGGACTTCTGTGTCTTGTGTTTTTTCACCTCTCATGTATCCTTTCTTGGGGTGCCATTTTTAACCCTTATCATTAACTTGAACATTTGGGAACTATTATTAGATAATAGAAACATTGGTAGAAATGTCTTGAATGTTATTTATTTGAGTACACTTGTTTGTGCTTGTTTCATTGTTGGTCTGTTTTGTTTACTTTCTCGTATAGAATTACATTATGTATGTTTCTTTGAGTTAGTCCTTACATGTTCATATTCAATAAAGAACCAATGACATAAATCATATAGAAAAATGATGAGAGAAAGATGTTTCTAAGCCAACTACTGTGCCTGTTATCTCCATATGCAAGTTTTTCTTACATCTCCACTTTTCATCATCACCATTTTCTTATATCAAAATTTTTATTTAACACCACATGGGGAAATAGGGATTATATTTATACCCTGTGTCCTCCCCCTTGTTTCTTCTATCCGTTGAAACACCGACTTTTGACTTCCCGCTCACTCACATTTCACACTCGCCTACTAATCTTATATCGACTCTTCTTATTTCCTTCTTCTTTTTGATTGTCGATCGACCTCTTTCATCACCCCATCGACACTCGAGGGGGTATCCTTCATTCTACTATTTTTTTTTCCATTCCTTCAAAATTTACTTATATAGTAAGACAACAGATGTCTACTATAGATTTGAAGTGAGGTAAGCATTGCTTGCATGATACACCACCCTAAAGAGGGGCAAATGTAGACACCTAAATTATGCCTACAAAGTTATTAATACTAAAATTGTACTAATTACCATATTTTCGTCATTTCCATTATAATTAGTGATTTTTCACTAATTAACCAACATTTCTTACCCCCTTCATCCAAAAAAGGTGAGATTATGTTGAGAACTTTGTACCCTTGACAACCCTTCTAAATATGTTCAATGTATAAGCCACTTTACTACAAATCCTAATGTGAAAGTATCCTCATGTCCAAACAAATGATTAGCGATTAAAAGAGCTAATTAAGCCTATTTTTCCCTTGTTTTGGTCAATGAGGAACCCATACAATATTGGTCTCAAACCCCTCTTGGTGGAACCACTCAAAATCATCACTATCCTCCACAACGTCTCACAACTGTCAAAAGCTTATCCTAGCCTCCTAGTTGACCCTAAGAAGTTGATTAAGGCTCCATCACCTCTTAATCACTTGGCCTAATTCACTAATCATGATTAACAAAGATTAATCTGATCTAGAAGATTCTAAGAGTAATTAGAGTCCCACATGCACCAAGATGCATTAGTTTTACTCAAAGTAAAAACTATAAAGAAGATGTGAAGATACTTCACCTTCCAATACTTTACACCATGCTTTGATTTGCATCACATATAATAAATATGATAATATAGCCAAGCTCAATCCTTGCCTAAAACCTTCAATTAAATGTTAGTAGATGAATATCTAAATGCTGAATTAGATTTCAAAGTAATTTGGAGAGGTCAATTTCACCATTGTTTGGAGTAGCAACCATACCCATTTGATTACCCTCTTAGGTCTATTTAGGCCCATGTTAGGTAATTGAACATATTAGTAGGCATCTTTAGTTATATTTTGAACTATATTCATGTTAGTTAAGCATTCCTTTAAGCTTCTATCTTAATGCTACATTCCTAGACTTAGAACCTTGACTAGAGGTGGCAATGGTGTTATACCTTCCTTAGTTAGACATGTATATTTTGCTTTGTACAGTCTTAGGGTGCTTCCAAACAGCATGCAAAGTGGGACTCTCATTCTTACCATTTCCATTCATAATCTCAGTTGTTTCCTCTAACTAACGTAACATTTATTACCATTTTTGGTTAATTAAAAATGCTTTTTTTAGATTACCTAACCCCTTCTCACATTCAAGATGCCACTTTATCTACGAATCGTAAGTTCAAAATCCTCTTCAAAACATGCAATTAAAAGTTTATTAGCTAATTAAATTCTATTTTTCTCATGATTTTTAGAGTCAATATACCCTACTATTGTACATCAAACCCCTATTCCAACCACTCAAAATCATGCCACTGTCTCTCCACAACTAGATCTCAGTGAAGAATTCAAAGTGCTTATCCTAGCCTCCTAATGTACCCTATAGTGGTTGATTAAGGCTCCTCACATCCTAATTACTTGTTAATTCACTAATTATGATTAGAAAATACTTAATCATGATTAGCATCCTTAATCTCAATTTTCAGATTTTAGTTCACCATATGCACCAAAGGTACAAGTTTGTCCATTGAAGAGTGTAAATGTGCTATAAAGAAGGACTAAGTATCTACACTTAAATTTTACACCATTCTTGTGCATCAAGCATCACACCTATAGCCTGAATATGGATTTACCTATGCCACAGTTCAATCCTTGATCCTTGAGTAAAGCTTGCGCCTATGCATTAAGGTCCATGCCTCTCTAGCCATGTCTGTGCCCTATTGACTATGAAAGTTTGACATAGATGTGCCTATGATTTCAAGCTTGTATATGTGCTTTAAATGGCATGCCCATGCTTCAAAACCCACACTTGTGCACTAAAACCCACGCCTATGCACTCAGGTAAATTAAACATCATTAGTAGGCATGATTTTTAGTTATCTTTTGTAGGATCTCTATTCATGTTAGTTAGAGCATTCTATTAAGCTTCTATCTTTAGTGTTACATTTACTAGATTTCAGAGCCTTGTTCCTAACAAAATGGAAATAGGTGATTAGCCTTAGTTATCTCATGTAAAAATTGGCTTAAGGTTTGATAAGTGATTTTTCAGGGTGCTTTCATTTGACATTGGAATAGGGTGGGTATGTTCTAAACTTGCACCTAGTGTGATCTTGAGAATCAAAAAGCACCTCTAAACCACTTTTTTCTATCTTGGGAGTAAGTAGGAACAATCCTCATTCATTTTGTGCTTAAGGGAATAAATTATCATTTTTGACATGTAGTTGATCTTTTAGTTTAAGACCTTTTTCACTTGATAAAAAATCATGGCTAAAATTTGTGCATGTTCTTCCCTTACACCTAGTGTGATCTTGGGAATCAAAATCAATTTTAATCTTTCATTAAGAAGCACCTGAATTAATTGGGAATCAACCTTAAATTGTAAAGTTTTATGGTAGTTAATTGATTTATAAGCTTTTTATTGTTATCTAATTGGGTTGTTTTTTGTGTATGTTATTCTCTCACATCCTTGGATGATCTTGAGAACCAAAAATGACATTCAATCCTCTTTTTATGATATTTTAGATATTTTTGAACTACTAACCATTTGTGTGAAGGACCTAAAATGCTAGCCAAAGAAATGAAGGAATCTATTCAAACCAAAATTTAACTTTCACATGTGCTTGTAGGTTGCCAATGGTGAGTATAAACACCATTGCTTAATCCAAAAGATAAAAAAATACACCAACACCCCATTCAAAACACCGTATTGCAGGTTTCGGTTAAGAGTTACGGGTCATCCGCTTTAAACTAGGACATAACCCCTTTGGCATAAGCCTTAAGCTACAACAATGGGGGTGGTCCTAGGAACTCCTAAAGTAGTTCACGCAAGATGGAACCTTGTGAACAAAACAAGCAAAGTGCTCCACACTACCCAATTGACTAATACTACCTTGAAAGTTTAGATTCAAAACTATCTCCATTGTGGCCCCAATGATAATATAACTAAACACACTAGTTCCTCATTATATTAGAAAGGGGTAAAGTAAATCTGGGATACTTCTTGGGAAACCTTAGCAAACCGAGCTTGTAGAAGATATCTTGTGACACATAGAGATAGAGAACCACCTAGGAAAGCTTGTCGGCTTGGAGCCAATTTTTTGTTTTAGTTTTTATACTTGAGAGATCGCAAAAAGTGAAAAATTTGTAGGAATCAAACTCTTGTTTTTTAAAAAAGGGAAAGAATCTATTAAAGTTGAAACCGTGTGACATTTCATCACAAATCTATTTAGTGTTACTTTTTCCTAGTTTTTCACTTGTCCTAAGACAAGGCGAAACTCTACCAAAGTTATACAAAGTATTTTTCAACACCACTTGGTCTACACTTTTGTTTTCTTGTTGCCCATTTTGAGATAAAAGAAAACAACATATATGGATACCTGACTAGAAATAATCATGTCCACCACTTTTGTAGTCTACTTACATGACGAGGTTGCAATTCTGGAATGCAAGTGTTGAAAGTGTGAATGGTACGTAATCAATTTCTAGTAGCCCCTCTTGTCTCAAAACCATATTGAAGACTTATTATCATTTTAGTTAGGTGGTATCATCATTGAATTATTTTGAGTTGTTATGCTACCTGCATTATAGCCATACAATTTTGATATTTATGTTCTTGTTTCCATTGTGAAACTTGACTTAAATCTCTATATTGTATTGTTACACTTCTCGCACACGTAGTAATAATCCTTGATATAATTAAGCGATGTAGTTTTTACAACCTAGACTTTGTCTTGAGTTTTGTGAGTGTTGAGGTTACTTTGTTAGCATCGTTATAACGCCATTTTGATACTAAAATCTTGCTTTCTCGCAAAGTTTGATTACATGTCCAAATAGAATTGTTACACTGCTCACATTTGTATCATCCATTTTACAAGACTTAGACTTTGTTAGTGTTTAGAAACTGGATTTTAGTCTACCTTGTTACAAGATTGCTTCAACACTCTCTTATCATTTAGGTTTTGTTTGTTATAAAATTGGCCTAACTGGTGATATTGTGTTGTCACTATTTGTTTCAAACCTATCTCAAAAAATCATAAGGATTAAACTTTTTGGTGTGACTAAATTTGAGCATTATACATCATTGTATTATTCTAGATAAACTTGTGTCATATATTACCTTATTAGGGTAGGTCATTATTTCATTCTTTGGTTCCTTAGGTTCACATTGACCCATTGGATTTTGTGGTTATTTTATAGTCACCTTCTTTGTGACAATTTAACGTCGTTACGCCACCAAAATTTTCCTAGGGTCCCATTTTTAGTAAACCTTAGTGGAAATTTTTCATGTTGTATCTCCTATGTCGAGTATTCTTACTACGAGAATGGAATCTCGAAGATTAGGAACTGATATATTTTGAGGTGACAACCCTATTTTAGAGGATAATATCATGGTTAACCATAGTGGTGGAGAGGAGGATTCTCCCCATATGAATATAGAGTGTCTTCTTGCCAATTTCGATGATTACATTTTTCAAAAGAAACATGAGATTATTATGCATGTTATGGAACTAGGAGCTAAGTTACCTTCCACAGTGGAACCTTCTCTCATTTCATGTAATGTTTCAAGGAGAAAAAGAAGTAGAACGACCTCATCATACTGCTAGTGAAATATTAAACCCATTCCATGCCTCTACTTCTGCATGGCATAATAATGAGGAGATACTATTTAAAAATGATGACAATACCTGTTATTAGAATACATTGTGAAGATAACAAGGAACATGTTCATCATGCACAACCTCCTCCTAACAAACATCATAACAAAATACTTAAGTCAAGTGGTCCTCCCTTGATTTTTAGGTTCTACCTTATTTACCGCCTCGACAACCTCCTCCTTCATTTAAGATCTGGGTGAATCCAAATTCTCGTAAGTCAACACCCATGTCAAAAGATTCATCTCAAAAAATGCTTGTGTCAAAATATTCCCAAGTCGGCACTCGTCGTTAGCAGATCACCTAAGTTGATCCTAGTACGTTACAATTTTTCGTTGTCAACTCTTATGTCAAAATCATCTAATTTGACTCCCTGATAGGTGTCATTATTCCCTTCATTTAATTAAATTCTTGTTGATGTCATATCAAGACTAGGTCAACTATGTCTAACAGCCTATATGGCATTACAAGAAGTAATCTTATCGATCTACAAGTTGACTATAGTTATTTTTGTATTTTTTGGGGGATCTTTTCAATGTCTTATAGGACCATGCTATAGGTAAAACATTATTTAAATCATACTATGAAAACTTGCTGAAAGTAAACACACTGAAAGCTTTACTGAAAGGAAACACATTGTGTACCCACATAGACCATATTAACACACTTTCTGTCTGAAATGCCAATCACACTTACGTTCTGAAAGTAAACACACTTGCTTTTGGAAATAAACCTCACTCCCATGGAGTTTAAGAATGCTTGAAAATGATTGCAATGGAATATAAGAATCCCTAAGGTATCTAAATCTACATGGCCAGGAACAAGTCTACAACAGAGTTGTACATCACTGGAAGGATTAAAACAGATAGAGACATTACCATGTTAGATCTAAGCTATTTGCTGAAGGACATATGAAATACCAAATAAATTTGCTAAATATTTACAATGGTCCTTGAGAGGAGTGGCTAGCCGCTTACTCCTTGCTGCAAACTTGAGGAATAGTTGATACAACTTATTTATTCTCTCAACCTCCATCCAGGAATGGATATTTTACTTGATAAATACATTGTGGTATTACATTTGAAGACGTAATCGAAAAATGGAGTCTAAGTACTTAAGTCTATATTTCTCTTCTATGGAGACTCTAAAACTCTATTCTCATATCATATTCATATTGATTATATAGTCTATCTAAAAAACTGCAGGTCTGCTTTTGCATGATACAAAAAATGTCATTGGTGATGGGATAGTTGTCTCTAAGCGATTACTGATGAAATTCACAATCATGGCACAGAATTTGATGCTGAGTCAGATTGTGGCTGATCAGACAGCTGTAGAGTATAAACTATCCCTGGATCTGCGTTCAAAACCTCTATCTCAATCAATATCATCCATGATTGAAAGGGTTGTTAGATGCAAAATATCCGGATGTGGTTAAGTACCCCTAGATAACTTCCACCGGTTCTGGAGACTTCAGATGCAAGTTTCATAACCATCATGGAAATCATTAGAGGATCATGAATTACCGTGAGAGTTCCGGATCACATATACCCAGGAGTTCATGGAACTTAGGTTTGATCGCATTAAAGGTCACTAAATATTGACAAGTGTTTAAGATTAAAACACTATAGTCTGAAAGTTCCTAGTAACTAGATGATGACTATGTGATGGAGACTCTGGAACTAGCTTGGAAGTTTCCAGAACTGAAAACTGTGTGGGAACTTCAAAGATGCCTTTTCCCAATCACGAAGAACATACTGAATGCAAATCTTGGATAATCGTTTCCTCAACTAATTAGACCTGCTAATTACGTGTGTACAGGAGGGGAACTAAATTTCAAACACACACTTCGTCAGGTTATTTCAGATACATCTGTTAAACATTAGAATCAACATCAATCAAAAGACAGACTAATCTATATCCTAGACATCATATCAACATCAGACTAAAAGTCATCAAAATGCAATTCTACATACTTATGATAATAATGGAGACCTAAGATTTAGATCATATATTATACATTAATCGGGCATATTCTAGCCTCATCACTCCCATGTCATAAACACCTCAGACGACTCCTATGTCACAATTTTATGTCGATTTTAGATGTGATCCTCGTTGTTTCCAAACAATATGTCATCTTCTAGGAAAACCAATGCCAATCAGTTCCACATCTACATGTTATTATACTCACGAGACATATAGATCCAAATCTACTTAGTCTCTTGAGTCATCTTCTTCTCAATCTTCCACACCAGTTGGACCCGTTTCTTCTAGTCAACCTCCCATGGTCTAAGAACAACTACCCATGCCGATTGATTTCTGTCAGAATGATGAAGAAATCATAGAGATCATGGGATCACATGATGACATTCCCCTAGAGGATCACATGCAAGAATTATCTTTAGTCCTTGATACATTCGTTTATTATGGGAAAGAGGTTGATTCCTTTTTTTAGACCCTAGAGAAAGACCCTAGGATCGTCAAACTTTATCCACCTCTTATTATTTCATCTTTGCATTCTTCATTACGTGATGAAATGCCTAGGTCTTGCATTGATCCATGGCCTATCTTCTCATTACCCAATCATTCCTTATCTATCAAGATTCCTGCATTACAATCTCACCTCGGGTCACCACCTGGTAGCCACTCATCTGCTTCTATGTGTGGCTCACCTCTTGCTAGCCCACTTTATTCTATACTGGGGGCACATCCTAACTCCCCCATCTTTGATTCTTGGGCCAATTCCTAGTAGCCCATCATCTTCCATATATGGGACACCTCCGGGTAGCCCTTCACCTTTAGTCTATGGGACACCTCCTAGAAGTCCTTCATCCTCTTTTATACTTAGGGCATGAAAAGAGTTTGCGATAATTGAATTGGAAACGAGGCACCACAAAGTAGTTGCACTCCAACAGAATCGTGAAAGCTCTAGCAAATAGCAAGGAAAAATGATCAGTAATGGAAGAACTTGCTCAACAGAAACAAAGCTTGCACATAGAGGAAAGATAGCGGAGTGTCTTGGCATACTCATAAATGAATAGAAAAGCGGGGTACATATAGGGTGCTAAGTAACCCTAGTGCATGACACATATGAAACCCTAAACCTAACCCATATTAGATGACCCTCCATACATGAGAGGAGGACACATAGGATAACTCACACTAACACCCCCCTTCATCGAAGCTGGGGTAGCGGCTGTGATGAGTCAGACAGAAGAGGAAGACACTCCTAAACAACTAAGAAAGATGTGTCAATGGGGCCTGACAACTAAAGGCCTGATAAGGTGCCCATATACAAACAACAAAATCTACCTAGAAGAAGAAGAAGAAAAGAAGGACTACATAGCCCTAAGAAGATGGGCAGCTGCAGAAGACCTCACCCTAAGAAGAGACCGTAAGTGAAGAAACTTCATCTTAGTGAAGGGCTTGGTGAATAAATCTACAATCTGTTTAGTTGTCTGAATGTACTGAATGTCGATGATGCCACCATGAATAATCTCCCGTATGAAGTGCATATGGATCTCAATGTGCTTCGTCCACTGATGCTGAACTAGATTTCTGTAAATAGAGATAGTGCTTGTGTTATCACAATAGATAATGGTAGGCCGCTGAAAGTGGATGCCAAACTTTGTCAGAATACCCTGTAGCCAAATAGCTTTTGTGGCAGCATTAACTGTTCCTCTATATTATGCTTCTGTAGATGATATCGCAATTTCATTCTCTTCTTGCTAGACCAACTAATAGGATCCGAACCAAGAGAGAAACTGTATCCAAAAGTAGATTTCTGATGATCTAAGTCACCGGCCCAATCAGAATATGTGAATCCAATCAAGTCAATATCAACCCCTCCATGATAGTGTATGCCATCAGCATAAGTGCCACGAACATAATGAAGGATCCATTTAGCTGCTTTCCAATGTAGCTCATGTGGCTCCTGTATGAATATGGACATGATCCCAATAACATATGATAAATCTGGTTGAGTGTGAGTCAAGTAGATCAAGCTCTCCACTAATTGTCGGTAAAGAGTATCCTCAACCAAGGGAGTAGAGCAATCTAGAAACCAACTTAACCTTGGAAATAAAAGGAGTAGGAGAAGACTTGAAATTGGACATCTGAAATTGAGCTAAGCAAATCAAGAGCATACTTCGGTTGCGAAATCACAGATTCCCGAGTCAGATTGTGAAATCTAGATCCCAAGAAAGTAATGAAGCAGACCTAAGTCAGTCATGGAAAACTTGTTGGCTAAGGTGATCTTCACAGAATCAATAATAGAGGAAGAGCTACCTGTGATCAACAAGTCATCAACATATAGAACAAGAATGAGTATGGAGTCATCTTGTCATAGAATATAAACATTTGGATCAGAATGACACCTAGTAAACCCTGATGTAAGTAAAAATGAGTCCATCTTGGCATACCAAGCCCGAGGGGCTTGTTTAAGACCATAAAGAGACTTCTTTAACTTACAAATGAGGGAGGAATCTTGAACATAACCCAGAGGTTGTTCCATATAGATCTTTTCCTCTAGGTCACCATGAAGAAAGGCACTCTTAACATCCATTTTATGGACTTCCCATCTGTTTGTTGTGGCAATGGCTAGGGTCAGTTGAATAGAAGTCATCTTCACAACTGGAGCAAAGGTTTATGTATAATTAACCCCAGCTATCTGGGAGAAACCCTTAGCTACTAATCGCGCTTTAAAATTTTCAACGTCTCCATCTACTCCATACTTTGTTTAGAACACCCACTTACACCAAACGATTTTTCTTCCTTTCGGAAGAGTGGTGAGATCCCAAGTATCATTCTTCATGAGAGAGGAATACTCCTCATCCATGGCAGAATCCCACTCAAGAATACCAGAAGCCTCCCGGAAAGACTGTGGATCAAAAGTAGAGGTGAAGAAAGAGTGGGGTCCAATGAAATCTTAGTGAGTACGTCTCATATCCGAAGTATCTCCAACTAAATATCCAACACTTTACAAAGTTTTCCTGGCCCAAAGGGGACCAGGAGGATCAGGCTCAGAGTCTAAAGATTCTTCACTAGAGTGAGAAGGGACATAGTCCTTGTCATCACTACTGTCAGAATTAGAAGACTCAAAGTTCTGATGGTCAAGAGGATCAAGAAGAGGAGCATGCTCAACATCATCATCATCTAATGAGTCAGAATCTGAATTAGCGAGTTGAAGAACCTCAATAGGTAGAGAAGTAGAAGTCGAAGAAGACTCATCAAACTTAAGACTTCTCTCAATATAAAGCTCATGAGAAGTAGGATTCAACAATCGATATCCCTTCACACCATCAGGATACCCTACAAAGATACAAGGTTTGGATTGTGGTTCCAATGCCTTGCATTTCTTCTTAGGAATCTAAGCCATAGCCTTGGATCCGAAGACTCAAAAGTGCTCAACATCAGGCTTGCATCCAAACCAGGCTTCAAAGGGTGTCATCCCTCTTACTGCCTTGTGTGGAACACGGTTCTGAATGTAATTAGCACAATTCACTACTTCAGCCCAATACTGCGGAGGAAGAGACTTTGAGTGAATCATACAAGTGGCCATCTCCTTAAGAGTACGGTTCTTTCTTTCTGCTACTCCATTCTGCGAAGGGCTATAAGCAACTGTATGGTGCAAGGAGATCCCTTCAGAAGTATAGAAATCCATGAACCTATTGTTTACATATTCACCTCCATTGTCAGTTTGAAGAACCTTGATAGACCATTCCACCTGTTTCTCAGCAAGAGCCTTAAAGTCCTGAAAATGTTCAAAGATTTCAGACTTAAGCTTAAGAAAATATACCCAAGTATATCGTGAATAGTCATCAATGAAGGTGAGCACATAAAGAGCTCTAGTAAACGAAGGAGACAGGAAATGGACCAGAAATATCGCTGTGAACAAGATCCAAGGACGAGTAGCTCTCCAAGATTTTCCTTTGTCAAAGTTCTTTTCAGGATGCTTTCCAAGGGTATAAACCCTCAAAAAGACCCTTAGAAAACTTGACGTGGGATAACCCGTTGACCATTTCGTTTTGGCTCAATTATTCAAGGTATCGATAATTTAGATGTCTGAATCATTCATGCCATAGCTTACTAACCTCATTTGCATGAGTGAGCAAGGCAGTGGGCATAGAATCAGAAGTAAAGTGGGAAAAGGTATAAACCTGTGAATGGTGATCCACCTTTCCCTCATCCAATGTAGTGTCATTGTTAAGCTCACAAATAATCACTGAGTTAGGACCAAATTCCACTCGCATTCCTTCACCAAGGTGAGTAATTTGGTAAACCGATAGGAGATTGGTAGAGAGATCAGGAACACTCAACACTTGGTTGAATGCTCCCCCATCCATCTCTACCGATCCACTACCAAAAACCGATAGTATCATGTCATTACCCATCATGATTTGGGACATATCACAAGGCTCGATGTTGGAGAACTCAAAATGTGAAGAATCCATGTGGTGCGAGGAACCAGAATCTATAATTCACATTGATGAAGAAGAAAATTTGGCTACAATGGCCTTTCCTTTCTTCTTATTATATTTAGACCCTTTTACAGTAGAAGACTCGGCCATTGGAGCATTTTGTTTGATAGAATCAGGAACACATATTTGATTTTTCTCAAGTAAATGAGTAAGGTGATCAATTTTTTTTCTCATACATAGATGCTCTTTATGACTAGGATTCTTCCAATAGGAACAAAAAACTTGTCTTTCTGTGCTCTAGGCTCAGAATTCGAAGTGTTCATGTTAAATTTAGTTTTGGTCTTGGTTTCCTTCTTAGGTTGATCCTTTCTTTCTTTCTTCTTTTCAGTATTCTTTTCTTTACTAGTACTTGCTATAAGGGAATGTGACTTGGTCTTGAGAGACCCCATTTGAATGAGTTTTTCCTATTCTTGAATGAGTTGGGATGAAAAATAGTCAAAGGAGAGCATATTCTAATATTTTCCCAAGGTAATTTTTGTAGTGTAAAAAGTTGACACAAAGAAAAAATATTCAGGACCTAACTTAGAGAGAATCAACAAGATCAGTTGAGAATATTTATTTTTTACTTGAAATTACTTTAATAACAATCTAGTGTGGACAAACTTAGAGAAGTATGCTTGTAGGTTTTCAAAATAACTAGGATTTAACCCTATCAGTTCATTTTCCAACTCATGTGCTCTCTTGTCATCTTGTTGTCCAAACATTTTATCTAAAATTCTCCTCTTAGAATTAGGTGTTTTGGATGACTCAATGTGGAAGATCAAGTAAGGAGAAACATACATGTAAAGAATACCTAAAGCTTCATCACTACGGTTTACCCACTTAGATTTTTTAGGGTCATCGTCTGGTTCTGTCTCAGTTCCCATGGTGATGCAGAATAACCCTTTACCTCTTAGTTTCATAATTATATTCGATCTCCACTCAAAAAAATTGAATGGTGTAAGCAAAGGAAGTGAATAAGCATCCATTGTGAAGAGAGAGAAGGAATACAGAAAAGAATCAAAACCACCCAGGACAATATAGAAACCCCAATGCTTTTGACACTTTATAGTTGTGTGCGTTGAATACAATCGGGTCCAAGCGTGCATCTTGAAACAGTTGGTAACTCACCTTGAAATCAGTGTAATAATGTGTAAGAGAGGATACCACAATCGTGTTTCATGGAGCGTAAAAAAGTGACACCGTAAACAAGTAAAACATGCAAAAAACATGAAAATGAGTGAAATCAAATCCTAGTTGTGAGAAAAAGTGTCTCACGTTGCAAAGGATACCCCCTTTCTGTAAACTGTGGTGGATGTGCTCACTATTTGTAAGCAATAATAAGAGTAAATACAAGTTTTAGATGAACTCAAGATGAGTCTCGATGATCTTCAGAATGTCAGAAAAGTGCGTGGAAGGCAAATAGGTGCTCAGAGTGTCACTGCACACTTGAGCACACAATTAGTTAAAAAATCGACAATAATGCCTAAAAAAATTATCATTTTGAAATGCCCTATTTGGCTAATTTTAGAGCTATTGGAAAAAAATGACAATTAACGTTAATTTAAAAGACAATTTAAATTATTACTAATCGTAAAAGATAATTAGATTCGAAATTAATAAAACTAGATTTAATATAATTAAATCTAATTTTTTTTGAATAGTAAAGAAACACTAATTAAGATCTAATTAAAATTAAATCCGAATTAAATATTTAAATATATTTCCCTTTAAAAATAATTCCCACCAAAAAATTGAACACCCCCGAATAAAAAATCCACCAAAAAAGAAATTTTAAAAAAACTTACCAAAAATGATTTTTAAAAAAAACTTACCAAAAAACTTATCACTTGGGTGGATCCTGAGTTGGGTGGAGGATCTCGCGTTAGGTGGAGACAGTTGGGTAGGCTCAGCACATGAGGAGGAGCTTAGGAGAGTCATTGGAGGTGGATTCAGTTGGGCATGGGAAAGAAATCAATAGGATAGGTGTGCGAGCTAGGGGAAAGCTCATGGGAGCAGGAATGAAGCCTGAGCAGGGTCGTGAGGAAGAGGAAGTCAAGGGCTGATGGAAAGATGCAGCTGTAGGGAAAAAAATGTGAGCTAGAGATATGAGTAGGGAAGAAAGAAGGCTTTTCCAGGGTTTGTATGACTCGCATGAAAGAAAGAAAAACACAGCTTGCCAAGCATAAAAAACTTGCCAGAAAGAACAAAATGAATTCGAAGAGGTGAAACATGAGGAAAACCACAAATCACTCACATAGAGTAACTCGGTTAAGAGGGTAGCTCGGAGGAGTTTGAAAGGATCTCATAGGGGATAAAATTAGCATCAAAGCAAAACACGACTCGACCAAGTGAAACCGACCTGGCACAAAGAAAAAAAACATGCACCCACAGTAGCTCAAATGAGCTAACAAACCAAACAGAGTAACTTGGCAGAGGGAAGAACGGCTCGGCCAGGTAGCCTGAACGAGTTAGAAAGGAGTTCATGGTGAGTTGAGGGATCTCAAAGGTAGGTTGAAGTAGCTCAGTGGAGAGTGGTAGGAGCTCGGTGGTGAACCACAATACCATGCAAACCACAAATGATACCAGAGATTTTTAAACCTTAATTTTGCAAAACCACCATCTAAAAAACACAGAGAGAGACCAAAAAACATAGATCTAAAAAATTTCTAGTTTAATAAAAAATAAAAAACCAGAAAATAGCCTCTATTTTAATTGATCTACCAGATTTAGCTGTAGTTAGCTAAATGTAGCTGAAAAACCCTTAAAATATTTAGGAATACCTGTAAATGCATGAAGAACACAACAAAAAACAACTTTCCATAAACAAATTGTTAAATACGTTAACAATAAATTTCCAGAATATAAATATCGAAAAAATTACACGAGGAGTAAAAAAACAAGACTAAGAGTAATCGCAACTCAAATGACGAATGCACATTTACCCAATCTCAGCTTTAATACCATAAAAGAGTTTGCGAGAATCGAATCAGAAATGATGCACCATGAAGTAGTTGCACTCAAATTGAATCGTGATAGCTCCAGCATAATCACAAGGATCGATCAACAATGGAAGAACTTGCTAAATAGAAACAACGTTTACACATAGAGGAACGACAATAGAGTGTCTTGGCATACTCATAAATCAGGAATAAAAGGGTACATATAGGGTGCTGTGTAACCCTAGTGCATGACACACAAGCAAACCCTAAACCTAACCCACGTGAGATGACCCTCCATATGTGAGTGAAGGACACATAGGATCCCACAAACCAACAGTCACCTCTGGGTAGCCCACCCTCTTCTATTCTCAGGCCGTATCCTCATAGGCCTTTATATTCTATTTAGGGGTCACCTTTGAATAGCCCCTCATCTTCAGTTCTTGGACCATATCCTCATATTCCTTCACCTTCTTCTTCTATCAATGATTGTAGCAATCCCATTGTCATTTCTCACTTCAATTCTACATGCCCACTTTTTTCTCCTATTGAGTTTTGGAGCTCAATTACTTCAGTTTAGCATGCAATGGAAACTTACTGGAAAATACAGTAACCATCATCGGTTAAGGGAGAATTAGAATTGGTCACCCAGGACTGACATCAATCAAGCAAGGGAGGAACCAGAAACAGTTAGGTCTAATCGGCTTCGGTTACCTATGTGAGGATGTTTTAATTAACTCTCAGGAATTAGACCTATTTTTAGCATTAAAGTATTTCTATTGATTGTAATTGCATGGCTAAGTGCCCTAAGTCTATAAACAACTATATAAGCATAAAATATAGGGTTTAGAAGTAAGAAAGAAGAGAATTAACAAGAATTATAAAGAAATTGAAAAAGGTTGGTGAGAGAGAATTCTTGGTGATGAAGCAAAAGCTTGAAGGAAATAAAGTACTAAACATCTGAGAGGTGTGGAAGATTGTAAATCTTCATTATATATCTTGTCAAATATTTGGACAATAGATTGATTTATTTCTTGGTGGACGTAGCCCACACTAGGTGAGCCACATTAAATCTGGTGTTGATTTATGTCTCTTGTTTTGTATATTTATTCTGGTAGAATATCTACTTTTATTTGCATGTATGCTTGGTTCTGATATATTGTCTGTATAATCGGTGTGCTAACCCCAATAACTGGTATTAGAGCTTTGTTTGAGGGTTTTTTGTGTTGAAATATTTACTCACAGAGGGTTTTTTGATTGATTGGGAGCTACAACAATGATAGAAGAAAACAAATACAAGGTAGATAAATTTGATGGTCATAATTATCAATTATGGAAGATGCAGATTGAGGATTATCTGTATCAAAGAGATTTGTATTTACCATTGGATGAGAAGTCTAGACCTATGAAGATGACTGATGAAGAATGGAAGATTCTTGACAAAAATTCCTTGGGATCCATAAGATTGAGCCTGGCAGCATCGGTGGCTTCCAATCTTACAGAAGTAGCTTCTATGGTAGAGTTAATGAAATCTCTTGCTAATTTATATGAAAAACCTAGTGCTTGAAATAAATTTTATTTGATGAAGAAACTATTTAATTCTAAGATGCATGAAGGTGGATCTGCATCTAGTCATTTGAATGATTTCTGATCTATTGTAAATCAATTAAAATTGGTTGCAATACCATTTGAAGATGAAATAAAGACACTTTTATTCTTATGTTCTTTTCCTGATAGTTGGGACAACTTGGTAATGGATGTTAGTAATACAACATCTACTAATAATATTTTGAAGTTTGATGATGTGGTTAGTATAATATTGAATGAATAAATTCGCAGGAAGAGTACAAAGGAATCATCATCTGGAAATGCTTTGAATGTAGAAAGCAGGGGTAGGAAAAAGGAGAGATCAAAGAGTAAGAGTAATGGGAAATCAAATTCAAGGGATAATAGATCTAAATCTAGAAATAAGGGAATTACTTGTTGGAAATGTGGAAAGAAAGGACATGCAAAGAAATATTGTTGGTCAAAGGAAAAAGAGAACCAACAACCAGATAAAGGTAAAGAAGCAAATCTTGTTGCATTAGAGGTGATGCAAGATGCTCTTGTTATTTCTTTAGATAGTAGAATTGAATCATGGGTTGTAGATTCAGGAGCTTCTTTCTATGCAACCCCTAATAAGGGTTATTTCAAAAATTATGTCCAGGGAAATTTTGGGCATGTTTATTTGGGTGATGATGAACCTTGTAGTATTACTGGTAAAGGGGAAGTTCATCTAAAATTACATAATGGAAATACATGGGCATTAAAAGATGTGAGGCATGTGCCAAGCCTCAGGAGGAATCTTATTTCTGCAGGGCAACTAGATGAATATGGTTACATGGTTACTTTTATAGGAGACTCTTAGAAAGTCATTAAGGGTGCTTTTGTTGTGGCAAGAGGTAAGAAGGTAGGAACACTATATTTATCTACCTGTATTATTGATTTCTTTTCTGCATTATCTATTTCAGATTTAGATGTATGCATGTGGCATAATCAGATGGGTCATATGAATCAAAATGTAATGCAGATCTTAAAGGCTAAGGGTAAGTTATCAGATTTGAAAGATTTAGATCTTGATTTCTGTGAGCATTGTATCTTTGGTAAGAAAAAGAGAGTGAAATTTCTCAAATTTGAGACAACTAAGAAGGAGAAAAAATTAGAGCTTGTACACTCAGATGTGTGGGGACCAACTTAAGTTGATTCTCATGGAGGATCCTAGTATTATGTTACTTTCATTGATGATGCTACAAGAAAGGTATGAGTTTATTATATTAAACGTAAATATGATGTTTTAGATACTTTTAAAAGATGGAAAGCCCTTATTGAGAATGAATCAAATTCTAAGTTAAAGTGCCTTAGATATGAAAATGGTGGTGAATACTGTGGCAAGGATTTCAATGATTATTGTTCAGTGAATGGGATACATAAAGAAAGAATGGTTCCAAGAACACCACAGGAGAATGATGTTGTAGAAAGAATGAACATGACAACCATGGAACATTATAGAAGTATGAGGATACATTCTAGATTGCCCTTACAATTTTGGACAGAAGCAGTTGATATAACGGTTTATTTGATTAACCATGGTCCTTCAAGTTCATTAGATGGAGAAATACTAGAGGAATCTTGGACCAAAAAAGAGGTAGATCTTTTGTTTCTTAAAGTTTTTGGTTCAAAAGCTTTTGTGCATGTTGATAGGGAAATAGGAAAAATTTGGATGCAAAATCCAAGAGATGCACTTTCATTTGTTATGGATATGATGATTTCGGTTTCCATTTTTAGGATTTAGAAAATTCTAAAATTATTAGGAGTCGTGATGTTGAATGGAATGAAAAGAGAATGTAAAGGGATAAAATTTTGGTACCCAAAGATGAACCTATTGAGAAGTTTATGAATGAAAATGAACTCTCAAATTTAAAAGAATTACCAATAGGGTTACATAGTAACTGATGTCGGTTAACCCCTGACCGACACCAGTCAGACGAATAGGTATCAGTTATAGAGGATCTAAACTGGCATCAGTTAGCAAAACTGATGTCGGTTAGAGGTGACTAACGTAGGTCACTATCAAATTTGGATAGGAATGTCCAAGAGGCCCAGATTGAGTCTCCGGTACCCCAAACTCCTGTGAGAAGGTCATAAAGGGTAAGTAAACTTCACGAAAGATTTACGCCTTCTCTATTTTATTTATTTTTGACTAATAATGGTGAACCAGAGATATTTGAAGAAGTAATGTAGGATAAGACTCACGTTCAGTGGGAGCATGGCATAGATGAGGAGATGGACTCCTTGGAATAGAATCAAAATTGGGATTTGGTTAAGTTGCCAGCATATAAGAGAACATTGCAGAATAAGTGGGTTTATAGGATTAAGGAAGAAGAGGGTGGACAGAAAAGGTACAAGGAAAGGCTTGTAGTAAAGGGATTTACACAGAAACTAGGTATTGACTTTGGTGAAATATTTTCTCTTGTTGTTAAGATGACTTCTATTCATACTGTATTGAGTTTAGTTGTAGTAGAAGATTTTCATTTAGAGCAACTAGATGTGAAGACGGATTTCCTTCATGGTGATTTGGATGAAGAGATTTATATGTAGCAACCACTTGGGTATGAATTCAAGGGTAAGGAGAAATTATTGTGCATGTTGAAAAAGAGCCTATATGGGATCAAACAAGCTCTAAGGTAATGGTGCATGAGGTTTGATAGTTTTATGCATGAGCATGGTTACTTAAGTTGTGAATCTGACCATTGTGTTTATTTCAAGAATCTTGAAAATGGGAGCTATATTATTTTGTCACTGTATGTGGATGATATTATTATTGCAGGATCTAGTATGTAGGACATTGGTGAGATTAAGAGAAATATAGCTCACACATTTGCTATGAAGGATTTAGGAGCTGCAAAAAGAATCCTTGGCATGTGAATAAATAGAGACAGGAAAAATATGAAATTGTATTTGTCTCAGGAGGATTATATCTACAAGGTGTTAGAAAGGTTCAATATGCAGAATGTAAAACTTATTATCACACCTATGGCTAGACACTTCAAATGGAGCAAAGACCAGTGTCCTTCATCACATGAGGAGGTAAAATACATGACATGAGTGCCATATGCTTCAGCAGTTGGAAGTATCATGTATGCTATGGTTTTACAAGACCATACATTGTACATGAAGTGGGAGTTGTGAGTAGATATATGGCCAATCCAAGTAAAGAGAATTGGAAAGTAGGCCAATGGATACTCAGGTATTTGAAAGGGACATCTAGCATGCAGTTATGGTATGGAGGATCAAATATTTCATTACGTGGCTATGTTGATTCAGATATGGCATGAGATCTGGATTGTAGGAGGAGCACTAATGGATATATTTTCACAGTAGGTGGAACTATAATTAGCTATATTTCAAGATTACAAAAGGTTGTGGCTTTGTCTACTACAGAGGAAAAGTATGTTGCAGCTACAGAGGCTAATAAGGAGATGATATGGATGAGTAGGTTCATGGAAGAGTTAGGAAAGGAGAAAATTGATTGTAAACTGTTCAGTGAAAGTCAGAGTGAAATTTATTTGGCAAAGAACTCAATGTTTCATTCGAGAACAAAACACATTCAGTTGAGGTATCACTTCATATGATAGGTATTAGAGGATGGACAGTTGAATCTAGAAAATATTCATATGAGCAAGAACCCTGCGGATATGCTAACGAAGCCATTAACAAAGGATAAGTTGGAGCTACACTCCACTTCTATTGGTATTCGAGTTCGAGACTTGAAGATGGAGAAACAAAGATAAGGAAGGATCCAAGAATGACATTGTACAGGTATGGTGTAGTAATTAATCTCCAAGTGGGAGATTGTTGAGTTGTGGAGCTCAGTTACTTCATTTTAGCATATAATAGAAACTTGCTGGAAAATATAGTAACTGTCATCGGTTAAGGGAGAACCAACATCGGTCACCCAGGACTGGCATCGGTCAGGTATGACCAACATCAGTTAAGCAAGGGAGGAACCAACAGTGGTTAGGTCTAACCGATGTTAGTTACCTGTGCGAGGATGTTTTAATTAACTCTCGGGAATCAGATCTATTTTTATCATTAAAGTATTTCTATTGATTGTAATTGCATGGATAAGTGCCTGAAGTCTATAAATGACTATATAAGCATAAACGATAGGGTTTATAAGTAAGAAATAAGAGAATTAAAAAGAATTATAAAGAACTTGAAAAATATTGGTGAGAGAGAATTCTTGGTGATGAAGCAAAATCTTGAAGGAAAGAAATTATTGAACATCTGAGAGGTGTGGAAGATTGTAAATCTTCATTGTATATCTTGTCAAAGATTTGGATGATAGATTGGCTTGTGTCTTGGTGTACGTAGTCCACACTGGGTGAAACATGTTAAATATGGTGTTGATTTATGTCTCTTGTTTTGTATATTTCTTTTGGTAGAATATCCACTTTTATTTGCATGTATGCTTAGATATGATATATTGTTTGTACAACCGGTGTGTTAACCCCAACATCTCCCACTTCTAGGGATATGGAAAATCACACATCAGCTTATAGGAAACCCAAATAGTTTCTTTATCAAGCTAAGACCAAAAATTTGAATAAACTTAAGGTTCAAAATCAAACGCAATTAAAAAATTTACACCAACGCAGCCATCAAGTATGGTATAAAGTTCATAAAAATTTGGATAGGGAAATCAATCTCCCACATAAAAAATATATGTTTTAAGATAAATCTTAGTCATTTGTTGAGTATGAGCTCACTACTATCATTGAGATTGGAAATAATATGACTCTTGATAAGAAAACATGCTTCATCTCCCTTCTCAAGGAAATTGCAAACATTGTTGTTGGTTCTTATAATATAGATTGATATGATAGTTAGGTATTGTATACACATGGATGTTATTTCTTCTCTTTCTTTTGTTTCTCTGCAATTCATACACCATGTTGATCCATTTGATGATATCATGATTAGTCTAGTTACACACATTTTGTGACATTTACCTCTATGGTATCCTTTTGGCCTTGGTCTTTCACCTTGGTAAATTAAAGAATGAATGAACTCTTAGAGATCATTTCACTATTTGCATCTAATAAATTTGTTGCGAAGAAATTTTGGACAAATTTGTTGATACTAGCCAATGTTGTCATCATAAGCACTTCCACCTCCTTCCATCAAGCCATTACTGGTTCTTAACCCCTTGTCAAATAAGAGAGTTGAAATAAGTTTTCAGAAAGTAAAAGAAAATAATAAAAGTCAAAAAGCAAAAGCTACAAGAAAAAACAAATTGATATATAACTCTCTCTTGGGGTATTTCCAATAATATCTACTGGGGATATGGCTTCCTGACTGGAAGTAGAGAAATGTTGTGATTAAAATCAAATGCATCTCTATCAGGGCTATGACGCCTAGATGGCAGCGGAGCAATGTAAACCTTTCCTTTTTCCTTCCATTCACAAATCAACCATTGAGAGTAAATCATTCATTCACATTTGCTATGGTGTCTTAGCTTATTGTCTATTAAATCTTCCCTCCAATAGGTAATAAAATTCCACGTGTACACATTGGATCTCTATGAGAAAACATGATTAGTATGTTACCAAGTGTATTTTTATGGACCTTTTCCAGAATATTACTCTAGTCTGTATCTTGTCTCATGGTTTGTGCCTTTGGTTAATCGCTTCTTCTTCGCAAGGATTCTAAACTACATTCACAACATTCACATTTTTCTTCTACTTCGTTCACAACATCCATGTGTATAGGATTGTATTTTTTCCATGTTTGAGAGAATTTTTTTTCCTTCCTTCAGTAAAGTAATCTTATGATCCATTTTATTAGACATTTCTTGACCAAATCACATTGGGGGCATCCTTTCTTCTTCTTAGCACATCATTGACTCACATTCATCATCATGTTGAACCTATTCATCTTAGCTCTGATCCGGTTAATCTAACCTTTTGAATGCACTGAATTTAAATTTAAATGAACCCATCTCACACTGGGGGCAACTTCGCAATGTCACTTCTGGCACATACCACCTGGCATTCGGCCCCTGTATATCCCATCTAATGCTAGGGGCATCCACGTTTCTTCATTTTCTTACACGTTTTCTTCAAAAAGATTCTTAGAAAATGTAAAAAACATTCATATAACTTTTTTAAAATCCTAAAATATGCATATATTTTAATTGAGAAAATAAATTTTTTTAAATACGTTTCATAGAAAACTCTAAAACAATAGAAAATTGTCTTGAGATAAGCCCAAAACAGTGAAAAATGTTTCAAAACTATCCCACAAAAACAAGTAGTTTGCTTACTTTAGTTTCTAGTTTGTAGGGTTTTGATTGCATTGCATTTTTGTATCATGTGCTCTAACTTGGATTCATTTTCTTAATTATATTGAGTGTTACTTTCATCTATTAGACATTGCATTGTGTTCATTTTATCTTGCATACTTTTGTATAATTGTGTTGCTTTGATTATATTTGATTAAGTTGTGTTTGCTTATGCATTTTATCATCACATCATCATATCATCTACCACCACATCTATACGTCATATATCAATAAATGCTAAGTCTACATCACAAATGTATGCTACAACTAATCATTAAATACTGTATCATCAAAGGGGTATGAGGGGTTGCGCATGATAAAAAATATACCCCATCACCAATATAAAAAATATAAATTTTTTTTAATCAAGGTGTCTCATTAACATGCAGTATCACATCAGATAAGGATTTCTCATAATCTAAAAAACATGTGATAAAAACACAAAATATATAGATTAAACATGATATCTCATAAAAAATATGTGATACATTAGTAATCCATATATCATAATACATCATTAAAAAATTTGTGTATACAATAATGTATCTCAAAAGTACATTTGATATAATGAGCCATCATGGGAACCTATACAAAAAAATCTTCCTTCATCATGAGGCATAGTAAAAAAAAACATATCATACATCTATATAAAAAAGTTCCTTCATCACAAGGTATGATAAAAAAAATATGGATACATCCGTACAATAGTATGCCTTCATATAAAGGAGATACACCTAAAATATCCATCTAGTACATCAATAAATAGAGTCATCCATGACTTAAGCCCTCTCCAGGACTGGTTGGTGTGGATATGCCACTGGGCGGGGGAATCTGAGATGCTAGACATGTAGAAGGTGTTATGCCATGCTGTACAAACCCATGTTGCTCTGAAGCATGCTGTCTTGAAGGACCCTGTACAGATTATGCTGATCGCAATTGCCTATGATATCTAGAATGAGATGAGGTACCTTCTATTTGGCTATACTTAGGAACTCTCTGATCAGCCAATACAACCATGTAATACTGTATCCTGAAGGATGTAGCCTTGCCTGCTAGAGTAGCATATGCCCAATACACTATTGTAAACTTGAAGTAGTGCCATCATGCTGCAGTGAATTGCAATTTGCTCTCGCACTAGCCAACTGTATCCACATCTGATCTCACTCTGTGATAGCTTGGTCTCACTCTAAAGCAATTTGGTCTCTGTCTGAATACTACTCTAATCCATCTGTGACCACATGGTCTCACTCTATCAGGGTTTGTATCCTCTCTACCTTGGCCTGGTCTTGCTCAGTAATGAGCTAATCTCTCTCAGTGATCACCAGGTTCCTCTTAACTATGGATTGAAGCTGTAAGGCTACTACCTGATCTAGCTACTGCTGTAAGGCAACCACCTGTCCACAAACTTGGATATCCTGAATAGCCTCATCCATTTGCTACTCAACCACCTGCTCATAAAATAGTATGTCCTCCTCCATCTGGTGCTCTCCACCCCCACCATCTACTCCATCTCCCAGGGATTATGTGGTGGACTCACGTGGGGGGTGATGGAGGTGCCCATAATGGAGCCTACTGGGGCATCCATGGTGCCAATACTTACTACTGCTGAATGAGAACCTGCTGCCATCCTCCCTATGGATCTACCTAGCCTGCATGTACCCTAGGAGGTGGGACCTAAAATCATTGTGCTGCTGCATCTAGTAACTCCTGTGGATTGGTCAAACGTCAAGGTAATAATGCAACATACTAATATGCATAGTCATGTGTACTACTAGAATCCACTATCTGTACACGCTATACCCAAGGAAGAAAAACCACATGTAAAAATTTGGCTTGAGCTCATTCCAATGTGACCCGAGGCCCCTATATGAAAGATCTCTTTGTATCTACGAGCATACCACATCCCAACACTAGGAATCCCCTGAATAAGTCCAAACTAGCACTGAACATGGTCTAATCTATACCACTCCATAATGTGGCTCCTGCTCCCAAGAAGGAAGTGATCAACCATTGGTGTACAAAGCTCAACAACATCCTTAGGCCACTGATATAACCTATATGGCCACCATGTAATCATATGGGGTTGTAACTCGTCAAAGTCACATTTGTAGTAGTCAGTATCTCCTCGATGAACACGTACATCCTCCCTGAATAGAAACCAACTCATAATAGAAGGATCTCCAACAACTCGAGCTCTCAAATATCTCGTAGGGCAGCCAATCATAATATGGTCCCAAACTCATATCTGCAACAAAGTAGCAGGACCCACATAATTATTTCTATAGTAAGCTATCAAGTATAGATATACATATAAATGAGCTAGTATGCATTGACCCCAATATAAAACCTCTCCTTGTATAATGCCATGAATCAATCTAATGAGGCCAAGGGAAAATCAAACACCAGTCTTGGTAGGAAGCAGTGTGCCACTGAAAAAGATCTAGTAGAAATATGAGGACTCAACCTAGGCGCTGATTGACCATGCATGTCTTGATAAAAAAATGTCATACCCCAATCGGGGTATATCTATCACTCCAAATGTCATAGCTATATAACGCTCAATTTGGTCTGGGTGGCCATCATAAGTGATCAAATGACCTTAAATAGGAACTCACAAGATCCTCCACACATCCTCTAAGGTAATACTCATCTCACTTGTAGGTAGATAGAATGTATGGATCTTGATCTGCCATCTATTAGCTAAGGCTATGAGGAGGATGTGGTCTAAAGTAATCTGGGGCATGTTAGATACATGTGCTAAACCAGTCACTTCCAGTGTGATCTCTAGAAAAATCTGGTCAAGTTGACTAAACATCACCTTGTAGGTAAGGATTTGTACATGTCGCTCCTACATTTCTAACCTATCTAGGTCCTCCTGCCACACCAATTGGGTCATTTAATTATGATCATATTGTTCTATTCTAGTCTATTATTTATTCTTCTACTATATCATTTAATTTTTCTATTTTACTATGTTATTCTTCTATTCTGATATAAATATCATCTTTACTTAACACCTAGGGTTTGCTAAAACCTTGGTTTTCTTCTAAAAAAAATTTAAAAATGATTTTTGTGCAATGGTGTACCCCTGATAGCACCAATGCACCCCATAGTGCACATGTGCACCCCCTAGTGCACCAATTCACCCCTCAGCGCATAGGCACATTCCGTTCAAAATTCCAAATCCCAGTTGTGCGCCAATGCACCCCTTTATGCACTGACTCACCCATCTATGTACAATCACATGCACGCCCTTTCCTAAAAGAAATTTTTTACATAGGTGCATACTTGGTTACATAGGCACATGCACGCCTATGCACTGTGCAACATAAGAACACCCCTAGGGCTGCACTTGCACATTTTTTCCACTAAAAATCTCTAATTATACCCTAAAATTGTGTACATTTTAAATCAAAATTAAATGATAAAAAGTAACGAGGGTAAATAAGAGATTTGTGTACCTATGGTCCATCTGATGAGAGCCTCATGTAATCCATCACGTGATCTGAATGATGTTTTTGGCTTCTCACCTTCACCATCTTCTCCCGTAGGTCAGAACTTCCATCAATGATAAATGGTAGGTGAATGTGGTAAATGAATTGGCCGCGATGGCATATATACCCATTTTTGCCTCCTGCGACGTGTTTCTAACCACCGAGGCACCCTGAAACCGTCGTGGTTCTTCTAATTTCTTCTAATACTGGCCATGATGATTGTTTTAAATAAATAATTATTTTCACACCGTTTAATTACCCTAGAGCATGTTTTTGCATCCCGAAAGCCTTTTCTACTACCCAGGGCATATTTTTACCTCATGGTCACTTATGAAAACATCTCATGACTACGTCATTTCCTCTATACTATTTTCTTCCTAAAAATCATAAATTCAAAATAACCAAAATCTTTTTAATTTTTTTGATAAAATCATAAAAAATCTAAAAAATTGTAAAAAGTTAAAAATTTGCAAAAAAATGCTAAACAACGTGCATACAACTAAAGCATGTATCACTTGCATCATCCTAGGACATTGAAATTGGTCTTGCAAAACCATATTTCTGACGTTCTTTCTTGTTCTGGTCTCAAACTACTTGCAAATCATTGTGATCTACCTCCATTATTAAACACTTGGTTGTAAGCTATGTCGGTAGTCTTGTGCAAAAGTGAGTTGCCAAAGAGTGTGTCACAATGCACGAAGGATTTTTCCATGGGACTACTTATGTCCTATGTTATTCTCCTTGCATGTATCCTTTCTTGGGGGCACCATTTTTTACCCTTGCCATTAGAACATGAACATTCGGGAACTACAACTTGATAACAAAAACATTGTTGCAACTATCTTAAATGTTGTTTGTTTGAGTGCGTGTGATTGTACTGGTTTCTCTATTACATTAGCTAGTTTACATTCTTATATTGCATTTCATTGCATTATGTATGTTACATGGAGTTATGTACCAATGGAAAATGTTATTAATTTAGCTTTTCATGTTATCTTACATTTTTGTTCATTTCAATAAAGGCCAATGATGTAGACCTAGGGGAAAAATGATATAAACACGTTGTTTATTGAAAGGCTGGATGTAAGGATTGGGCTTGTCCTATATTCTCCATTATCATTTATTATCATTACTAATTTTTCTTCCAAATCACCTGGGGCAATAAACAACCATGTTTATCCCTATCCTTTTTTCTTCTAAAAATAACCAAGGGTTTCATGCCCATTCTATCATATTTCTTTTATCCATTTCAATCATATTTTCAATTGCTGATTGACTTCTTATATCACCCCATCGACACTCGAGGGGGCATCCCTCATTCCACTAATTTTTATTCAAAAATTTATTTGCTTATACTTGTTTACTATATTTGAAGTGAAGTCACTTACTTTACCTCAAACAGGGGAAAATGTAGACACCTAAATTCTGCTTTTGCAATCTTATTGCCAAATGCACACAAATCATTCTCATTCTCATTAATTACATTATAATTAGTGGTTTTCACTAATTAAATAATGTTTCTTACCACTTTATCCAATTAACAATGCTTTGTTGATTTTTTAACCCCTTTCGCATTCACGATGCCACTTTACGACAAATCGTAAGTCAAAATCCTCTTCAAAACAAGCAATTAGTGATTATAGGCTAATTAAGCCTATTTTACCCTTGTTTTGGTCAATATTCCCTAATATTGGCTTAAACCACTCTTCCAACCACTCAAAATCACCCTATTCACCTCCACAACATCTCAACAAGCTTCAAAAGCTTATTCTAGCCTCCTAGTTGACCCTAAATGGTTGATTAATGCTCCTCACATATTAATCACTTGGTAATTAACTAATTATGATTAGCAAAGCTTAATCATGATTATAAATTCTAAATCTTATATGTACTTTTATTCCCACATGCACCAAGATGCAATTTTTCCTCGAAGGAAAATATATAAATAAGACTAAGTACTACCTTCCAATTTTACACCACGATTTGATTTGCATCTCATATAATAAATATGATATATCACCAAGTTCAATCCTTGCCTAAATCCTTCAACAAGGTTAGTAGATGAATATCTAAAGTGGCTTAACAAGTCATTTGGAGAGGTCATTTCACCATTGTTTGGAGTAACAACTATACCCATTTGATTTCCCTCTTAGGTCTATTTAGGCCCATGTTAGGTAATTGAACATATTAGTAGGCATGTTTAGTTAGATTTTGAATTATATTCATGTTAGTTAAACATTACTTTAAGCTTCTATCTTAATGTTACATTCCTAGACTTAGAGCCTTGACTAGAGGTGGAAATGGTGTTAGCCTTCCTTAGTTAGTTATGCAATTTTATTTGTAAAGTTTAGGGTGATTTCAATGGGATGCACATTGTTGGAAGGAACTCTTACCATTTATATATAGATCAAGGGGTATTTTACTTTGGGAAAATTAGTCATATATTTGGGTGTACCGAATTTCAGATTGGCTATCTCCTATATGATTGATCGTAGGAATATTGATGTTGGTATAAGATGGTTGATCAATTTTTTGTGTAATGAAAAAGAGTTTAGAATCATCTGGAAATAAAGTAATAAGAGACACGAGTGATGTCATGGTATCTGAAAATCTATTAGATGATTGTGGAGTTGTTTAAATTTCATAGTGATCAAATAAATTCAAAAGACCATCGACAATGGTTTTATATTTTTGTAGCATTTCATTTTTTACATTGATATGTCCATTTGATTTGAATGATGGCAAGTTGAGAATCTCCATGGATATCAATGAATTCTATACTGAGAATTGCAGTAGTTTGAAGGCCCATGATGAGGACTTCATATTCTTCCATGTTATTTGAGCAATCAAAATTTAGTTTGAATGATAACATAATAGAAGTTCCCTAAGGAGGTATTATAAATATTCAACCACCCCCTTGTTTACATTTATATGCATAAAAAAATAAGGTCATTTTGAGAGGGGTGTTATCATGATCGAAGGTATTGATATAATTTTTAGGAAACTATTCATAAGGTAGTTGATTACTAAGAAGGGGAGATTCTATGAGTGATAAAAAATGGCCTACCCCTTAATGGATTTTTGAGAGATTAATTCAAGATTAAACTTTTTCATGAGAATGAGCCATTTGGTTATATTATCATTATTATATGGATTATACTATAGGGATTTTAGTGGATTGATGTTTGTGACTACACATGTTTTATTACTGAGGAGGCAATGAAAAAGTTTGTAAGTTGCAAAGTATAAGGCTCAATACAAATTTTCTACTTCTGAATAACGATTTTTGTAATTATAAAGGGTAGAATTTATGTATTAAGAAACTTTCTCCCTACCTTGTTCATCTCAATGTGCTAGCATGAATCCTAAATCATAATCAATAGTGGAAATATATAGATAGAAAGGCTCCCCCTCACGTGGAGGCATGAGCACTAGTGGTGATAAGAGATATTGTTTGAGAGCATCAAAAGCCCATTGATAGTCACCATCCCATGTAAAGTGGATGTATTTTCTAAGAAGGTGGTGGAATTATTGACATCGATCTAATAATTGAGATATGAAGTGATAGATAGATTGAAGTTTACCTTGGAGGCTAAGGAGTTGTTTAAGATTGGATGGAGGAGGAGTTTTGATTATGACATTGAATTTGGTGGGGTTGACTTCAATTCCGCTAATAGATACTATAAATCTGAATAGTTTTCCTGTGAGTACCCCAAATAGAAATTTAACAAGGTTAATTCAAAGGAAAAACTATAGTAGATGGGAACATATTACATCAAGGACACCAAGGTGTTATTTATGGTGTTTGGATTTTCCTAAGAGATCATGTACATAGTCTTCTAAATTTTTTTGCATAAGGTCATGAAAGATGTATGTCATAGTGTTTTGATAAGGCACTCTTGCATTTTTTAGGCCAAAGGGAATTATTCTATAGCAAAATGTTCCCCATGGGGTGATAAAAGATCTCTTATGTTGATCTTATGGTGCAATGAGAATTTAATTATAACCATATAAACCATTTATAAGATACAAAACCTCATGCCCTATTGTAAATGCATGGTTATAGGTACAATGTTATAAACTTATTGTGGATAATCAATAGGTAAGATGAAGTTGGATAAGAGAATATGCTGAAGTTATTCTTTGAGTAGTAGTGCTATACGGGGATGCATTTTATGAAGCTTTTGCTTCACTGTCTTAGCATCAGGGATGGTGACGATATTATGAATAAAAAAGTTAGGGTCGATACGAGGCATGTCACTATAAGACCATACAAAGGCTTGAATGTGATTAGATAAGAAAGTGGTGAAATCATGGAGCTCACATGGGTATAAAGCTCGACCAATTTTAAATATGTGTAGTTCTTGTGGTGTGCTTATATCAATGTCGACTGTGGATTCATTGAGTAGTATAGACGTGTCAGGAAGTAGGTATATTTGGAGGTGGTGATCTTCAACACCCATATAGGTTAGGATGGAATTGTCATTGTGACAATGGAGAATATCAATGGTGGGGGAATCCTCTTCTATAATGTTAGGTAATGTTAATAGGAGGGAATTGTTCTTTTTGTTGGATTGGTAAGCCATTGATTCTAGTGTGATATAATTGTTTTTTTTTGGAGGAATATATGTGGTGTCATCAATATCAGAGGGTATGTCTGGTGATGATGAAAAGGATGGTTCAAATTTTGGTGTTGGAAGTGGTGTATTTGAAGAGGAGACTTTGAATCAAAGTCCATGTTTTTCATGGGGCATTCTAAAATCCTCAAAAGGTAACTCATGAGGGCCTTGTTCATATTTACCTATACCAAAGCCTTTTCATGCACAACAGTAAAGGTAAGTTTAGGAAATCTTAGTTTTATATAAGAATGAAAATTCAGAACTAAATGGCTTAGCATGTTGTTGATTGTTGAGATGAGAAGAGGGGTAATTGATGCCTCCATAAATGAGATGTGTTCAAAGAAAAGGTGGAACAAAGGAAATAATATTTCCAGTGTTAGGTTTGTAGAGGGGTTGTTTATCAAGTCTACCATAAGTTTTTGGTATAGGGAGTGTATTAAGAGATAAGAGTTCATACTCCTCTAGTGAGAGGATTTACATTATATTTTCAAAGGATTGATCATCTGGTAATTTAGATGTGGGGAAGGAGGAAATTGTAGATGATTGATTTGAAGAGGTGGTCTTCTGTAATGGAAATAACACATCATTTGGACTGTAAGTCATATGAAAAAAATTAAATGGATTGGGATCAACAAGAACCATAAAGGTTTTACCTTCATGTTTATATTATAAGCACCGGTGTAAGGTGGAAGGGACATAATACATAACACAGATCCAAATAAGTGCTATTAGTATATTGTAGTGAAACTCACCTTCTATAAGGTAGAAGAGTTCATGAATAATTTCACACCTATTTTGATAGGAAATATTACTATGCCTAAGGTATGAGTCATGATATTGTTGAAAATATGAAAGATGACAGGTGATTAAGCCTTAATAATATTAGGTAGTTATAGTTATTTGAAAGTGTGGGACAAGGTTATGTTAATGCTGGAATTGTTGTAAATCATAACTCTTTTAACTACAATATCATTGATTTGGGAGGTAAAGATGGGATTTCAGAATTATCAAATGCAATAGCCATAGATATTTTTAAACCACTAACAAGGTTGGAAAATGGTTGAGGCTCATCTAATGGTATTGAGATTGTTTGTAGGGATTCTACCATGGTTTGTTGATGCAAAGGAGAATTTTGAATGAGTTCATGAATGGACATATTGATAGGTGCTTGATGTAACCTTTTGAGGATGGTATTTTGTAAAGATTTAGTAGATGAAATCTTAGGAGATGCAAGGATGGAGATTTTGGCTTTAGGGGATGATGGATTAGATGATTTAGGGGTCCTAAAAAGATAAAAATTTTAGGCTTATTTTATTTTTGAGCTTTCAAATCCTAGGTTCGAGCTCTCGTGGTTATGAAAATTGTATCAATTTGGAAGTTAAGAGATTCGCTAGAGGATGATACACTTTTTTTGGATAGGTCACCAGGTGATATTTTAGGATTGTCAAACTTAAGGGATTTAGGGGTAGGCTTGACTTGGTGTTTTGTTTATGCTATTTTGGGATTGATAAGTGGAACAAGATGGTTTTTTTGTCAAAAGGAGACCCTTCTTATAAATGCTCTGTATTACATCTTGGAGGGATTTATAGGTCTCAATATGGTGCCTTGATGTCTTATGATCAACACAAACTACATCATATTTGTACCAGGTAGGTTTCTATCCCTTGGGATTAGAGGATTTGATTGGTGGTAGTGATATAGTTCATGATTGAATAATATTTTCAAGAATTGTGGTATGGTATCCAAATGGATCTTGTTGAAATGACGGTAAGGTTGTGAGACTTTGAGTGTCATTGGATGGTTTAGGAATCTGAGACACAGGGAATGTATCTTGCACCCCACAGTTAGGCATAGTTTTGGACTTGAAATCTATAATAGTTATTGGAAGTTTTAATGAGGGATGTGGCCCCTAGGATGGAAGGGAGGGATGTTGTATTCTTAGGTGTGTTTGTCTTGTGATTATCTGGTGATATTTCCAACATTTCATGTGGGGGACTTGTTGATTTCTATATAGGATTACTAAGACCTTTGATTTATTGTCGATGGATCTTATCATCAGAAGGGATGTTTATGATTTTCATAATGGTTTATTTATCTTGGGATCCATAAGATATAAGATCAGGGATAATCATGGGAGTAGGTATTATATGGGTTAGATATTGTGATATAGTTAGACTTGGGGATTTTCCATTGAGGAGATCAAAAGGGTATACTTGTTTGACTGGTGTTTTGGTCACAAAAGCACATGTTGAGGTTGAGGTAGGATTCCCCTAAGGTGAAAGCTGATCAATGGTATTGATAATGTGAGCGGTAGAATTTTAGGACCCTATGACATTAGTTTGAGTTATGCTATTGGTTAGGGGATGGTTTGGAAAAGGTTGTTTAAATACGTATATTGCTTGATTTAGAGATGTATTAGGATTTTCCAGTTGTAGATCACCTCGATAAATGATATCTTGAAGGAAATTTATAAAAGACTGATATCTATGTTATGTCCTCAAACTTGGTGGTATTTGCAATAATATTCTTCTCTATATCAAGATGGATTAGGGCTAGGTTCATCAACATGTTGAATATGAGGGTGTTTTATCATGTGAGAAGCCATGATTTTGTTAAAAATAAAGATGTTATACTCCCCCAGAGGTGTGTATTTTCAAGGGGGTTATGAGCTTCATGGTCTGAGAAAATATTAGTTATAGTTTTCAGAATGATAGCATTCATCGAGCCTTTGGATTTTTCACTATTGGGAAAAATCTTAAAAGAGTTATGTTTGGGATTTTTAGATCATAAAGGCCATGGTAAAGGCTTCACTAAATGTTTGAAATGATTGTATTTAAAGGGTGGATTATATGTGTTGTGTGCAAGACTAAGTGAATAAATTGATCAATTTAGTTTAGGGTAAAGGGAAGGATAACTAATTGATGATTCCCCAACATTTAACAAAAAATTTCACAAAAAAATCATCCTCAAACTATTTGATACAATATAACTCGGTGCTGGATATTTTGCATGTGATATTGATAGAAATTTTTTCTAATAAAAGTTATGATAATTATTTGAATGGAGAGAGAGAGAGAGAGAGAGAGTTCAGGGATTTTTTTATACCAATCAAGATTAGGACTAGCTAACAACATTGGGAATGTCCTTAACATGATGTCTTGATTGTGGGATATGATGTAATATGCATGTCAGAAGGACCTGATATGTTTTTGCAGATCTTCCTTGCTATAGAATTTGATAAATTTTAGAATCTCCTAATGAGGGGGATATTGTTGTAGAGGTAGTGATGGGTTGATGGGTACACTACAAATTTGTTCGTAAGAAAATGTATTTTTAGGTCCCATAGTAGTACCTTGGAGGCTATTGATTCTACTCATCAAGGGTTTCATGGGATGATTCTGAGGAGGTTGGATGTTCACTGAGGGAGGATTGTATTGTCCATAGATAAGGGGATTTGATTGTTGAATTTGGTGATATGGTCAAAGATATTTTCAAAAATGGGGAGGAACCTTGGTATGTTGTAAGTTTGCTGAGAATTTAATGGTTGTGAGGAAGAGTGGATATACCATAAGGCTGGGAATATATGTGTTGATAAGGGGCTATGATAGTTGTGGGTTATGTTGAGAGGGGAAATAATTGTACTACATAACACTAGTCATAGATGCTAGTTGCAAAAGGGGATGGGCGCTAGTTATAACACTCATGTTGATAGGAAATAAATATGTGGAAATACATATCACTAAGTTTTGGATCGAGGATGTGGATTGTTATGAGATAATAAGTTGATATGTAACCAAAGGACTTATAGAATGAGGCTCACTAACAAATCCTGTTGAGAGAGGAAGAGAAGTAGATGGGGTGTGACTAACTACATGTGATGAGGTAATATTACAAGTTTTTATACCTTGAAGACTGAATGAGGACATAGATGGAAAGGGTCCTTGCTTACTAACTATGTTTTGTGATGAAATAATGTTGAGTTCAAAGCTGGATATGGGAGTGGATGAGATAGGTGTGCATGTTTCCGTATAATCATAGGCATGATAAGGAGTTATTTGTTTGATAACCGAATGATATGAGGCATTGATGAGTCGGGAGTGATCATAGGTAACAATAGTAATAAATGGTTGGGGTTCTGGAATATAATGGGGAAGATAGACGACTTGTTAAACAAGGTAGGTTCTAAGAGTGATAGGATTGGTATCAAGGAGTTCCTCGCATACTCGGTCACTACTATCAAATAACTACCAAATGGGTGGATTGGGAATTTCTGACATGTTTATTCTAAATGCTGGGAGAGTGCGGGGGATATTGTGTTTTTTTTATGGGTTGTTGTGATAGGTATGACATGTCTGTGATGTTATAGATATGGGATTGTTATCTAGTTAAAACCATGAAATGATAACAAACAATAAAAAGAATATACTTATTTATAGATGAAAACCACACAATCAGCAAGAGGTTTTTGATTATCTTGATTAATAAAAAAATGTAACATTCCCAATTTAAGACTTTAGAAATAAGGGAATTTTTTTTATAGTGTTCACTGTTCTAAATAAAGCATTATTTAGAACAAACATTCCATGCCAATAAAATTCAATGGATAAACATATGCAGATGTAATGACTCGGTGATTCACCGATCTATTCATTCCATAACTTGGTAAGCTACCGATCTATTTATGTTAACTTATGTATCGAATACATACCGTATACTTTGTATTCTTTGTCATCCTACCATACACCAGGTACTGAGTGATATGTTTAAAGAATATATTTGAATATCTACTACCAATATTCATCTGATATCACATTGTTTTAAACTTGGTGACATAAGACAACACAACCAACAACGTGTGATACTTTGGCCAAATATTTATAACATACTGTGTATGTCACTATCCCTAGATGACATACTTGTCATATTGGAATACGTTCTTCACCTCACTCCTCAATTATCATGATTGGTCTTTACTGACTACTGTCAGTCCACTTGTTCTAGGTTTAACCCTAGACAAGGATAATTTTAGTGGCAAATATTCGTAATATGGTGAATATTCCATTTTTGAAAAAAATTGAAAAGGTGAATTTTCTGGCACGGGTCAGTGACCTGTTCACCTAAAAATTACTCTTTAATTTTTTTTAGGGGTCGGCTTCGCCTACCCTTGAAAAATATCCCCTATATAATCCTAGATTATTTGCCAGGTAGAACACTTCTACTTCACATTTGTCAACAATATGATATATCCCATATTGTAGATGCGCGACAATGGGGTTATTTGTTGACACGCGACACTGATGGATAGTTGACACGCGATAAGGAGGTACTATAGATATTGACGCATAGTAGATGCATGATAAAGAGTTTGTTGATGAGTGACACGAAGATTTTTTTGATGCGCAAGTAGAGGGGCAGAGGCTGCAGGTGCGTGACAGGAGATTTGCTGTCGCGCGTCAACAAATAACCCTCATTGACGCACGTGAACAACCTTGTTGACGTGCGTCAATGAGGTCTGTTGACACGCATCAATGAGGGTTATTTGTTGACGTGTTGATGCACGTCAACAGACCTCATTGACGCACGTCAACAAGGTTGTTGACGTGCGTCAATGAGGGTTATTTGTTGACGCGCGACAGCAAATCTCCTGTCGCGCACCTGCAGCCTCTGCCCTCTGCTTGCGCATCAAAAAAATCTTCGTGTCGCTCATCAACAAACTCTTTGTCATGCGTCTACTATGCATCAATATCTGCAGTACCTCCTTATCATGTGTCAACTATCCATCAGTGTCACGTGTCAACAAATAACCCCATTGTCGCGCATCTACAATACGGGATATATCATATTGTTGACAAATGTGAAGTAGAAGTGTTCTACCTGGCGAATAGTCTAGGATTATATAGGGGATATTTTTCAAGGGTAGGTGAAGCTGACCCCTAAGAAAAATTAAAGAGTAATTTTTAGGTGAATAGGTCACTGACCCACGCCAGAAAATTCACCTTTTCAATTTTTTTCAAAAATGGAATATTCACCATATTAGGTCTATTCACCACTAAAATTATCCCTGTCTAGGGTTAAGGCCTAGAACAAGTGGACTGACGGTAGTCACTAAAGACCAATCATGATAATTGAGGATTTGATGCACGTCAGTGACGTCTGTTGACGCGCGTCAACAGGCCTTAGTTGACGTGCGTCAATGAGACCTTAGTGACGTGCGTCACTAAGGTTGTCTGACGCATTGACGCGTGTCAACTAAGGCCTGTTGACGCGCATCACTAGCATTTTTTTGACGCGTGACAAGGAGGTACAATAGATATTGATGCATAGCAGACGCATGACAAAGAGTTATTTGTTGACGTGCGACAACTGATAGAGATTTTTTGCGTGAGAAGGAGGTACAACAGGTATTGAGGCATAGTAGATGCGCGACAGGATAGAGTTTACTGATGCGTGACACGTAAGATTTTTTCGATGAAAAAGTAGAGGGCAGTGGTTGCAGACGTGCGACAGAAGACCTTAGCTGACGCGCGTCACTAAGGTATGCATTGACGCACGTCACTGCATTTTTTTGACGCACGATAGCAAAATATCCCATCACGCGTCTGCAGCCTTCTAGTCGTCACCATGCTTGATAATCAAGCGAAATTTTTTCATACAACGCCCAAAAAATTCACCTTCCCGTGAAACCAGTTCCAGGGATATTCACCAAGTATTCTCCACCTCTGATTTCTAGGAGGTCTCTTAAAATGAACCCTAGACCCTACACCTAGAGAATGGAAGATAGGATGGCTAGGTATAGGTAAAGATGTTAAGAATGGCTCAGGGTATTTTGGGGATACTCAGATGTGGGGATCTAAAAGGTCGACCGGATGTGTCAACATGGCCTGGATTGGCATTGGAAGGTGAGGATTCATATGATGCAAAAGAAAATAGGATCCTAAAAGAGAAAGATAAAGAAATTATGATCTAAGTATGGAAGTGATGCAGATCAAAACACACTTACTTGTAGATCTGTAGATAAGGCAGTTAGATGGACGGGTGATGGTTGATCATGTGCAACTAGTAATGCTGTAGTTCTATGACTTAGTGCTTCCCAAAATGCCTACTGTGAAAGTAGAGCCAATGTCAGTTGGCATGATGCAAACATCCTGGGTAGCCAGTTACCTCATGTGTATGGATGTACATGACCCCCGAGGAGACCTAGTTAATACATTGATTACATGCAGAATTATATCTTGATCTCCAACAACCCTGCCAATACCCTATTCCGAACGCTAGAACAAGGTTATTTCCTAAAGTTGAATCATATGGTAACCATATGGTAGTTTAGGTTATACTTACGGTTGTTGGTTTAGGGTAGATATCTCAGTTACACTTCCACTTAACCGCAACCGAACATCCTTAGGCAATTTTGTTTTAAAAGTAGCATATATTTGCTATCTTTTAGACCAGGTTCTGCCTATTGGAATATAGGTGTCCAATTAAATGGTATACTTCCATGTTAGTAAGTGGGAATGTTTTTAGAGAAATTGTAATCAGGCATTTGCATACCTTCTTAGGGTTAGACTAAGTCTCAGTTAGTTATGGTAAGTAGAGATTGATTCCTAGTTATCTACATGTTACAGTGTTAAGGTATATCCTACCCAATATCCAGGTGTCTAGGTGATGTGGCTAGGTGAGGTGCTCACAGTGAGGACATTACTATATAATATAGTTTAGATTAAAGTACATTACATTCAATAGCTAATCATGTGACATTTTGATTAGGGATATTGAATATGTAAGGTATCCCTTTATTTAACTTAACAAAGGATAACCAAGGGTAAGTATAACCTAATTTGTAAAATGTCCACAAGCATAGAGCCTAAAGTCTTTTCATACCCCGTACAAGTCTTAAGTTACTACAACCAATTCAAGTAACTTCTTAGATTTTAATTCATCTTTAGAACTTGAGAGATGAACAAGCCTTGTGAAAAGGTAAAAGAAGACTCCGATAACCTGAACCACCTTGAAGTTCTCAAAGATTACTGGAAAATTTCTTTTTCAGTACAATCTCGAAAGTCTGAAAGTAAAAATATCTTTACAAGGATATTAGAGACTTCTGAAATCAGCCAATGCAGTCATATAAGTTCTTCCATATTTCGTAACACTTACGAGTTTCAGACTTCGGAAATAGCTAGCATGGAATAATTTTCAATGAACCGAGCATGATCATCACTAAGACTTCTGAAACTTGAATTGCATTCCAATAATTGTTCCATGAAATTTCACAACTTCAGAGTTTAATGAGACAATTATGTACATTGTGAGTATAAAAACTTAAAAAATTAGCAATTTACCAAAAGAAGTACCTTTAACCTAATTCTGAATTCACTTCCATGAGAATTTTGGACAAAATGGGATAATCCACAACATTCGGAACTCACGAAATAAAAATGTAATTGATTCTAGTAATTACCTTTAATCCCCAATCATGAAAACCTCTAAATCACTAAATTCTAAAGGTCTGAGATTTTACATCTAATTCCTAAGCAAGGAAGTTTGGATATTCTTTCCAATCAAATTCTTAACACACTTTTAGGCATTGAATCCGATACAAGAAAATTTTTCACATTTGACTTTAACCTCTTCAATTCAAAGTAAGAATACCTTATAGATGCAACATTTCAGATTGGTGACCTCCACAGGAATGCCATATGCAATACTTAAGCTTGAATATACAGGCCAAATAGTCCTTATAACAAGATTCTATTTTCTTGTTCAACAAGAGTCTTAAAAGAACAATCTACATACAGACTTCATCACTTTAACAAAGGAAAAGAAAAACAAAGGATAAAACGGGTATAATGAAATCTCCATCTTGGAAGAGAACTAAGAACAAAATGGGTTCACTGTATAGGGGTGAAACAATATCTTATAGGTTAGAAAGCTTTGAGATTCTTATCCCAATTCGAGTGAACTGGGAAATTCTATCCTCCATTGAGCTTGGATAGATGAAATGAATTCACCTCTTTGCAACTCCAAATAATGAGCTCATACATTGGCCCGCCAGAAGAGAGAACAAAACGAAATCATTGCAAGAAACGTAAAGTCTAGTTCCCCTTACTATCCTGCATCGTTACAAGTATGAGAACTAATTCTCCCTCCTGAAAACATTTACTCAGTAAAGCTTCTATTGTCAAAGGATTTCTTAACCTGAGCCTTAAGCTGTTGTCCCAAATTTCCTTCATATCTTCTTGTAAAAAGACTTAAGCATTAATCTTATTGATCCAACTCCATGAGTTCAGAAAACCCATCACCGTAAGCTAAACCAGTCATTAGGAGTATCCATGAACCTCGAAGCTGACGAGTTCCCTTACATAACTCCACAAGAAGGTAATTCCAAGGAAAGTAGATGAGTTCATGCTTCCCTTCCAACTATGACAAGCATAAATCAGGCTGAACAGATTTAAGTATTGCTACCTCCACTAGATGTTATTCGATCTACCCAGGTGTAAGGTAGTCTTAAGATGTGTATGCCAGGTCCTCCTATTAGTCTCCATTAAAACATCTCTAGTTCAATCTCTTATGAGAGTACTTAAATAGCTCAGACATTCTAGCTTAACCCAGAATTCCCTTGTGGATAGTAATTAGATTGAAGTATTGGAGGTATAGGACCTGTTCTTACATAGCCCATTTACTCAATTTCAAAACCAACTCACAAATACCATTACATTGTCAAAAATAATTGATAAACTGGAACATTTCGAACACTATGTCATTATACTTTCCAAGAACATTGAGGACAGCACAAAGTCATTTCTTTCTTGAGCACATGCTACTGCAAATCTTATCCATCAAGTCAGAAGTATCCCATTGTAGTAACCTTAACCCAGTTTATAGTTTGTAACATTGGATGGAGGATTTTTCATCCCAATTCCAACTGTCTAGACCCCATTGAAACACAAGGTTGATCACACACTGAATTCAGGTGTAGTCGAAATAGATGTTAGCTTCTATTTTCAGGTGAAAAGGGCACATTCCTTATGTTTCCTCACCCATAGATGGGCATATTTTAACAAATCTAGCCAATAGTCACACCAGCCCGAAACACAATTTTGGTAGCAGTCATTTGTAGAACTAGTCAATGTCCCCTGGATAGGACATGTGTGAAATTCCTCTAATATTTTATTCACCTATTCTGGTTTAACACAAGAATTGAAGACATGAGTACACCATTTATATATGGACTTTCAGACAACAGTCCAATATTACTCCACCATGGCATATGAAATAGTTCTAGAGATAGACAAGTGTGTCTAATGGACTTTATCCATGTTTGAAAACACTATTCCCCTGAGAGGAATCTTAATTTTTCACGAACTTGAATACAGGGTCAACCAAAACAACTTGATCATCACTTTCGTTAGTGTTCAAGAGCATAAGACGAGCTTCATCTATTTTTGGTCTCTATGTCTACAGCAAGCAACTGACATAAACCCTTACCTCTAAAAATTTTAGTGACTCAAAGAAAATATGTATGCTCATACTCCATCACCTTCATGATCCATCCAAGAGGATGCTTCTCATTCATATCTTTAGCTCAAAAAAAATTACTTGATGCCATGATGAGAATATCAGATCAAGTGATTTTTATTGTTCCCACAACCATGTGATTAAATTAAACTTTGAAGAAGCTCACTTGAATAACTGTCAAATACTTGTTCAACTCAACCAACAGGAATATTCCTCAGAATGCCTCATAGTAGCTTGAGGGATTGATTGAAGATAGGAAATTGGTGAGCTCCATCAGATCAATCAAGTGTAAGTTAAACTGCTAGGTCGAGGATCCCTAAAATGCTCTCATGTAGACTTGCAAAAGCGTAAATAATCATGTAAATATTTATCAACAACCTCCCAAAAATCTACCTTCCAATTTTCCTAGACGGTTTGTGAACAAAACCCAAGGCCAATTAATTTTAATAATTCCAATTTTCCCACTCAAATATCCTTACAATCACCTCCCAAATCAAGAAACTTCCATATTTTTCATCATCATGGTCATCAATGGTTTAGCTCCATGTTGCGAATTGAGTGGATTGTAGTCAATTTTACTCCCATTATAAGAGGAAGGAATCCCATGCATGCGTTGGCCTATCACCCAGTAGAAGCTGAGAACTCACCTGAGGCATGCATGGGTGCTGAGTCTCTCTTTTATTTGATTTTTTAGTGGGAACCATTCATCAATGATTAGTATAGGAGTACTCAAGAAAGAATTTTAGACATACAAGAGATTACAGGGCTTAGGACACGGTCTCTAGATCCTTGTAGTTTCTTCAGACTGTGATGTTTTAAAAGACTCCATAACATATAATATAATAAAAAGAAAGCTACAACCATTCATTTATAGCATGAAAGGAAAGAGAACTTTTATGAATGAAATATACACAAAACCCACTTATATTCATATTTAATTACAGTCAGGTAACTTCATTGTATTCATCATGTTTCATTACAAAGATCCATATAGGGTATACTGCACAGTCATGCACATCACTAGGCTTGTATAACTACGCAAAGATAGAAAAAGAAATTACAATACTGGGCCTAGTACATTCCTATCTGAATCAAAGTTCCACTCGCAGAAACCCTATATAGCTTCACCCATGTTATCTCTCTCTCTCTCTCTTTGTATATCTCTTCCTCTATCTCTAAATTCCCATATGTATGTTATCTCCGTCTCTGTGTATATCTCTTCTTCTATCTCTATATCTCCATCTCTGTGTGTCCTTTCCTGCTACAGGAACTTGTAGTTATCACTTTTCGGGGCTTCCAACTCACCTTTCCGCACCCTCAGATCCGTCACCAAGTGTTGAATGTGGTCCTTTAAGCGAGCATGTTTCCTTCAGGCCTGAGCTCTCCACTCCATCTCATGATGGTCTTCTAGAATATTCCATCACTGCTAGCATGCTCTTTCCTAGGCCACCTGTTGCCAGGCTGACATGTTATCCATGTGCAAACCAATCACGCTTTTCACATGTTCTACCTTTGGTGCTTGAATCGGCTAAGTCCTTAACCTCCTTTCGCACGTGCCACGTAACGCTATATGCCTTCCTTGAGCTCTTTTATCTTACGTTCTGTTTGTCTTGCGTGCCATCCTATAACTGGGGTCCCGTATGCACTCATGCACCTTCATACTTAGTCAATATTTCAAGGGGCCCAACATCACCTCACACTATGCCTATTCTCTACCCTTGAAAACATTCTACTTGACCAAGGTGCAAGTTAGTTCAATGGAACCAAGATATAGATAAATATTACAAATATGAATAAGGAATGAAAGAATAGGGGAAAGAATGAAGAATGGGGGGGGAACATTAAACCAAAAGGCTAGGGAAAGTCTCTTTCACAAGATCTGCCTCTAACTTATTCCATGTACCTCGACATCATTCCCTGTGCCTTCTAACAGAGGTCACCAATTAGGAGGTGCTTACCTCATCAAAACTTAGGCTAGATCCCTGAGCACCCAAAGTTTCCACAATTTATCCCATATCTTTACACTAGGTCTAAGAGCTTGTCCATTCTCCTAGTAATTTGAGGATATAGTTCCTTCAGTCAGTGTCTTCATTAAGCCCCTTAGTGCCTCAATCTCCTCAGATCTATCTTTCTACTTCTAGTCAGGAATCTATGTCCACTCTCTGCCCTATTTCCTTTATTCTTCTCCTAGAAATATTTTAGCTCTACTTCGAGTGTGGTGACCAAGGATCTCAGCCACCTTATCTCTATCCATGCATGTGTCATATGTGGCCTCAGCAGATTGGGCAATGAAACCTTTACATCTCCACAAGCACCTTGGCTATACTCGGTAATAAGCATGCTATCACCTTTAACCGGTCCTCCTTTAGGCGCGCTACCACTTCCTCTGCAAATTCCAATGCCAAGGGTCATCTCTCCATGGTGAGGATGTGCTTTAAGTATTCTAGGCATTCTAGCGTCGATGCATACCTTTGGGGGATATGACGTTAGATATTGGTGTTTCAAGATGATGGTGCTTTCTTATCGAGTCTAACTTTCTTGTAGACCTCCTACACCTTTTCCTTTTCTTCCTTGAGCTCGTGCATCTTAGTTACGTGCTAATTAATTCATCCTATTTCAAGCTTCTGGCCACCTTAGTCAACTCCTCTTCCTCCTTGGCTAGCTTTCCCTCTAAATCCCTTATGCTGCCACTCTGCATGAAAATAGTCTTGCCTTTGTTTCCATCACGACCTTTTTTAGAGCATTGCATACGTGCTCATCCATGAGCTCTTGGGCATTTACTAAGGGGTTATCTCCCTTAGACACTGGCATAGTGTGATAAGCACCTTCTGGTAGACTTAAAAGTTTGGCTCATCGACATGTGGGATTCAAATTCCCAAGAAAGCATCTTCTTGGTCCTATGGTACACACCCTCCTCAAATGATCCCATGGCTATAAGTCTTTCGGTGGGTACCATGCTCTGGAATCATGCACGTAGCACCTTCCTTGAATCATCCACGTAGCACATTATCTGCCTCTTTTCTACATCTAGAGGTCTTCTACCTGAGCGCGTGGCTTTGGGGAAGATGACTGTCAGAGTGGGGCCTCCTAGGTTGTCATGTTCCTTTTCACCACTCTCTTCCCTTCCCTTCCTTTAGCACTATGTCTGCACTACTGTTCTAATTCCTAGTCTACAAGGATCTTGAGCATCTTCCTCACTACTCACTTTACCACTTCAGATTATCTACTCCTTTGTAAAAATTTTGGCTCCCTGCTGTCTCCATCGGCATCCCTCTCATTTTTCCTTATATCTTCAGTGCCTTCATCTCCTTGTGCGCACCTTTCCACCACATGGGAATATGAACTCTTGCATCTCTTCTCCACTCTCCTTCCTCTGAGTCATATACACTAACTAAATGCAAGGTTCCAAAAGTTCCTTATCCTTTTTCTAGCTCTTTCTCCTCATCGCCACCTCCTTCACCCTCATCCTCTCCTTCTCCTAGATATCTCTCCAAGCTGTTGGTCACCTCCGAGTTAGCTTCTTCATCTACCCTCTATGCTTCTTCCCGAGAGGTGTGCTTCTGGTCAAGATAATCTGCCCTCTCTTCTTCCTCTTGTGACTCCTCCAAGGTGGTGGGTTGTTTGGGTTCCTCCTACCTCTGGCATCTTATCCTTTACTATGAGATTTCTTCCTCCAAACATTAGGTGTTTGGCTTGGTGCTCGTAGAAGGCGTGCTCACTATTTGAGCAGTTGGTAAACTTGGTGTTTCTTCCTCTCCTTTGCCCCTCTTCTTAGACATTGGCTTCTTCATTCCAAAGGGGTCTTTAGGTATGGATATTTCATCCACCAAGTACATATCATTCCTTCAAATTTTGGCCTTATGCACATGTATACATACGCCATAGGATCCTTTAGCGATAGGAAGTGTCATTAGCCTAGCCATTTGGATCTCGTGTGACACGTACTTCTCCATGTATGCGTGATTACCTCTAGGGTAGTTCAGTTTCTTCCTCATATCCTTGTGTTCCCAGTCCAACTTTCCTAGCTTTAGCCTTAGCTTATTTGATTCTTTAAATCTGTTCACTCCTGTTTGGAATTATTGGGTAGTGAATGTGAAAGGAAATTTTCACCAAGGGCTCCATGATTCATCAATAAGTTTGAACCTACCCAAGCAATAGTGCTGGTACACCGTGAAACTCAGCTTCTCCTTATGTGGCTACTAGGAGTTGTTCAGGGATCCTCCACTCTGCCCCAAATACAATTCTCAATTGCATATACCATTTTTTGAGCCGTGCTTTGTGGGGAACCGTCATTGTATCACATGCATAATTTTCAAACCTCTTCATGGGCGAAGGGTCTTTGGCTGGGTACTCCCACACAAACTTATCTGGTGTATCCAACACTCCAAATTCTACAAATACTATGGTGAGTAGGGAATTGCTAAAGAGGATCATGTCCCCTTCCTTGGAACACTTTACACTTTCCTTGGCAATGTATGTAGACAAGTTTTAAATAGTCCCCTCTATAATCTTCCTGCAAACATGTAGTCATGGCTTGTTGACTTGTGTCCATCTTTCTTGGCCATTCAACTTCGTTACTAGGTGCACGACCATCTTCATAACAGTGTCCTTGATGTCTGAGATGTCATAGTACTGCGACCCTTTCTTACAGGCATACTCTGTGATGGTCTCTTGAATAGCCTCCTTGTCACTAAGGTCATCTTCCAGGCTATCTCCCTCACATATGAGGCCTGTAAACTGTGAAATCAACTGGGGAGTCATGCACATATTTTGCCTAGAAAAGTGGAAGTAGTCCTCGTGCACCCAAGACATCAACCATTGGTACAAGCGATCCGGCTTTGCAAAATAAGCCAACTCATAGAGTTATAGTATCCCTACCTTTTCTAGCTTCACCTTTACGTCATCATTGTAGATAGGAAAACCTTCAGGTGTTCACTTGTTTGTTGGGCGTACCAATTCTAATGCCATTTATTTCTCTATAGTGTTGGTTAGGTGATTATAGTCATTAACCAGTATGCTTCTCAAATGGGATTCCCATTTCTTCCCCATCATCACTCCTTTTGGGTACTGTATTTCTACATACCATTCTTCATTTGTATCTACCTCGGGTTTTGGTTGTTTAGCCTTAGCTTTTCCCTTTCCTTTCTTAGGTGTCATGGTCGAGGTAATTTTATCACTCCAATCCTCTCCTTGTTACTTTACTTTCATTCTCCCAACCTTTGATCTCAGATCCGTGATACAATTCTTCTAAACTTGTGCCCTAGTTTGCTGAACCCTAACTTTGATAAATTCTTCACAAGAAAATTTATTTTTACTTCTTTCCACACCCATGTAATTCCTTCCTTGTGGTTCATAATCTCAAACTAGCTCGTCACGTTTTTAATCACACAGATCTTCCACTTGATTGAATCTAAAAAACCCTAGCTGATAACACTCGCTTATATCTCTAAATCTTCATTTTCACAAAGTAAAAAGAGAGTGCCCCGATCCTCTATTCATAGTTTTTCATTTTTCTGGTCATTAAAGGCTACTTTACCTACCCCCGTACTTTTTTCATTTAATGTGAATTTTTATAACAAATCCCATCTTCAGTGCCTTCACTCACGTGCCCTTCCTACGTGAACCTTTTGGCGCGTAAACCAACCTGACGGGAGACTCTTACACATGCTCAACATGTGCTGAAGGCACTTCTTCTGTCTAGATTCTTTCTTTGACCTACCTTGTGTTGCTTTAACTATGCTTCCTTTTCCTTTGTACGTGGGATCTACAAGTAGCTTTATCTTGGCATTAACCATTCTATCTTTTCTCTTCATCTCTGTTTCAACCGGGCTACTCAACAAGGCTGTTCAACACAACTTCCTTGGTACTTCTAATCATGCATATCTTCACTTTTCTCCACCACACACTTAAATGATGTGTGGTCCTCTGTGCACTCATAAATTCTCCAAAAATAACAATAAGGTTACTAGCACCCAAGGTGCAAAATAAAACAACAATGCGAAAGGGAAACACAAGGAAATAAACATGCATAAAGGAAAACTAAACTAGCTGGAAAAACTACCTTATTTACAAACACCAAGAAGACTTATTTATAGTAGGTTTTTAGCCTACTACCATTGAAGTGTCTAGGCAACTTCGTTCCATCCAACACTTGTAACTGGCACGCGCCTGAATCAAGGATGTATGAGATTGTGCAGGGACCTAACAAATGGAATTTCAACTTTCCAGGATGGCGCAGAAATTTAGAATCATATAGTAACACCATCTTCCCAACCTCAAACTTCTTGTTTCTCATATGGTGATCATGCCAAGCCTTTTTCTTTACTTTTTCCACTGTTTGGCTCTAACGGGAAAGTGATCGTCTCTCATCCAGTTTCATTAGTTCATCAATTCTTTCTTCCAGTGCTTGCTCATCGAATAATCCTCCCATACATGCTATTTGTAGAGAAGGTAACATGAATTCAACCTGTAAAAAAAATTCTGCACCAAACACCAATTGAAAAGGTGTGGCTTTATTTAGTCTTTTATATGTAGTCTTATAAGCCCATAAAACTACTGATACCTTGTCAACCCAATCATGTCTTCCAACATCACAGATTTTGGTCAAGGTATGACTCAATATTTTGTTGAATGATTTTGTGGTTCCATTTGCTTGTGGGTGATGGGGCGTAGTATTATGATGAGCCACCATGAACTCAAATAATAGGATCCTCATGGTCTCATTCAGAAAATGCATACCCCTATCACTGGTCAAACTCAAAGGGCATACATACCTTGTGATAATGTTCTCCCATAAGAACCTTGCCACTGTGAAATCTTTAGATGGGGCTGCCTCTGCCCACCTTGTGAGATAATCCATGTAAGTGATGACATAATGTGACCTAGTCCTATGCGCTGCCGGTGCAATAGGTCCTACAAAGTCTATCACCCACTTTTCAAAAGGCTCCGCTCTAGGAATAGGATGTAAAGGCATTTCATCCCTCCTTCCTGGTTTTCCAATGCATTGACAAGGGTCACATGATTTACAATAATCCCTACAATATCTGTACAAGGTTTCCCACCATAAACCTGCCATTAATATTTTTCACGCGGTGGTGTCACCTACGTAATGCCCACCTGCATTTCCTCCTTGTGCTTCCTCCATGATGGCCAAGCACTCATGTTCTAACACACATCTGCACAAAACTTCATCACGTCCCAATTTTTATAAATCTCCACTAATCAACATGTAGGGAATGACGTGTATGGCCAAATAATTCTTTTCCGATGCCTTCATTCCATCTGGTGCCACCCCTTCTTTTAAGAATACAACAATATCTTCCAAATCCGAGGGCGCGCGCCGCAATCTAAACAGTTGGGCGTCTAGCATTGCTTCCTCAATACTTTGTGCATCCTCTCTTGAATCAATTCTTGATATATGATTAGGTCCACAGTTGCTTTTTCTGGGCTTCACTACAATGGTAAACTGAGACTCTTGAAACAAAAACACCCATCGACATATGCGCCCTTGAAGAATGGGCTTGTTTACTAAATACTTTAATGCCATATGGTTGGTGTAGAATACAAAGGGTGTTACCAACATATACTGTTTAAATTTAAAAAGCACATAGATCATTGACAATACCTTGCACTTGGTTGTGGTATAATTTTTCTCTGCTGGTGTTAAATTCCTGCTCACAAAATAGAGAGGATGATCAACAATCCCCTCACTTGGTTGTGCAAGTACTACTCCAATGGTGGTTCCTGAGGCATCTAAATGAACATGGAAGGGCTTGTACCAAGAGGGAAATCATAAAATTGGTGCGGTAATAAGCCTATATTTTAATGTATTAAATTCCCTCTACCGCGCCTTTCCCTAATGGAAGGTACTTTTGTGTCTAAATAGCTCTTCTAAGGGCACAACGATCTTGGCATACCCATTAATGAATTTTCTGTAATACCCTGTATGCCCAAGGAATCTGTGCACTACGCTCTGGCTAGTAGGCTCCCTTAAACCCACAATAACTACAACTTTAGTGGGATCTACCAGTAATCCCTCCTTACCTATGATATGCCCTACTAAAGTCCCAAAGGGTGTAGCAAACACACACTTCTTAATGTTGAGGGATATCCTCAACTGCCTACACCTTTCAAACATTAATCTCAAATTGTCACAATGGTCCATAACCAGACCATATACCATCCAATCATCTAAGTAAACCTGGAGAAACTTATGAATGAAGTCTTGGAATTCTTACACCACTATGCGTGAAAAGACAGTAGGTGAATTCTTCAACCCAAAGGGCATGACCGTATATGCAAAACTTCCACACTCAGTGGTGAAAGTTTTCTTCTCTTGGTCCTCCTTTGTAATCTAGACTTGGTGGTATCCATAAAATCCATCCGTAAAGGAATAGATTTGGTGCCCAATGACTCCTTCCAAAATTTCTTCAATGAAGGGGGTCGGAAATGGATCAATGACACAAACTACATTCAATTCCCTATAAGCCACACAAATTATAATCCACCCATCCTTTCTTGATGCTAATTACCATTAGACTTATCCATTCCGATTCTTCCACTGCCTCAATGATCCCAAAAGCTATCATCTTGTCTATTTCCTCCTTAACCCTCATGCGTAAGTTGGGATTCATCCGGTAGGGCCTTTTTCTAACTGGGCGTACACCTTCCTTCCGTTTTATCCTCATCTCCCCTAAGGAAAGGTGAATGCCTTTTAGCTCATGGTACCTGTGTAGGAATAAATCCTCGAATTCATGTAACAGATCAATGATCTTCGATACTTCCTTCTCTGTCCAATAATCTCCAATAATAACTTCATTATGTTCTTCTCTTGAACCGATATTAACTTTATTTTTCCTTAATGGCTCATGGTAAGCACATGCACGGGCATCTACACTATCCAAAAATTCACACGTTCCTATAGAATGGCTAACATCTAAGATTTTTGATTCCTCTCCATCAATCACATATACTAACTTTCCCTTCTCTTTTTCCAAACATGCGCGCTCAAGATGTAACTCTTCTATTTCCTCAACTTCTTCAAAGTGCTCCTCCAATCCTGGTTCACCAAGTAATTCCAATAGCCTATCTTCCATTCTGGCACTATCCCCCATGGTAAGGTGCTTGATACCCTGCAAGGCCTTATCAATTGATGATTTGGTACTCTGATACTCAAAGGTGTGAATAAGGTCAGCCGTAAGCTCTTGCCAATTCCTTGTCTGGTGACATGTCTCTAAATGAATGTACCATGCACGTGCACAACCCTATAATGTAGAATGCAACTTGTGTACCCAGAGGGATGGTGGCAAGGGTTCCATGCCTTCTCTCCAGACCCGTTTACATTCATGGATATGGAAAGAGGTGGGCTCCTTCCCATGGTACTCCCTGATGATGGTGGGTATATTACTTCTAGAAAATCTAACAGAGAGAGATATTCTTACCTTGCACCACTCTAAAAGGCTCTCCTAATGTGTGGCCAACCAATGAGCTGATGTGCCAAGCAAGAAGTAACTCAGCATCTCCCTCCATTCCTTCTCATTCTTCCACTGAGATTATATCTCCTATAGAAAGATCTCAGGGAAGGATCCTCTTGAGTACTTGGGAAATTCTTTTCCTCCAAGGCACTGAACCATACGCGCCTTTGTTACCTTGGTCACTGATCCTCTCAACTGACGCCCCATTAATTTGTAAGTCCCATGCACCTAATTGTCACATACCAGACTGGTGGTATCACTCATTGACCGAGCATCTTCAAATTGAATAGCCCCATTAATAGGGTGTACCATTTTAGGGTCTCTGATTGAGCACACATAAATCTTGTCTAGAACTTATTCTCCCAATGGTTCAATGTAGGGTGTTGAATTCCCATCAACCATGGGTATAATGACCCACTCCTCTTTGTTCTCAAAACTGATGTATCCTTTGTTGAACTGAAGGTCCACATTGTTCTTGTAACACCAAGGGCACCCAAGTAATGCTGGGAAATTGTTTGCCTCAGCGAGCGCAAAGACTTCAAAGTCACCAATAAAATTAGCTCTTTGAATAGTAAAAGCTGCATCCTTCAAGACATAGATGGGCATTGACTTAGTCTTGTTTGCCATATACAACACATTTGAAGATGGTTGTAATGCAGGTCTCCCCATCTGATTCCATGTGTTGGTATATAAATTTGTTCCCCTTTTCAGTCTGAGCAGTACCATAGATATGTCACGAAGCTTAAAGATAGATTAGACCATGTTGTATGTCGTTGGTAGCCGGGGATATGGTCTAGCTAGCACCTAAGTTTGTGGAGAAATGGATAGCACTCCAATAGGAATTGATCTTGTCCTAGCTGTTTTAGGTTGTGCCTTGTAACCAAGGTAAGAGGACCTATTTTGTAACCTTGTAATGGTGAAGGAGATGAAGATGTCCTTCTCTTTGCATGAAATTCTATGATGGAGACCTTGATGAAAACATGATCAACACCCCAGATCTGAACTCTCATAAGTTGTCACTTCTCAAAACATGGGTATGTTCTCAAAACAAGGCAAAGGCTACTAGAGACATTGGAAATCCTGATCTGTTATGCATACTTTTGCAAATGGATTTTGATCTTCTATGGGTATACAAATGCAAATCAGGGATAATACATGATAGTATATTTGTTGTTAGATGATTTTTGGTGAGGGATTTGACCAGACAAAATGGGATAGATCAGATCTTTGATAATCTATACAATACTTGAACCACTATCAGATGAAATGCCTGATATAATCAGGATGTTCTTTGAACAAGAAGAGGAACAAATGGAAGCCCAGGTTGTACTCTTCACACAATATTTGAGAACTCACTACAAAAGCTTGAAGTAAAGAACTCAATTAAACACAAAAATCCATGATCAAACCATGCCTAAGGTACCCCAAAAGGGTTACAAGAAATCTCTGCAGTCAAGGAAGGTAAAGTAATTTTAAATTTGTTTATCCCATTATCAGATGAAGGCTCTTCTGAACATTAGATTGTAAATGCCACTAAAATATCAACTAGAAATAGAAATCCTGTGTGATTTCTAAAGACTTTCAATGCAAGATTGCAACAAGAACAATAAAATTCATTTACAGGAATTAAAAATGATAAAAAGACATCATATTTCCCAAAGAAAACACAGATTTAATTCAAAACTTGTTAGATTCAACAATAGGGGAGAGTTACATGGACAATATCAGAGCTGTTTGATGGCTATACACTTGTAAACAACTCACATACATGAATTTCCAACACATGAGACATTAACTTGGTTCTTTGGTGGATTTTTCAGAAAAAATGAGCTTTCTCTTAGATTTTTCCCGTGATTTTTTCAACTCCCGACCCTTTACAATTTCTCCAAAATACATTATATACCTCAAGCCACATTAGAGTCTTCCTTCCCAAGCAAAGAATATCCTATGGGATCAAATTTGTCACAAAAAAACCCCATGATTTAATGACAGTGACACCAAATAGAAAAACAAGTCGCATGTTGCCAGGTATGCATAAAAGTTAAATCATTACACAAATTCGGATCATTATCCACCCCAGGGGCACATTTTTATCATTCAGGCATGCAAGCATCTTTCATTCATCATTTTTTACTTTTCCCCTTTTCAATTTTACCTCTGCAACTTTTGATGTTGACATTTCACTTTTTTTCTCGGGCTTGAGCCAAAATTACATCAAAAACACCATAGATCAAAGAATTAGGTCATAAAAATGATGCCAATGTTCTCAAAAGGCCAAGACGACACAAAATCATATAAGATTTCATGAAATTTGATGCAAAAACGTGATTTCCAAGCTTCTTGGAGTTCCCATAGTGTCCTAAACAAATGAATGCACAGTAACCATCGATCTTGTATCAAATTTAAATATCTTCCCTCCACGTGGAAGATGAGATCTAGAAATAAGCTCAAAATTACCTTTTTAACCTTTGGATAAGGCGGGACACATGTCAAAACATGACTGGATCGGGCCCATGCTTCCAAAAATGCTTTTACGACCCTTTTAAAATTTTGGAAAATTTTGCAAAATTTGCCCACTTCTCCCCTAGACCTGCCACGTGCCCATATGTGGGCCCCATTGAAAACCACAGACTGATTCTATCAATTTTTCCACTTTTCTAAAAAAAGAAATTTTTTTCACAAAACCTTCATGGGCCTAAAAGCCTGATCTCTTCTCTACCACGTGGCACTCTCTAATTCACCGCGGGGCCAAGCCTCCTATTCTACCTTCAAACCCTCCTACAAAGTTTGAAATATTTAAAACTTACCATGGGCCCATGCTCTTCCTTTGACTTCTTAGAATGTGCCATGTGTCAATCATGGATAGGTTATGGAGCTTTGGCCCAAAATTTAATTTTTTACCATTTGAAGTCAAAAACTTCAAAGTCATTGAAAAAACCCGCTGCCCCACCCTATCCTTTCCTAGACACGTGTCCACTAGGGATTGGCTGAGGGCTTTCAGGCCAAAAAATTCTCTTTATCACTTTGAGCCATAAAACATCAAAATTCTCCAAGTCCCCCCACCATCTGCATGCCCTCAAACCAAAATACGTGCCACGTGTCCTCTCCCTATTTACTGTGGGCCTTCGGGCGAAAATTTGATTTTAAAAATTTTGCACAATGAAAGCAAAATTTCCAAAGGAAAGCCCACCACCCACCTATCCCCTAGCTAATCAAAATGTGCCACGTAGGCACTTCATTGCAAAAGGCAGAGCCACGGATCAAAATTTTCCTTTTGCCAAAATTTTAAAATTGATAAGTTAGAGACATTTCCCAACAATCCCCGGCCAATAGGAACCCGCCACGTTTCCATTACCTTGCGATGATAAATTTGACAAGAAAATGACACCCGTATGACCTTCAAATCATGAAAAAATTAAAGTATGCCCCAAAATTCAAAATTTTCAATGAGGATGAATAATTTCTCAGTTTTGAATAAACTGAAACGTGATTTTACAACATTCTCAATTTAGGATTTGGATTTTCAATTACACACAAGTATGAATCGATCAACTTCATTTTTTACGATTAGGAAAGAAAGAAAAATGGCAAAGCCTGCAGATTTGGAAAATTTAGGGCACAAATAAGGGCACACATGGGTTTTCCTCTTAAATCAAGGCAAAACAACAGGTTTATGAGCATTTCTAAAGTGTTTCAACTAGGGGGAAGAAATTGTAGGTCACAAATTTGAGAAATAAAACGTTTCTAAGAAAAATTGGACATGAAAAATTAGGGCACACTATGTAAGCTCATAAATGGCACCAACATTGGCTCTTACTTGGGGATGGGCATTCCCAGTGAGTGCCACAAGGACAAAATGTAGACTAAGTGCCAAACAATCCATTGGGCAAAGGAGTCAACACACAAGGTAGCAAAAACCAAAACCACCACCAAAAATGAACTGAGAAAACAACCAGAATGGCTGCCAAGAACGAAGGGAAAACCACACACCAGAAACAAAGCAAAAACAAAGGCTATACAATTGTACAATTTTTGCATACCTCAACTTTGGGATTAATCAAAGAAATGTTTTAAATGTCTGCCATTAATAAGAAGCTCCAGCAATTCCCCATCTAGATCTTTGAGAAAAAAGGCATGTTCACCAATCTTGATATAAATGGCATAAGGACCCATCCATAATGCATAAAATTTTCCATGCTTTCCCTTGTCTTCATGCCTACTATCCCAAAACAAGACCAGATCTCCAACATTGAAGGCTCTAGGAGCGACCTTCTTATCAAACAATATCTTCAATTTCTCTCTAAATCTGATATGCCGTTGATGGGATGCTCTTCTCTCCTCATCAAGCTCAATAATCTGATTGATCCTTGATTCTTATGGGCAGTGCTCTTTATCTACCAACTGTTGGGAAAATTAAAATGAAGATAATTGTAGATGTAAGGGCAGCAAATCTTGAGTTCCATACACCAATTCAAATGGGCTTTTGCCATTTGATCTTTAGGAGTTATTCTATCAACCCAAACTACAAAATTCAATTGTTCACCCCATTTCTTCTTGTTCAATTCCAAGGTTCTTCTAATTATTTTCAGCAAGTTACTATTACTGGACTCAGCTTGTCCATTCCCTTGGGGGTTATAGTTTGAAGAATAAGTCATATTGATTCCATATTCATTGCACATTGCCATTAAATGTTTGGCTCTAAAGCACATGGCATTATCAACTACAATATTGATCGGGACTCCAAATCTACATATGATTTGATTCAACATTTGGTGTGTTGCTTTCTTGTTGGGGATTGCCTCTACCCACTTTGTAAAATAATCAGTGGCTGCAAGCATCCACTTATGACCAAAACTAGAACGATCTGAAATCTCACCAATGAAGTCCATCCCCCATTTGTTGAAAGGATCTTCAATTGATACAGGGTGCAAAGGAAGGGAGCCTAAAGCTAAGTTCAGCCTTCCAGAGAAGCATTGGAAACTATCACATTTTCTAACCAGCTGGGTTGCATCTTTGAAGAGAGAAGGCCACCAATAACCAGCTCTCAAAATCTTATGTGTTGTTACTTTCCCAACAAAGTGTCCTCGATAAAATCCCCCATGGAAATCAGCAAATACCTTGGGAGCTTCATCTTCAGTTATGCATTTCAAGAGGACACCTTCAGGGTTCTTCCAAGCCAGCCCAAGGTCTGTAATGATATATTTTTGAGAAGCCAGCATGAGGGCTCTTTTCTGATTTTTATTTAAATGATCAGGAAAACAAAGGTTTCTAAGGTAAAAGATTACATCCTTGTACCATTCGGAATTTACCAACTTTGCAAGCACATCTACCCTTTCCTCCTCTAGCTAATTCACCTCCACATTCTGTAAGTTGTTCTTAGCCATGAGCCTAGCAAGAACCAAACCTCTTACCAACTTTGTGGTTTGGATGTCCATATCATACTCCTGCAGTTTGTTCACCCATCTACATATTTTACTCGAGATCTCCATTTCTAATAAGATGTCCTTCACCATGGTGTAGGGAACATAAGCAACAACTTTTGAACTCAATATATAAGGCCTGAAAACCTTTTTTGTTTTCACCAAGGCAAACTCTTGTTTCTCCATGATTGTATACTTCAGCTCAGCTACTTGTAAATCCTTGCCAAAGAAGGCAATAGGCCTCTTAGCCCCATTCTCATCCTTTTGCAACAAAACAGAAGCAATGGTATATTCAGAGGCAAAGGAAAAGATTTGGAAAGGCCTCTTATAATTTGGGGCTGCTAAGACAGGTGCATGTTTAAGTGCATCCTTAATTCCTTCAAAAGCATAATGGAGGTCTCCTCCCACCTGATAACTTGGTCCTTCTATAGCATGCTTGTGATTGGAAGAGTCATCTCAACAAATTTGGAAACAAACCTTCTAATAAAATTGATTTGAGTAAAGAAAGACTGGATTCCTTTCTTCGTTCTTAGGATGGGCACTTTGCTGATTGCTTCCACTCTCTCAGGGTCAATCATAACACCATATTTTGACACAATGTGACCAAGCATCTTGGAATTTTGCATGGAAAAATTGCACTTCTTCGGATTAAGAGAAATGCCATACTCCCTACATCTGATCAGCATCTTCTCCAAGTGTTGCAAATGATCACATCTCTGCCTTGAAAATACAGTCACATCATCTTGGTAAACTGCAATGAACTCATTAATGTAACCAGAAAAAGCAACATCCATTACTCTTTGAAAAGTGGCACCAACATTCATCAAACTAAAGGGCATCCTAACAAAAACATATGTCCCCCAAGGAGTAGTGAATTCTATCTTAAGTCTTTCTGATTCTTTGATAACCACTTGATTATATCTGGAGAAACCATCCAATGTAGAAAGTAATTCATGCCCTGTCACAAGCTGCAACATATTTTCCATATTTGGAAAGGGATAGTTGTCCTTCATGGATGCTTTATTTAGATTTCTAAAATCCACACAAAATCTGATGTCTCCATTCTTCTTCCTGACTGGCACAAGGTTTGCAACCCAAGATGAATATCTAGTGGGCTACGTAATACCTCCATCTCTCAACTTCCTTAACTCCTCTCACATTTTCATGGAGAGAAGTGGATTAATTAGAATTTGCCTATGTCTGAATGGTTTGGCATTTGTTTCAAGAGGGATCTCATGCTGAAATAAATCTTCTTTGTTTGCTTTTAGCTCTGAATAGGACCAAGCAAGGCAGTCTTGATATTTTTTCAAGAGTTGGGCATAGGACTGTTTTTCTTCTTTACTTAAATTACTGCCCAACCAAACCTTCCTTGGTTTTTCCTTTGTTCCCAAGTCATGCTCTTCCACATCCCTTGAGAAAACATGATTCTATTTATGATGCAATAAACATTGTTAAAATTTGACTCAAGTGCAACAAGACCTCTAGGAATGGTGTTTGTTTTCAATTGGATGATATCTTTTCCAAACAAAGTTTCTCTTCCTTCAGTCATGCATACCATTGGCTCCCAATCAATATTTTGATTTACAAACTCACCCTAGTTTTGCAAGAACCTTATCACTTGAGGATCATTGTTAAAGACTTGCCAATGTTTCACATTATCAGGGACAGCTGGCCTAGTCAGCACTTCAATGTTGTATTCACAATAAGGTGAAATGGTGAAATTTTCAAATCTAGAACCAAGCACTACCAACTTATCAGCAGCAGCATTAAGACCTCTGTCATGGTAAACAATGTTAAAGAAATCAAACTTTTCAATTAGATCCCAAACTGCATGCTTATACTGTTTCATACGCTGATTTTTTGTAGCATATAGTTTTCTTATTTGTTTGACAAATAGCTTTGAGTCTCCTTTTGCAACAATATATTTCACTCCATACTTCCATGTAATCCTTAACCCCATAAACAATGCCTCATACTCAACAACGTTGTTAGTGCATTAAAAATTAAGTTTGAAGGAAAAAACAAACTCTTCCAAACTAGGAGAAAGAAAAACTATACCAACACCATTTCCAAATTTGGAGCAAGCTCCATCAAATAGCAAGGTCCAAGGAGAATATACCATATCAAGGCACTTTGATCTATCCATCTTGTGTTATTTTCCATCAGCAAACCCAATGAAATTCTCAACATCAACATCAGCAAACAACACTTCATAGGAAACATTGTTGGGATCTTAAATTAGGTACAACATATTCTTTTCACCATTAAGTTTGATCAGGATGCATTTAATGGGAATGGTGGTGAAAGAAATATCCATCTAAACACTGCCACCAACATTTGCAGCCCATTTTCTTGACAAAAGCATACCCCATTTGGCAGGGAAGTCAACAATTACAACATCCAGTTTCAAATTCTTACCCGGGTAGGCTACAAGTTGCACTACCAAACCCTTCACACAACCAACCACCGACACTTCCCTTGAATCCATGGCAGTACACTTCCCATAGGCAGATGTCACCTTGATATCTAACTCATTCATGACTTCTAGAGGCATGACATTGGATGATGCACTGGAATCAAACATACAGTTGTGAAGTAGCCTATCTTTTACGAGAAAAGTTGTAAAGAATGGATCAACATTTAATTGGGAATCAACCAAGGATGTCCCCAAATATACCTCAGGTGTGTCTCCAAAAATATCGACTACTGGTGGTGTTTCAAAGTCAACAATGATCTGAGGTGGAGTTTTAACAACATCTACATTTCTCCCTGGAGTAACCTTCTCTTCTTTCAATCCCAAGTACTCTCATGCTCTCTTCTTATGCTCAAGAATTCTAAGCAACTCAATGATTGGGACACTCACTTTAATTTGGCTATGTCATATGGAAAATTCTTTGGTAGGATAACATTGGAAGGGAAACAAGAAGATTCATTAGATGGAGAAGGATTCTTGGCAGCCTAGGCATGTGGAGGACTGTAATTTTTGTTTGGGACAATAGAACCTTTGGCAAGTGTTTCTTTCCTAGGAGCTTCTTTTGGAATGCTCGTGAGCAAGGGTGTTTTAGGTTTGGATTGAGGCCCAACTCCCTTAACAACCTTGCTTCTAGGGTTATAGTCCTTCTCTTGAGCTACAATTGCATTCATAAACAATTGTCTATCTTCCTCCGAAGGGATACCACTATAATACTTCTTGATCATCAAATCTCTCAAGTATTCAAAGTCATTGTTAGGAATTTCAAAAGATTGCACTACATCAACTTCAAGAGCATGAGGGGGGAGAAATACTTGTACCCACTTGATGCAATCCCAAAAGGTAGCAGCAGTTCTAGAACTTATTACTTTAGTATATGTTTCTCCTCCTTGTGAGCTTGAAGAACATCCCACCATGCAACTATCATCATCAATTCCATCCTCATTATCAGCTTCATCAACTTGTTGGTCCACTTCACATGGATGATGAGGAAGAAAACATTTATCACAATAATCCATATCAACAACTTCATAAATAATAGCAACCCTAGTAGTTAGAGGGTCAGGAACCAATCTATTTTCATGTGTTTGGGGTTGTCTATTTGTAGATCCAACAGGCCCTTTACCCTTGTCATCAAACCTCTTCTCATTCCTATGGTGATTGCCAAATCTATCTTGTGCCTACTTCCTAGGCTAACCTTGTGATGTCTGCCCAATTCCCTTCTCATCTCTTGCCAACTTGTATGAGATTTCCTTGACAACCCCTACCAAAGTCTTCACAACCTCTTCTAAATCAGCACCTTTGCTAGCTTGAGGTTTTTCAGGGTTTATCAATTTTACACCATCTCTCTTAAGAGGTTTCCCAACAACCTTGATATTGTTCTCAATTTGAAGTGCCATGGTGAAAGCTTGTATTATAATAATTGGGTTCTTGTCTCTTAGGTAATAGGATGCCTTTTTATCAAATGCATCTGCATATTTGATTAAACAAGATTCATCACAAGGCCATAAACCAACAAGCAGCCTTCTCAAAGTTTTTTTGAACCTTGTGTTGAATTCATGATCGGATTCATTATGGTTTTTCTTGATATTATCAAACTTAGATAAAAGAAATCTAGGATTAGTCCTGTCACCATATTGCAACCTAAATGCATTTTTCATTTCTATCCATGAATCAATAGAATTATCAGGTAGAGCCTTATACCAATCCATAACATCTTCTTCTAGTGTATGAATAAACAACTTATTATACACATATTCAAAATCTATCTCAAAATATTCCATCATATTATCAAAAAGTTTGAGATGCTGATCACTAGTAATAACATTGTTACCCTGGAATTTTGGCAACCTATTCCTAAAATCTTATGGGACAACATTTGGGAAACCATCAATTCCTCTAAAATTTATAGGACCAATGGTGTTAACAACAAATGGAGGTCTAGGCTGAGCCATATTGTTTGGTGGGGGTGATCTTGGAGGTGAGACAAGCTGATGAGGAGTGATATATCTTTGGGGTTGAAGAATGTGATTCACAAGACTGGTATCCTCTAAGTGCTGATTTTCTTGGAAAGTTTTACTTGAATTAAAAAAAAGAGGCACATATTTGAGAAGGAACTTACCAGGTACAGTAGAATGACCTTCACTAGCTGAGGCAAACAAGTTTATGAGAGGATTGTTTGAATCAGAATCACTTGAAGAAGAGTGATAATCCTCTACCAAATGCTGATCTCCCTTACCAATGGCTATATCTTTGCCTAATGTCTGACCTATAATCACTTTCCAAACTCTTCTCCTTTCCAACTCTGAATTTCTTGAATTTGAGAACAATTTCTTAGCAGAGTATTTAAGGAAAAGATATCTTCTTCCCTCTAGTTTTGCAGAGATTAACAACACAAAAATAAATGACAAAAAGCTTAAGACACTGGTATTTCCAAATTCAAATCAGCATGGAGTCACCACTAAGGAATTTCACCTTATTTTTGCAAGAATGCACTAAAATAATCAGTCAAATGTATCTTATAACTGAAAAACCTTACAAATCCTTATAAATCAGACCTTATTCTTCTTAGATCAATCAATCATAATGAAATCAAAGTGTATGAACTATTAGTAAATGGAAAAAAGGGTAGAAAAAATTTGAAACCCTTGTTTGAAAACTTGCATATCTAAAGCATAGGATGATATTTTAATAATGTAGCATCTCAAATAATTAAATACATAAATGCTCAAACTCTTTAAACACTTCAAAAAATACCAAGGAAATCAAAGAAGTCCTCGGCAACGGTGCCACTCGTGTTGGTATCCAAATTTTTTCTACTTTTCAGTCTGAGCAGCACCATAGATATGTCATGAAGCGTAAAGAAAGATTAGACCATGTTGTATGTCATTGGTAGCCGGGATATGGTCTAGTTAGCACCCAGGTTTTTGGAGAAATGGATAGCACTCCAATAGGACTTGATCTTGTCCTAGCTATTTTAGGTTGTGCCATGTAACTAAGGTAAGAGGACCTATTTTGTAACCTTGTATTGGTGAAGGAGATGAATATTTCCTTCTCTTTGCTTGAAATTGTATGATGGAGACCTTGATGAAAACATGATCAACACCCCAGAACTGAACTCTCACAAGTTGTCACTTCTCAAAACATGGGTATGTTATCAAAACAAGGAAAAGGCTACTAGAGACATTGGAAATCCTGATCTGTTATGCATACTTTTGCAAATGGATTTTGATCTTCTGTGGGTATACAAATGTAAATTAGGGATAGTACATGATAGGATATTTGTTGTTAGATGATTTTTGGTGAGGGATTTGACCAGACAAAATGGTATAGATCAGATCTTTAATAATCTATACAATACTTGAACCACTATCAGATGAAATGCCTAAGATAATCAGGATGTTCTTTCAACTAGAAGAGGCACAAATGGAAGCCCAGGTTACACTCTTCACACAATATTTGAGAACTCACCAAAAAATCTTGAAGTAAAGAACTCAATTAAACACAAAAATCCATGATCAAACCACGCCTAAGGTACCCCCAAAGGCTTACAAGAAATCTCTACAGTCAAGGAAGGTAAAGTGATTTTAAATTTGTTTATCTCCTTATCAGATGAAGGCTCTTATGAACATGAGATTGCAAGTGCCACTAAACTATTAACCAAAAATAGAGATCCTGTGTGATTTCTAAAGACTTTCAATGCAAGATTGCAACAAGCACAATAATTTTTTTTGCAGGCATTAAAAATGATAACATACATCATATTGCCCAAAGAAAACACAAATTTAATTCAAACCTTTTTAGATTCAATAGTAGGGGAGAGTTACATGGAAAATATTAGAGTTGTGTGATGGCTATACACTTGTAACCAACTCACATACATGAATTTCCAACACATGAGATGTTAACCTGGTTCTTTGGTTGATTTTTCAGAAAAAATGAGCTTTCTCTCAGAGTTTTCCTGTGATTTTTTCAACTCCTGACCCTTTACAATTTCTCCAAAATACATTATATACCTCATACCACATTGGAGTATTCCTTCCCAAGCAAAGAATATGCTATGGGATCAAATTTTTCACAAAAAAACCTCATGATTTAATGACAGTGACACCAAACGGAAAAAAATCGCATGTTTCCAGGTATGCATAAAAGTTAAATCATTACACAAATTCAGATCATTATCCACCCCAGGGGCATGTTTTTATCATTCAGGCATGCAAGCATCTTTCATTCATCATTTTTTACTTTTTCCCCTTTTCAATTTTACCTCTGCAACTTTTGATGTTGACATTTCACATTTTTTCTTGAGCTTGAGACAAAATTACATCAAAAACATGATAGATCAAAGAATTAGGTCATAAAAATGATGCCAATGTTCTTAGAAGGCCAAGATGACACAGAATAATATAAGATTTGATGAAATTTGATGCAAAAACGTGATTTCCAAGCTTCATGGAGCTCCCATGGTAGCCTAAACAAACGAATGCACAGTAACCGTCCATCTTGTATCAAATTTAAATGTCCGCCCTCCAGGTGGAAGATGAGATCTAGAAATAAGCTCAAAATTACCTTTTTAACCTTTGGATAAGGCGGGACACGTGTCAAAACATGACTGGATCAGGCCCATGCTTCCAAAAATGCTTTTATGACCCTTTTAAATTTTTGAAATTTTTTGCAAAATTTCCCCGCTTCTCCCTTGGACCCACTACGTGTCCATTTGTGGGCCCCATTGAAAACCATGGATCGATTCTTTAAATTTTTCCACTTTTATGAAAAAAGGAAAATTTTCCACAAAACCTCCATGGGCCTGGAATCCCAATCTCTTCTCTGCGACGTGGCGCTCTTTGATTCATCATGGGGCCAAGCCTCCTATTTTACCTTCAAAACCTCCTGTAAAATTTAAAAAAATTAAAACTTACCACGGGCCCGTGCTCTTTCTTTGACTTCTTAGAATGTGCCATGTGTCAATCATGGATAGGTTGCGGAGCTTTGGCCCAAAATTTGATTTTTTACCATTTGAAGTCAAAAACTTCAAAGTTATTACAAAAACCCGCTGCCCCACCCTATCCTTTCCTGGAAACGTGGCCACCAGGGATTGGTCGAGGGCTTTAAGGCCAAAATATTCACTTTATCACTTTGAGCCATAAAACATAAAAATTCTCCAAGTCCCCCCACCATTCATATGCCCTCAAACCAAAATACGTGCCACATGTCCTCTCCCTATTCGCTGCGGGCCTTCGAGCCAAAATTTGATTTTGAAAATTTTGCACAATGAAAGCAAAATTTCCTAAGGAAAGCCTACCACCCGCCAATCCCCTAGCCAATCAAAATGTGCCATGTAGGCACTTCATTGCAGAAGGCGGAGCCACAGATCAAATTTTTCCTTTTGCCAAAATTTCAAAAATGATAAGTTAGAGACATTTCCCAACAACACCCGACCAATAGGAACTCGCCACATTTCCATTACCTTGCAATAATAAATTTGATAGGAAAATGACACCCGTATGACTGTCAAATCATGAAAAATTTAAAGGATGCCCCAAAATTCAAAATTTTGAATGAGGATGAAAAATTTCTCAGTTTGAATAAACTGAAATGTGATTTTGCAACATTCCCGATCTAGGATTTGGATTTGCAATTACACACAAGTATGAATCGATCAATTTCATTTTTTCACAATCCGACAAGAAAGGAAAATGGCAGAGCCTACATATTTAGAAAATTTAGGGCACAAATAAGGGCACACATGGGTTTTCCTCTTAAATCAAGGAAAAACAACAGGTTAATGAGCATTTCTGAAGTGTTTCAACTAGGGGGAAGAAATTACAGGTCACTAATTTGAGAAATAAAATGTTTTTGAGCAAAATTGGAAATGAAAAATTAGGGCATACTATGCAAGCTCAGAAATGGCACCAACACCATGCATCCAAAGTCAAAACATTAACCTCCATGCCAGTGTCAATGAGTATATTGCTGAGGAGCCATCCATCCATGACTACATTCAATGTAATCTCCTTGTCATAGTCAAGGATGTGAGGGGGAAGGTTCGCGTGCAAGGCCTATCTCTCATGCTCTTCTTCAACATGTGGTACCTTCTCTCTCAATCAGGATCATAGCAATGGAATGATGTTCTCCTGCCTTAGTATTTTACATAACTCCTTGACCTCATCCAGGTCATCTTTATGTGCCTCGATTCTCCTTCCTTGTTCCTCCCTCCTAGATTTATCCTTTAGACACTAGATCTCCCCTTGCAAGCTTTGAATAACATCCATGGTGTCCTGATATATCTCCTTTTGATGCATGGGGTTTGGATAATTTCCATGAACGACCTATTCCCTTGAAACCAGGTTCTTCTGTCTTGGTACTTCCCTTGCACGTGCATCTTCTGCCCTTGTTGTTACCAAGACAAGATCCAAGCCTTCATCTCGTGTTACCCGAGGCATCCATTATATGTCTGCCTTCTTGATGTTGAACATCACAGGGCCTTTATCCTTTCGGTGCTTCTGATTCAAATGCTCAAATAATTCCGGGCACTCCTCATACTTATGCTTCTTTCTGCACCATGAGCACTACAACAAGTCTGGGCACTCACGCTTGTAATGTTCTATAGATCCAAAGTTAAAACATGTTTCTCATGGGAACTCACTCCTTCCTCCATAGTTACCTCATCTATGAAATCCTCCTCGAAAACCTCTTCCACGTGCGCGCCCATCTATGCGCTCCTCATAACAGTGATCATCATTTTTTGAACCACTATAAATGCTGGTTTGGCACACCCCATTATCAATGGCCTCATGAATCTGATCAGTGAGCCTATAGTCCTTAGTATCATGGGTTGTGGAGGTGAAAATATTGGAATAAAAAGATACATTCTTCCTGATCGTGCGTTGTAGCAAGGGACATCAACTTGCATCATGGTCCCCATGGTAAATCTCACAATCTACTATCACAATGCGTACCGTTTTCTAGGGGTAACTATCCTTAACGTGACCCTCTATTTCACAATTTTTGCACCAAAAACCACTGCGAGTCTCATGAAATAATTTCACAGATAATTTTTCCAACTTCTTAGCCATAACATCAATCTGAGCCTCCAAGAACAGGCTAATGCCAGTATCAATACTACTAATAGCTTCGGCATGCAAGGTAGCCTCCAATGCTTTGTGCGGATCTGTAAAAGTCTTATGAGATAAGGCCCTTCTAAAATGGGTGACCAATCCTCTGAAAAACCACAATGCATGTTGAGAAGGATATATATCATACAATAATTTAGACAAGAGAGTCTTAAAGTGTGCATCATACTCCCCCACAATCTCTGCCATTCCTTGTTGTATCTCCTTCAAAGAGCTAATGCTTTTTTTCTCGAACTCGGGAATGTGGAACTCTACTAGGAATGCATTCTTTAAGGAAGTGTAATCCACAACCATTTGATGAGGGTCATACTTTCTATACCAGCTATGCGCGCGCCCTTGCAATGTGGTTGCAAATTGACTAGCCTTTCATTCAGGGGTTGTGATACCTTTCACATGCAATAGCAGTTCACACTTGTGAACATGTTATGTAGCATCCTCAATGCCCCTGTAATCTAGTAAATGTAGAGACATCTCAAAGAAAACTTGAGGTGGTGGCTGGGGTCCTTGTCCTAAACTAGAGCCTTGGTTCCCTCCGGTATTTCCTCCACTGCCTAATCCACCAGGTCCATTGGTTCTTGTACCTCGAGAGCCACCAAATCCACCAGAACCATTGGGTCTAATAGGGCCCGTAGGAGCTATGTCAAGTGCCCCCATGGTCTAATTAAATTGTGTACTGATGGTATGTGATTGCGCCTCACTACCGCTACTTTGTCCCGCGCCACTCCCTGATGTGAGACCAAAAACTTGTACACTTGCCCCTTATCCAAAAACTCCTCCAAATACTAGAATATGTGCAGCTATATAAGAAGGAACTGAAAAATTATACCTCCTAGGCATGGATCTATCTCTTCCACTGGTTTCAATTGGATCAATACTTCCTCTTGGATCGAGAAAACCAAGTGCCAGGGCTCGATCATTGGGTGGGTTCAGATATGTGCCAATGACTCTCCTTTCTCCATGTGAAAAAATCTCACCAGAAGCTGAAGGGGTCTCCCTCACGTGCTTGCCAAGATGGGGTAGCACAAACTGCTCAGGTTCCACGTCCTCTGTGTGAACCTCAACTCCTTCCTGTAATGTCTGTCTCCATAGATCCATCACACTAGTAGCCTCATGTCACCTAGTAATCTCCCTTTCACGCGCTTCACTATACTTGAGCCATCTTTCTTCCCTTTCCTTTTCTATCATATCATTTTCCATCTTCCTCCACCCAAGCTTCCTTACGTAGAGCTCAGAATGGTTTAGCCGGCCATTGGGAATGCCTATAAACTCATAGTAACCATTAATATCTTTGTGGCTAGAGGAATAACATGTAGAAATGTTCCTCTAGGTTCTTGTAGAAAATAAAACTCAGAAATCTCTTGACAAGAATACGTGGAAATGATTTATTCCATAGTGTAGCTAGCTATTACTCCTCACCACCAGTGATCTACAACACGGGTCCATTATATCTACATCCTACAACCTTTGGTAGTATTCTTTGGTCCATATCCTCGATCCATAACGCAAATTTGATCTAGATGCATAGGATGAAAGCCATCCAAATAACTCTATTGGGAAGCAGTAGAAAAAGATCTCATACAGATCATGGTAGAGATTCTCTTCTACCCATCTATGTGTATTAAACTCAGGACCAATGTTGAATATCTGGGAAAATTCATCTTTTGTGCTCTTAAACCACGATTCAACATTTTCCAATGTTAACCGATCCATCATTACTCTTTACATAGATCATGATCCATGCTATATCCCAGTACAACTTCGAAAAGAGGAAGATGTAGTCAATTTTACTCCTACTATAAAAAGAAGGAATCCCATGCGTGCTAGCCTATCACCTAGCAGAAGATGAGCACTCACTCGAGGCACGTGTGGGTGCCGAGTTTCTCTTTTATGTGAGTTTTAGTAGGAAGCATTTATCTATGATTAGTATAAGAGTATTCAGGAAAGAAGTTGAGACATTCAAGAATCATAAGGCTTAGAACATCCTCCAGATCCTTGTAGTTTCTTCAGACTGGATATTTTAACAGACTCCATAATATATATTATAACAAAAAGAAATATACAACCATTCATTCATAGCATGAGGAAAGATAACTCCTATGAATGAAATATAAATTAAAGCCATTGATATCCATGTCTATTTGCAACAGGTAACCTCATTGTATTCATTATTAAGATCCATAGAGGGCAAACCATAGTCATGCGCATCACTAGGCTTGTATAACTATGCCAAAAGAAAAGAAATTACAATACTGGGCCTAGTACATTCCTATCTGAATCAAAGTTCCACTCGCAAAAACCCTACAGAGCTTCACCCATGTTATCTCTCTCTCTCTCTATGGATATCTCTTCCTCTATCTCTATATCCCCATTTGTATCTTATCTCTGTCTTTGTGTATATCTCTTCCTCTATCTCTATATCCCCATTTGTATGTTATCTCTGTCTCTGTGTATATCTCTTCCTCTATCTCTATATCCCCATCTGTATGTTATCTCTATCTCTGTGTGTATTTTCCTGCTACAAGAACTTGTATTTATCACTTTCCGGGGCTTCCAACTTGCCTTACCATGCCTTCAGATCCATCGCCAAGTGTTGAATGTGGTCCTCCAAGTGAGCATGTTCCTTCAGGCTTGAGCTCTCTACTCCATCTCATGATGATCTTCTAGAAGATCCCATCACTGGCATGCTCTTTCCTGGGCCACTTGTTTCCCGACTGACATCTTATCCACATGTAATTGATCACAATTTTCACGTGTTCCTTTAACGCTTAAATCAGCTAAGTCCTAAACCTCCTTTCACGTGCCGCGTGAACCATGTGCCTTCTTAACTCTTCCTCCTACACACTTTTGTCTTGCGCGCCCATCTATAACTGGGGTCCCGCGTGCCCACATGCCTTTATACTTAGTCAATTTTCCAGGGGCCCAACATGGAGCTTCCACATAACCCTCTAGTAAATCAACTAGACCTTGCCAAAACTGGCAGTACGTAATGCTTTTAAGAACCTCATCAATAATTAAATGCCATTGGAACTGTCACCTTAGAGGTATGCAACCCTTTTAGGTCCCCATTAAAATAGCTTAGGATAGATCCTTAAACTTAGGTTATTTTAGGAATAATTACCTTATGCCTTAACACATTACCTTAGGTAATTCCAACATTAGGTTAGATCATCTCATAACCATATAGCATTAGGTTTTAGGTTAATTTAGATAGCCTAGAAACCTTTCCATAATCCCTTAGCACAAGGCTTAGGTTAGAAATAAAATCAATTAAGTAACATAACTAGGTAGTATATATTCTTACCCAGCTTAGGATTCCCTAGGTTAATCCTTTAGTTTTAGGATTCTGAATCCTTCCAATGTCATGAACAGGATGCATTTCATTTACGTCAGCAATGGACTACCAAGATCAATCTTCAAGGACCTAAGCACAAAATACAACTGAATAGAAACACGTTCACACAGATTAAAGAAATTGTTATTACAAATTTCAGTCCATCATGTCCCTCAATTATGGAATTTCAATTTACTATTCATTCAATTGAGGATGTTTAAAACATTCCTTAGATCACTGAGATTGATCCAAGGATGAGCCAGATAAAGAGATAAGTTTGCAACTTTTAAAATAGATTGCAAATCACCTATAAGAAGTGAAAAATGGATTCAAGGAAGCCATTCCATTCCATTCTAATGATCTTAAGAACAAAAAATATTTATCCATATCAAGCATGATCTCCAACAACCAAAAGAACACATCTTTAGAAGAAGATCACATGTCAACACTTGAAATGCAAAAGAGGAATATAACAATTGTCGAGTGTGTTACATGCTTCCCTCCTAAAATGAATCATCATCCCGATGATTACCTCATTTTAAAAATTTCTATCAATGATAAAAAATTCATTTACTTCTCTTACCATAAGTCAAATATATCAAAAAAACTTAAAAGTTCTAGAAATTAGCATTAAATATCTGTTTATTCAACTCATAAATATTTGACCAAAAATGGCATACTTATAGTCTTATACAAAAGAAAAATAAATTCAATTAGATTTTTTTAACAGTCTTTAGAATTCAATTCTATTCAAATAGATATGTAAAAGAAGTTTTCATATCCTCTAGGTTCTCCCAAGTTGCACTGTCTTCGTTAAACTAGTCCCAATAGACTTTACATTGACTTATTTCTCAATTTCTCAAATGCAAATGATAAGTTTCAAGCACTCGTATGGGTTTAACCACGATTATTCCTGGGTCCTAGACTTTCAAGGAATTCCAATTTAACACGTGTGATAAATCTGAAATGTATTTCTTAAGTAAAGAAATATGGAAAACATCATGCATTCGTGACAAAGTAGGAGGTAATGCTAAATGATAAGCTATAGGGTTGATTACTTCAACTATCTCAAAAGGTCCCACATAACGAGGGGCTAGCTTGGTAGCCTTGCCAAAAGTTATAGAACTCTGTTTTGGTTTAACCTAAAGAAATACTTTCTCACCAAGTTCAAATTTCCTATCAACCCTCTTTAAGTCAATGTAACTCTTTTTCCTATCTGCTTCTTCTTTCAAGCGTTCACGAATCAATTTAACTTGTTATTCCATTTCAGTAAGAATTTCAGGTCTAATTACCTCTCTATCCTCTATACTATCCCAACTAACAGAGGTTCTGCATTTTCTTCCATATAATGCCTCAAAAGGTGCCATCTTAAGAGAAGCATGATATGTATTATTGTATGCAAATTCAACTAATGGAAGATACTCTTCCCACTTATACTATTGATCCATGCAATACATTCATAACATATCTTCCAAAACTTGATTTACTCTTTTAATCTGCTCATCTATTTCTAGATGATACACAGAACTAAAATTCAGCTTAGTTCCAAGAGCTGCATTGAGCATTTGCTAAAATCTTGACTTCATTCTAGGATCTCTATCCAAAATGATTAACTCAGGTACTCCATGTAATCTGAAAATTTCATGTACAAATCTTCTTGCCAAAATAGGAGAATCATCCTTCAGATTCCCAACAATAAAATGTGCTACCTTTGATAGTTTATCCATAACTACTAAGATAACATCATGCTTATTTCTTGACATAGGTAACCCTTTTACAAAATCCATGCTTATTACTTGCCATTTGTACTGCGGTATGCTATGAGGATACAACAAACCGGCTGGGTGCATATGTTCTGCCTTAACACTTTGGCACTCAAGACAATGTGTCACAAGGTTTAGAACATATTTTTTCATTCCTTTCTAGAAATATTGTTGTTTTATATCTGAAAGAATTTTCATAATGCCAGGGTATCCAGAGAAAGGTGAATTATGAAATTATACTAAAAATTTCTTTCTCAAATCATTTAGCGAAGGTACATAGACTCTATTTTCAAATCATAAGATTCCTTCTTGATCAAAGCAAAAAATTTATACCTCAAATCATTCGAATCTACAGCAAGTGCTACTTTTACTTGTTAGAAGTAAGAATCAAATTCCATAACACTTTTTACTTCATCCTTAAACTGAGTTCTTAATGTTATACGAGCAGAAATGTGCTTCCTACAACTTAGAGCATTAACCACTCTATTTTCTTTACCCTTTGTATAACTTATGTCAAAATCATATTCAGAAAAAAACTCCAACCACCTTTGTTGTCTTACATTAAGATTTGGCTGAATGAAGATATACTTCAGTCCAAGGTGATCAATTTTTAACTAAAAAGGCTTACCGAGAAGGTAATGCCTCCAAACTTGTAGTGCATGAAAAATGGCAGCAAGCTCTAAATGATGTCGAGCATAATTCAAATCATGTAACTTAAGTTTCCTACTTTCATATTCTATAACATGACAACTTTGTAACAAAATACCTCCTAAACCTTCACTAGATGCATTAGTTACCACCATAAAATCTCCATTAGGATCTGGTACTGCAAGAATAGGTGCTGAAGTTAACTGCTCCTTCAAGGTTTTAAATGCAATTTCACATTTCTCACTCCAAAAAAACTTTTTTTATCTTTCTTCTGTAAGGAAGTTATTGGTGTAGCTATCTTAGAAAAGTCTTTTACAAATTTCCTATAGTAGCCAGCAAGTCCCATGAAGCTTCTAACTTCATGTACATTCTTTGGTGCAGGACATTCTGTTATAGATGTAATTTTTGAAGGATCTACAACAATCCCATCTTTACTTATAACATGACCCAAGTAGTGGACTTCCATGTTATAGAAAGAACATTTGGACAACTTACCAAACAACCGTCTCTTTCTCAGAATTTCTAAAACTATTTTCAAATGCTCATGATGCTCCTCAATGGTTTTAGAATATATGAGAATGTCGTCCAAGAATATGAGCACAAATTTGTCCAAGTATTCTTGAAATATATTATTCATTAAATTCATAAATGCCGCAGGTGCATTAGTTAATAAAAAAGGTAAAACCATAACTCATAATGTCTATACCTTGTTCTGAAAGCTGTTTTATGAATATCCTCATCCTTAATTCATAGTTGATGATATCTAGATTGAAGATCTATCTTGGAATATACTGATGCTCCATGCATCTAATCAAATAAATCATCAATCCTAGGGAGTGGATATCTATTCTTGATTGTTGCCTTGTTTAACATTCTGTAATCAATGCACAATCTAAGTGTTCTATCTTTCTTTTTCACAAAAATTACGGGTGCTCCCCAAGGTGAAACGCTTGGTCTAATCAAACCTTGAGACAAAAGTTCATACAACTGATCCTTAAACTCTATTAATTCTGTAGTAGTCATTCAATACAGTGCTTTAGAAATAGGTTCAGTTCCAGGCTTGATCTCAATCATGAAATCAAATTCCCTTTTGGGTGGAAGACCTGTAAATTCTTCCAAAAATACATCACTAAAGTGTCATAGCAGTAGATATCATTCCATAATATCGCTGCTCTCTTCTGTTGATTCAGTAATTTTTACTACATATAGGGCACATCCTTTATTTTTGGCCTTTTAAAGTTGCATAGATGATAGTTTTCTAATGGAAATATCATGTTTCACTCCCTGAATATCTGTTGTTTTCTGCTAGTTGTCTAAACAACTAATGTGTTTTTCAAAATAGTCCACTTTAGCCTTACGTTCTGCTAACCAATTAACACCTATGATTACATCATAAGACCCCAAGGGTGCAACATAAAGATCAACCTCAGTGGAAAAGTTAGGTAAGTCAAGGACTGCTCCAAAAAGACACATACTAACCGTATGAACAACATTATTACCATACTATATAGTCCATGTTTTATCCATGTTTCTAGCTTTTCTTTTTAATATTGATGCTAATTTACTAGAAATAAAACATTCAATAGCTCAGGTATTAAAAAGAATAGTTATTGGTAAACCAAATAACTTACCTGAAACTTCTATGGGTGTGGCCTGTTTCTCAGCATGCTTGTTAGCTACTGCAACATGTACCTTGTGCTGCTGATTACGATCATCCTTCTTCAAAGGACATTGATTTTTGTAATGATCTTTACCATAGTTATAATAGCCTCCTACAGGTCCCTTCCTAGGCTCAGGTTTATTTCCAGCCTTAGAGTTATCATTCAGACCCCCATAGGACTTCTGTCCATTATTATTGTTCTTGGCAAATTTGTTTCGTGCATTACCAACAAACTTGTTTTTTGTTGCTTTCTTATTTGTATCAGATGAAAACTTACTTTTCATTCTAAATTTATTCCATGGTCCTTTCTTGGGTGTAAGAGATGATGAAGAGGAGTTGGGATTCTTCTTCCTTACTTCCTCCTTATGAGCAAAAATTTCCTTTAATTTCTGTTCCTACCTTATGGATTTTTCAACAACCCCTTCCATCGTGGTTAGGCTATGAACATCCACCTCTCCTCCTATAATAGGATTTAATCCCATGATAAATTTTTGTATCCTGAACTTTTCATCAGTTTGGTACTGAGGCACATATTTAAGGAGTTTTGTAAATCATTCCCAATACTCAATTACAGTTAGCTTTCCTAAAGCTAAGTTCTAAAATTCAGTCATCTTCTGATCATAGTAGAGTTGTGGCAGCCATCGTTGTCTAAAGTAACCTTTAAATTGGTCCCATGTGATATTAGATTCATCAATGTTCAACTCAGTCTTGTGGCTATCCGACCATGAAGATGCTTTGTGAGAAAGTTGATATGCTCCCCATAGCACCTTTATTTCTTCTGAGAAATTTCTTATTGCAAAGTATTTCTCCATTTCACTGAGCCAGTTCTCAGCTCCATCTCCTAATGTGGTGCCATAAAACTTGGGTGGAATTATCCTTTTTATGTCATTAGCTAGTTGTACTGCTAGCCTACCATTTTTGTTCTCAGGCTGATGTATGGTAACATTGTTATTATCAACACCCAAATGGGCGTTGTCCCTTGGAGGTGGCTGATTATTGTTATCATCTTATTTTTCCTCATTACCCATTACTTGTTGTTCTAGCATTGTCAAATGATCTCTTGTGTCCAACATGACAGCAAGTATCTCGTTGATTTTCTGGGTAGTTAATACTCCTTCCATAGGTGGAGGGTTATTTGCAACATTTCCTCTTGTTCTCACCATTTTCTGTTACAAGAAAATTTAAGTTTTATCAGATTATGGACACAATAGGTCCAAGAGCTGCAACCTTCAGCTCTGATACAAAGATGTAACATTCCCATTTTAAGACTTTAGAAATAATGGAATTTTTTTATAGTGTCCATTGTTCTAAATAAAGCATTATTTAGAACAAACATTCCATGCCAATCAAATTCAATGGATAAAAATATGCAATTGTAATGACTTGGTGATTCACCGATCTATTCATTCCATAACTCAGTAAGCTACTGATCTATTTATGTTAACTTATGTATCGAATACATATCGTATACTTCGTATAATTTGTCATCCTTCCCTACACCAGGTACTGAGTGATCTATTTAAAGAACATATATGAATATCTGCTACCAATATTCATCTGATATCACATTATTTTAAACTTGGTGACATAGGACAATGCAACCAGCAGCTTGCGATACTTTGGCCAAAGATTTATAACATACTGTGTATGTCACTATTCCTAGACAACATACTTGTCATATTAGAATACATTCTTCACCTCACTCCTCAATTATCATGATTGGTCTTTACTGACCACTGTCAGTCCACTTATTCTAGGTTTAACCCTAGACCTAGGTAGGAACATAACCTATTAGAGGAAGATGCTCACAATGGCTTAGGGTAAATGGGCATACTCGGTTGACCTAAGTCAACCGGATGTGCCAACATACCCTGAGCCATTGGAAGCTAATTCATATCCTAAATATGCTCCTATCCAGACCTAGAGGGAAACTAAGTTCAAGTCCGAGTTCCTATTGGGTGTAGATCTAGATGATCAATGTAAAAGGATGATGCCACATGTCAACTACAATGTTGTATTCTCGAGAATGCTCAAGCCTTCTCGAAACTACAACCTTGCAATTGGCGTGTGACAACATCCTATAGAAACACCTTCATCGAGATGTACATACCCCCAAGGAGATTGTTAATAAATTGTTAGTCTGAATTATTTCTTGATTACAACAACCCTACCAAACCCTAATCCAACGCTCAATAATTTCTTTCCTAAATTTTCTTCATTTAGTCCATAAAGAACTTCGTTTATACTTACAGTTGTTGTTAATGTTAGATATCTCAGTTACACTGCCACTTAACCACAACCAAACAACATTATCAAGTTTCATTTAAAAAGTACAAAAATATTTTAGAAAGGTTTAACGTCTGAATATTTATCCAATTAAAGTAGACTTCATACAAAATGAAGTCTAATAAATTGTAATCACATTTACATACCTTCTTGGTTTATATTCAATTAAGAAAGAGAAAGAGTCTTTATCTACATGTTAAGTGTTAGGGTATATCCTACCCAATATCCACATTTATTAATGTACGTTCAACACACACATTACATTACTATATAATATAGTTTAGATAAAGAACATCATATTCTATAGCTAAAAAAGTTGCATTTTGATTAGGGAAATTGAACTAAATCCCTTTATCCAACTTATCAAAGGATAACCAATTAAGCATAAAATAATATGTAAAATATCAACAAGATAGAAATCAATCTTTTCATACAAGTACAAGATAATTTACACAACCAATACAAGTAAATTCTCAGTTTTTAATTCATCTTTATAACTCATACATTTAAAATCCTTATGCATTTTAAGCATACTGCATAACAACCGCCTTCATTCTCAAAGAATACTACTTTTCTTTTTCAGTACAATCTCAAGAATGAATCAAAATTCTTTACAAGGAATCAAATTTAAATCAGCCAATGTATCATATAATTTTTTCCATTTTTTATCACTTACGAATTCCATCTGCAAACATTGCTAGCATGAGTCAGTTCAATGAACTGAGCATGATAAACATTAAGCCTTAAAACAAAGTGCATTCCAATAATTGTTCCATTAAAACAACTCTGCTTTAATGAGACAATTATTACATCATAAATATCAATATAAGTAATAGCAAATGGAAAAGAAGTACATTTAACCAATTTGAATTCACTTCCAAGAGAAGAACAAAATATAATCCACAACATCTGCCTCACAAAATTAAAGTGTAATTGATCCTAACAATTACCTTTAAACAAAAAAGAAAGGGTTAACATCATAGTTCACATTGAGATGACACATCTAAATCCTAAGCAAGGAAGAAGTATATCCATTCCAAACTATTCTCAACACAAAAATATCAGAAACCGATACAAGTTCATCACACGAATTTAACTGTTTCGTTTAAAGGACAACTACCTTTAAATGCAACATTTCAGATTTTTAAACAAGACAAAATCCCATATCAATCTTAAGAAGGAATATAGAGTTTAAAAATTATTACAACAAGATTGTATTTTCTTGTTGGACAAACTGAAACAAAAATCTCTTCCTTCATCACTTTAACAAATGATATGAACAAGAAAGGCTAAACAAGTATAATAAATCTCCATCTTGCAAGAGAACTAATAATAGAAGGGTTCAATCATATGAAGTATACCTTACAGGTTAGAAATGGTTCTCAGAAGAGAGAACAAAACCAAATCATTGCAAGAAATTTAATGCAAGTTCCACTTACAATCCTTATCATTACAAGTACGAGTTCCAATTTTAGTTCAGAACAACACTCAGTAAAGTTCTAAAACAACACTCTATCCCTAAGGGTTCCCAATTTCCTTCTTCTTCTTCTAAAATACTTAAGCATTAATCTTATTGATCCCAACAAGACTAGAAAACCCAAATAATTAAAATCAACCAGTTCAAGAGTATCCTCGAACTCGAAACTGAAGTTCCCTTACATACCTACACAACATTGTACTTAAATGTACATGATTAATAATTCTTTTGGAACTATAAAACAAAATAAGGCTAAACAAATTTAAGTATTCTACCTCCACTAATGTTTCCAAGCACAGGTGCAAAATTGTTTTAAAAGAATTCCAAATCCTACTAAAAAATGAAAACATTTCCAGTTAAATCTCTAAGAGATACTCAAATAGCTCAGTCATTCTACTTACCTAGAATTACTTGGATTATGTGGTTTGTATTAAGGGATTTATAGGCTTCCAACAAGAATACAATTCAAAACCAACTCACAAATGCTAGAATAGAGCTAACACATTGATCAACTAAAATTTCAAACACTATGTATCAAATTACATGTACAGTGCCAAATCACAAAGTCTCCAACGTGAGCACAAATAATACAAGCTTTATAAAACAAGTCAAAATATAACATGACAACCTTAACCAGTTTATAGCGTAACAAGAAACCCTAATTCCAACTTCAAAATGAAACACAAGTTTCTCATAGATTAGTTTAGAAATAATCAAATAGATATTCCTAGGTTTAGGGAAACCACAAATTCCCATTCCAGTTTGATATCAAACAAAGAGAACTCACACAAGCTCGAAACAAGAGCTCCTAGCAAAGTTCAGAACTAATCAAAATACTATTACAATGTAAAATTATGAAGTTCCATTATAAATCCAGATTAACACAAGAATAAACATGAGTACAGAGGTACATATGGACTTAAAACAACAATCTAAGATTACTTCAGAATCCAAACACCGTTTAGAGTGACAAGAATCTCTAATCCAAATCCTTAACAAAACACTATCCCTGAATCAAGCTTAACTACTCACAAACTTGAATACAGGGTCAAATGAAACACCATCTCAACACAATCTCAAGTTCAAACAAAACACAAGCTCAACTGCAAGCTCTATCTCAAACAACACAAACCCGAATATAGGATCTAGCTCAAAAAAAAGATGAGCTCAACTACAAGCTTTAGATCAAACAAATATGAGCTCAACAAAAAGCTTTAGCTCAATAAAGATGAGCTCTAAAGAAAGATCAGACAGGATTAAAATTCCCAAAACCCAGAACCAAAACAAGTAGCGATGAAGGTCAGTTGAAAACACAACTTCTTCTTATTCTAGTTCAAGAAATGACAAACATAGTTACAGTAACAAATTTCTCATGCCTATCACGCTAGATAACACATACCAAGATAGTTTCAACACATATCAACCATTTTCCAAGGATTCATACCCAAATTTCCTAAGATTACACAACCCATCAAGTAAAGAACCAAATAAAACATGCAAGCCAAGAATCTCATAAGAGTAGAGTCATTTTAATGAATCATTTAGAAGAAAGCAAGAGATCTTAAAGATTAGAGCCTATCATGCCTGATAGCACTTTTTCCAAATCAAAGGAGACTTCCAGATGAGCTTCCAACTCCTTTTCTCCTCCACGAAAGATCAACCAACCAAAAAATTTCCTCATAATACTTCATATACCTTCCCATGATCAAAAATAGATTAGGTGAGTTAAAAATTGAAATGAAGTGTAAGTCGAATTGCTAGTTTGAAAACCAGTTTGCTCCATGTAGAGAAAAATCTGAAAAAACATGCAAAAACCAACAACCTCCCACAAATCCACCTTCCAAGTTTCCTAGATGGTTTGTGAACAAAACCCAAGGCCAATTAATTTCATTAATTCTAATTTTCCCGCTCAACTCTCCTTGCCACCGCATCCCAAATCAGGTGAATGCCAATTCCAATTTAACATGAAACTCCATCTTTAGTGGAGCTTCCACATAAGCCTCCTCTAAACCAACTAGCCCCTATCTAAACTAGTAGTACATAATGCCTTTAAGAACCTTATCAATAATTAAATTCCATTGGAATTGTTGCCTTAGAGGTATGCATTCCTTTTAGGTTCCCATTAAAATAGTTTAGGATAGATCCTTAAAATTAGGTTAGTTTAGGAATAATTACCTCAGGCCTTAACACATTACCTTAGGTAATTCCAAGATTAGGTTAGATCATCTCATAACCATATAACATTAGGTTTTAGGTTAATTTAGATATCCTAGAAACCTTTCCATACTCCCTTAACACAAGGCTTATGTTAGAAATAAAATCAATTAAGTAACATAGCTAGGTAGTATATATTCTTACCCAACTTAGGATTCCATAGGTTAATCCTTTAGTTTTAGGATTCTGAATCCTTCCAATGTTATGAACATCTCACATTTCATTTACGTCAGCAATGGACTACCAAGATCAATCTTTAAGGACCTAAGCACAACATACAATTGAATAGAAACACATTCACACAGATTAAAGAACTTGTTATTACAAATTTTAGTCCATCATGTCCCTCAATTATGGAATGTCAATTTACCATTCATTCAAGGGAGGAGGTTTAAAACATTCCTTGGATCACTGAAATTGATCCAAGGATGAGTCAGATAAAGAGATAAGTTTGCAACTTTTAAACCAGATTGCAACTCACCTACAAGAAGTGAAAAATGGATTCAAGGAAGCCATTCCATTCTAGTATAATGATCTTAAGAACAGAAAAGATTTATCCATATCAAGCATGATTTCCAACAACCAAAAGAACACATCTTTAGAAGAAGATCACATGTCAACACTTGAAATGCAAAAAAGGAATATAACAATTGTCGAGTGTGTTAAAAAAGATATGTGAAAAGAAAAGATGGTTGAAAAGGGGTACTTAAGAATCAAGATTGATAAGGTTAGTTTCAAGTATGTTAAGGCTAGATTCCTCAATATATCTAAAGATATGAGAGGCCTGAATCTATGTTTGTGTTGGTATAATGCATGATATTGGGGCATATCCCTCACTTCACAGTCTTGCAAAAATAAGGGTTTTGGGTGCTTAGCCGATATACTGCCCACTAGTTATTTATAATTGACTAGAACACTAAGTCAACTTTCCATTTGGTGATGAAATCTAAGAAGGTAGACCTAGAAGGGAGTTTTATAGAATGAAAATTTGATTGTACATTATTTGGTTAGGTGTGATGGGAATAAGTGAATACAAAATTTAACCCCTACTTAAACTAGATGATCATACAAAGATGAAAAATTCAATTTCATTTTAAAACCCTAAAGAAAGGTTATTTTCAATGAGGAAAACACACTGAATGAAATGCTGAAAATAATCTAGAAGAAGGGAAGAAAGTAATACCTTTATTCACAAAGAACTTCCTTTTTATTTTATGCATCTTCAAAAAGTCACTAGGTAACTCCGGGCTGCAAAGTTAGATGATCTTGCAAGAAATAAAAAACAAGGATAGATTCTACTATGAAAATGTAAAATTTAATAAAAAAGAGACTAAGAGTCCCATCGAGCATGCCAAAATGTTTTGGTTGAATTTAGATTCAATTTTATTATAAGATATAAATCACTAAAAATAAGAAATGACATGGTTTAGAAATACTTGTGTGGATGAAGACGAGAGAAGGCAGATCCAAATGTGTACAAAAAACCTCCTTTCTAAAGAGCCACAAACCTGCACACAATTATACAACTTTGACAAGAAAGATATTTGATAATAACATGATGAGTTTCTTGGAAAAGGAAAATCCTTGGAACCAAAGGGATTCTTTTGATGGGTTTTAACTCATTTTTTAGACAATTACGTTGGAAATAATGATAACAACATAGATAATAAATGGTTGTAGATGACAAATGATATATATGTAACACATGGATGTTGAGACTCAATCAACACTATCAATGATAGGATAGTGAGGATTGATCACATTTTCCCAGTAGATATTGGCCTCATCAATATGTTAAAGGAGAATGTCTAACTGCTCAGTTATGTCATCTAGGTTAGGTGTGAATGTGATGATGAAAAGAATTAGCTCATTGTCAATGTCATATTTCTCCCAGAAAAATGGTTTTCATACGATCAGTAGGTCAAATGTAGTATCTGGTTCATAAGTTTCTCTTAGGAGGGTCATCTAATAGAAACAAAAGCTTATAAGAAACAATAACTTAAGATTACATGATATTAGGAAAACAAGATAAGATATATAGGAAATCTAAAATAAGGGACTTTTTGACAGGGATCAACGTCGATCTAGGAAATCGATGCTGATCAATATGAATATAGGATTTGACATAATATGATTTCTAAAGTATATGGTTTTTAATGAAAAACCAAGTATTATTTGAATTAAAATAATAATAATTAATGATATTAAATTAGATAATGGAAGGTAGTTGTTTCAAATAAGAAATATTTACCTTGATGAGAGGGGAACCAAGTTAGTTGACTGGATGTGCAGACATATTTCTCCAAAGGGAGTATCAGACTGTAAGATCTCTTGATCACTCCTCAACCAAACCTAGAGTGCTTTGGACATGTTACACATGAGCTAGGAGGATGGATGTTTGGGAATGAATTCAGAATCCTATGGAAATGGCTTGAGTTGGTTTAAATAAGATCGATGCCATTTCAATAGATCAATATCGATGGGCATCGGTTTAGGAAAACTACACCATTTTTTGTTAAATTTGAGGAAAATGGTTAAATTTGGTTTCAACCATTTCCTTGTTTAGTATTGTAATGGCTTAGGGGTTTCTTTACGTTCATGGGATGGTTTGTTAGGATTTTTTTGTTTTTTTGATTAATTTAAGTTTGTTTTATGGTTACAAGGGGTTATAGGTGGTTAAACAGTAAATGTAAGTCGGTAGAAAGATGAAAATGATCATGTAGGATTATGAAGGAGTGTCCTAGAGTGCATATGCACCTATAGGGATTAGGGTGACCTAATTCTAGTCTCTAAATCTTCATCAAAACCTTAGGGTCTATGTGGGTTTCATGTATAAATTGAAAGATCCTACTAATGAACATGAATTTTTCCTTAGAAAAAATGATAAAATAAACCATGCAATACCCAAATGAGAATGCTACAATAATTTACTAGAAATGGTGACTAGGGTTTATTAGAAAAGCATCCACAAAAATTATTCAAATACATTTATTTCTATCAAAAACTGATAACTAAATTTTTAGCAACCTAAATATGTATTAAATATGATTTTTTTGAGGTAAATAATGATTGCAAATAGTTCAAAAATATGCATAAAAATATGACTTAAAATGCCTCTTGATACCCTCAAGAAAACTTTGAAATTTATTCCTCTAGATCCAAAACCAAAATACAATAGATGACATACAAATCAGGTCTGGAAATACCTCTGAAATAACATAAAATATCCAAAACATGAGTTTCCCAACACTAGAATAACTGATAAATGCATCTGAAAATTTATTCTTGACCACACACTGTTGGAATAATAAAAATATGTGAAGATCAATGGAATTCCCTGAATAAAAATCCGTCCCAATTCTCTTGGGGTTTTCGTCCACAAGAGTGATGAATCCTAAGGATTTTCGTCCTTGGATTTATTTGCAAAAAGCTCAAAGCTCCCAATGCTAGAGGGAAATCTAAAATGAATCTGGAATATCCTCTAAGCAGGCCGACTTATTCTTTAAATAGGAAAGGGGACCCAAGGTGACCTCCATCACATCCAATGAGCTTAATTCCCTTTTTTGCACTCCCCTAGGCCAAGTTACATTTTTTAAAAGGGGCCTTAGACACTTTTTCTAATTTTTTGACCTCATGGAGCAAGTCACATTTTCCCTTAGGAATTACAATTTAATTAAGTGCTTTTATTTAAATGCAATTTCTTGAGTTCTATTTTAATGTTAAGTTTATTAATTTATTAGATGTGCTTTTATAATCTTATATTTTAATTTTTGCACAATTTAATAAAATGAAAAAAACTTAAGTCACCCTTGAACTCACCCTTTGGCGGCTGGGTAGACAAAATCGGGTCCAAGATATTCGATAATTTTTTTGAAGGAGGGAGATTATAGTCCTCCCTTCCTGGGATTACTTGTCCCTAAGCAACTATAAAGTTAGATGGTGAAGTATAGGCTCTCTTTCCCATGTAGCATCCTATAGTGGAAAATCTCTCCACCTAACCAGGTACTCATGAATCACTCTACTCCTCAATATCCTCTCTCTCCTATCTAGGATCTCCTTAGGGACTAGATCCAATCTCCCTGCCTCATCCAAGGGTGGAAACTAAGCAGAAGAAGCCACGTGCTTCCCCAATGCCTTCTTCAAACAAGACACATGGAAAACATTGTGTATCTTACTTTCGGAAGGTAACTCTAGCTCATAAGCTACCTCTCCAACTCTCCTCAACACTTTGTATGAACCATAAAACTAAGACTTAATTTTTTCTGCACCACTCTTCTTTAGAGTACTCTATCTATATGGTTATAGACAGAAAAATACCATGTATCCCACCTCAAATGATCACTCAATCCTATGCCAATACACATACATATTTTGTTGGTTTTGGGCATGCTGAATATTATCCTTAAGTACATTAAGGATATCTTGACTATCATGTAAATACTCCCTAGCCTTAGGAGCCATACTATCCCCAAAATATAAATCAACGAAAGATGTCACATTATACCTCTACAATTCTCAGAAGGGGGTCATACCAATAGAAATGTGGTAAGTGGTATTATAACAATACTCACATAAATACAACCATTTCACCCATGCCTTCTACTACCCCAAAACATAGTTGCAAAGATAACCCTATATCCACTTGTTCACAATCTCTATTTGTCCATCTATCTGAGGGTAATAAGTAGTACTTGGATTCAACTTTGTACCAACCAATAAGAAAATATCCTGCCAAAAGGTTCTCAAAAACCTGCTATCTTGATCACTAACAATGTTATTCAGAAGTCCATGTAATTTGAATACTTCATGGAAGAACAAATCAGCCACATATAGTGCCTTAAAGCTGGTTGGAATAGCAAAGTAGTGTGCACACTTTGTCAATATGTCAACCAACATATAAATGCGATCAATCCCTTGCACTATGGGAAGACATGTAGTAAAATCCATCGAAATAATTTCTCATTTCTACTCTGGAATAGGCAAGGGCTGCAATAAACCTGCTAGAAAAGTATGTCTTGACTTATTTTGTTGAGAAGTCACATACTCACGGACATGGCATAGGACATCCTCTTTGAGACCCTTCTAAGAGAATCTCTCTCTAGCCTGCTTATATTTTTTGAAATACCCCAAATGTCTTGCAAGTGGTGCATCATGGAAGGCATGTAGAATCTTTTCCTTGAGCTTAGATTCAAGAAATAGGTAAATTCTGCCCTTATAATAAATCAAATCAGCCATCACTTTATATCACTCATTCTAAATTTTACCATCCATAATCGTACATGCCAAAGTATTTTTGGAATACTTAACTAATAGTTGAGATTTCCAATATGTAGAAATATCGCTTAAAGAACATAGGACAACAAGATGTGATTTTCTGGAAACTGCATCAACCACTACATTCTTCTTACATTTGACATGCTCAATGTCAAAATCATATGCTTGGATTCTACTGACCCAAGTTTTCTTCCTTTTAATGAGCTCTTTTTGTTCCAAAAAGTATTTCAAGTTATTGTGGCCGGTCCTCACCACAAACTTCCCACCTACCAAATATTGTCTAAATTTCACCAAGCCATGCATAATGGTGAGCATCTCCTTATCACAGGTGGAATAAAACATCTCATTATCTCTCAACTTCATACTATAATAGGAAATATGATGGTAGTCCTACATAAGAATTGCACCAACACCCAAACTAGAAGCATCAAACTCCAATATGAAGGGCCGAGAGAAGTCTGGAAGAGCCAAAACAGGACAAGTGCTCATAATCACCTTGATCTAATAAAATAACACATGTGCCTCATCTGTCCATATAAAAACCCCCTTCCATGTAATATTTGTCAACGGAGCTTCAAGCTTATAATATCCCCTAACAAACCTCATGTAGTAACCACATAGTCCTAGGAATCCATGCAAGTCTGAAATGTTCCTAGGTGGCGGACAATCCTGCATAGCTTGTATCTTCTCTTGATGAACCTTTACCCTATTGGCCCCAATGACATTCCCAAGATAAAAAATATTTGTAAGTCCAAATTCACATTTGGACATCTTAGAAAATAGAGAATGCATCTCCATGATGCTAAGTACCTCATCAAGATGCCTCAAATGCTCCTCCCATGTCCTGCTATAAATCAGAGTTTCATCAAAAAATACTAGCACAAAATTCGTCAACTTTCTATTGAAGAGATGGTTCTTACATGACTGAAATGTAGCAGGTGCATTAGTGAGGTGAAATGGCATAAAAAGAACTCGTAGTTCTCGTAGTAACATCTAAATGCTGTCTTGTGAATATCCTCATCACGAACACGAATATGGTGGTATCCTGATCGAAGATCGATATTTGAAAAATAGATAGCTCCATGTAACTCGTCCAATATCTAATCTATGCAAGGGATGGGATACCTGTTGTTGATAGTATTCTTGTTGAGAGCATGATAATAAATGCACATCCTCATGGTACCATCCTCCTTCTTCACCAATACAACCGAAGAAGCAAAAGGGATAGAACTAGGATGGATGTGATATCCAAGAGCTCTATGATGCATTATCTATATCATCCTTGAATTTATTAGGATGGAAATAAGGCATAGTAATCACGGGCTTGGCACCCTCCTCTAGCTCTATGACATGCTCAAATATCTTGTCTGGTGGTCTACCTGGAGGAATATCATCAAAAATTGGGACGTGCTTATCCAATACTGACTAGATATCCACATGAAAGGGTTTTCCATTATCTAAAGAATATTTGGATGAGATGAAGCATTGGGCTATGCAAACAACCTCTCTATGTCTAATAATGGACTCCATCCTATGTGCTAAAATAAATCTAGGACCGCTACCAGAAAGAGTCCTAAGTACAATTTTATTCCTATCTGCCATAAACTCTAACTCCAACCAAACAAAGTCCTACACATACCTAACAACAGAATGTAGCCACTGAATACCAGACACTACATTAATCTCATCAAGACCAAATACATAGAAATCATCGGTGTAGTCTCCCATTTGGATACTAAGCTGAAGAATCCTATTAGTGAAACTCATAAAAAATATGTCTGCAACTCATACATTAAACCCATCAAATTCATAAACATTTAATCCTCACCTCATATCTAACCCCTCATCTATGAAGTTGTGCATAAATCCACTGTCTATCGAAAAAACCATCTGCTACCCCTTGATTACTCCTTTCAGCTGAAAAGGATGGTATCTAGGGACTCTTGAAACTGAAGTAATAGTAATATTGGATGAATCTAATGCCTCACTCTCTCCAAGATCTATCTAGGGATTCTCCTCATGTGCATCATGACCACTATCATTTCCCTCTACATCTATATCTGGTAAGTTCTCATCATCCTCATCTAAAACCACCTCAATGAGGTACACCTTTCCTTTACCAAGGCAATGATGTCCAAGCTCCTAATGATCCTTAGCTAATTAAATAATAGATTGTTCGCAGGTTGTCAACTTAGGTTATGACTGTAAATTGATCCAGGTGTAAGAGGGGGTGATCACTCATCAAGTCTTGAAATAGTAGCCAGAATCTGGAGGAGTCTAGAGCAGATTGAGGCACTTCTGGGATTAGGGTGACTAGGGAACCCCAGGGATGCCTTGGTCTAGAGATTGGGCGCCTAATGTTTTCTGTAATGATCTTCAAAACTACTTTCCACAGGGTCACGAGATGACTTGACCAACACTGCATGCATGTCTATCACTGGAGCCCCTCTATTGGGTTGCATCACGAGCGTGTTTTTGGGCATATGAAGAACCATGAAGGTTATGCACTAGTAAATTCATTGACAAAGAAGTATCAAAATGTCCACTAAAGCGGAGTAAAGATGCAAAATGAATGTAGTATCAGCTCCATGACCTCATCCACCAAATCTCAGTGGTCAATATTACTCAGTGCTACACTACATTTCAACACCTTAGATGTAGTTATGGTGTATGTGTGACTATGTCCATGATGCCACTAGGTGCTCTATGTGCCAGTTGCACTCAAGGCGTAGAGTGAACAAGTAAATAGCCTAAGGCTCATGCATATGATTAATGGTAAGATAGCATGTCAAGCATGAAGAATCCAAGAATTAGAACTGATCTCCCCACTCCCATGTTGTGTGTGTTGATTTAGATCTCCTAGCCTCTGATGCATAGTTCTACAGATGTGGATGTACCCATCTCTCAGATGGAGTGATAGTCGTAAATGTGACGTCAAGGGCCCTCATTACTGGTTGTCATAACTATTGTATTTATAGAGTGGCTCCTGTGCTTTAGATTTTGTAATTAACCCCCGACATGGCTAACTGAGTCAACAATGGGACTGTATCCAAGTTATGAAAAATGGCACACTTGATATAGACATCCAAAGAAGAAGCGGGTTCCTCTACCTAGTGGATACATGGATTGGGGTGCTACTCCTAGGTGGGACCAGGGAAATGCCCTGGGGTGCCCCATGTTTAGGGACTAAGGATAGATATGATAGTTGTGAAATAGGTGGAACTAAATTGTAGTAGGAGATAATAACGTGAGAATGACAAGGGGGATAAGCATGATCAAAATTGAGATGGCAAATGAAGGAGAATGTGTAGATTAAGGCTAGTACTTTCTTAGCACTTGACCAGAACCCAAATGCTACAATAGTAATCATTGGAACACGAGCTAGAATAATGCCTGAGAGTGCATGTTTTTGTGTCTACAGCTACCCCTTTATTACTCACTTTAGTGTGAAGGGGATGGTATATAAGAAGACTCCTGACAAGTGAAGGCAATAGTAACATTGCCATGAACATGATGCCTTTATTACTTCCACAAACACACAGCTCTATCTAGAATGTTGCTCCTCATGCTGATATACCCATGCATTGACTAGATCGTAAAGCCCTCTGCATCTCATACTACATGTAAGTGCCTCATACATACTCATTTGAAACCAACCCTCATCATTGAGAAATGCACATTGCCTTTACCAGAGGAATGTGATGTCCAGAGATCCTAATGATCATTACAATTAAAGTAAAGCGTCTTCCTCCTAACAACTCATTAATGAAATATCACTGATCGACCTTAAGAGGGGGTGGCACTCTTCTGCTAAGGATAGTAGACAAGTAATTGAATCATGGTCAAGTGGATCTGGATGGAATCAAATCTCTGTATTAATGGCTGATAAGAAGTGGGGGATGTGTCTATAACTTCTAATGCCATACCCAATGACATCATGTCAAAATTTAAACTTGAGTGTTAAAGATCCTGTGACCCACATCCTCAGCTAATCTTTCATCTTATGAAGCATTTCACACTCTAGTTGAATGTAAGCATTCATTACCCTTTTTTTGGGCATACTCTGAAACAATACAATATTATGCGCTGAATGTATCACATTCTATGTGGCACATGTATTGGAACATCAACAAAAAGAAACACTGCACGACGGAAAGAAGTTGTGCCAAATCTCTATAGTATAGCTCCACATCCTTATAGTCATGCGCTCGCAATCAATCTCTCATTGAACTCCTTGTAAGACCAGAGGAAGATCATGGTTATGTGTGACCAGCCCATGATGCCACCAGATCATATGCTACGGTCCTCAAGGTGTAGAGTGGAAAACTGAGGATAGCCTCCTGACTCTTGCTAATTTGGGAAGCTTAAGGGTAAGGTATGAGCATACGGTAGCTTATGAATTGTTGGGAGGAAGCTCTAATGCACTAAATCTTAGGCACTGAGGATAAATAGTATGGAATAGAGTCACCTTGTTGAGTAGCCTACTTCAGCTCCTTATTCTACATTGTGATCTAGGAGCTCTTAAGGGAGTCTGAGCCCTCAAACTAGATCTCAAGGATATGTGCACAATACTACAATTGAAGTGCATGTAAAATACAATATAGAACATCCGAGCCAGAATGGGAATGTAAGTTGTCTAAATAACTATGGGAGTTATTTTAGATAATAATAATATTTTCCTAGAAGGCCACTTCCTCAAGTGGATCTTCAATATTCAATGGTTCAATTCTAGGAAAGAAATTGGGCTGCATAGGCCTATCTGATGTTATCCGGGGTAGGCCTCCTCTCATCTATATGAGTGTGCCTCCTCTCATGACGCATGGAAGATACCGTCACACTATCAATCTCATAAAGGTGATCTACTATGCCTCTTGTAACTACTAGAAACTGATATGGATCTGCCTCTCTTGTCATATTTATCTCTTGGCCTATCTAATGTCATCTTGTGCTAGAGTATAGCCGATACATTCCATGGACTGAATCAACCGCTGCTAGGTGGTTATCATTGTCCTAAAAAGTTCTATGTCTGGATACTGATTTCTCATCTCATGGGGAGGGCTATGAAGATAATTCTTGTCTATCACCCATGGTTTTAGCTCCAACACTTGTTTCAAGACCATCCTCTAGTCATGTTCATCTACGTGAGTAATACCTAGTGTGGACTAATCTCTCGTGGTTCCATAGAATCAAATCATAAACACTTGCAGGCTGAGCAGGATCATTGCTTTTTATTTATTTAAATTTCTCTCACAAGGCTGGGAGAATACACTGACTCTGATACCATTGAAAGATCCCCACCACTAAAGCTATATTTTTACTTTTAAAAAATGATAAAATAAACCATGCAATACCCAGTTGAGAATGCTGCAATAATTTACAAGAAATGGTGAATAGGTTTTATTGGAAAATCATCCGCAAACATTACTCAAATTAAATTTATTTCTAACAAAAACTGATTACTAGATTTTTAGTAGCCCAAATATGTATCAAGTCTGATTTTTTTTAGGTAAATAATGACTACAAATAGTACAAAAATCTGCATAAAAATCTGACTGAAAATAACCTCTTGGAACCCTCAAGAAAACTCTAAAATTTATTCCTCTGGATCCAAAACATAATAGTACAATAAACGGCTTACAAATCAGGTTTGGAAATACCTCTACAATAGCATAGAATAACCAAAAAGTGAGTGTCCCAACACTAGAACAACTGATAACTATGCTGTTGCAAATTTATTCTTTGACACACGCTAGCTAGAATATTAAAAATATGGTGGAGATCAAAAGAGTTCCCTAGAATAGGAATCCCCCCCAATGCTCTTGGGGTTTTCATCCATAAGAGTGATGAATCCTAAGGATTTTTCATCCTTAGATTTATTTACAAAAATCTCAAAGCTTCCAATGTAAGAGTGAAATATCAAATGAATCTAGAATGCCCTCTAAGTAGGTAAACTTCTTCTTTATATAGTAAATGGGACCTAAGGTGACCTCCATCACATCTAATGAGCTTCTTTCCCTTTGTTGCACTCCCCTAGGCCAAGTTGCATTTTTTAAAAGGGGACTTAGACACACTTTTTCTAATTTTTTGACCTCATGGAGCAAGTCACATTTTCCCTTAGGAATTACAATTTAATTGAGTGATTTTATTTAAATGCACTTTCCTAAGTTCTATTTTAATGTTTAGTTTATTAATTTATTAAATGTGCTTTTATAATGTTATATTCTAAATTTTACACTATATAATAAAATTAATAAAAATTAAGTCACCCTTGAACTCACCCTTTAGTTGTTAGGTAGACAAAATTAGGCCAAAGGTATTTAATAAAATTATTTGAGAAGGAGGTACATTACATAAATGGGATAAGGCGAGGAGCCCAAAATGTATTCGTAGAAGGACAATAGTTTTCATGCATACGTGTTCCTTCTAAGAGTTTGAAATACTCGAAAGGTTTAACATCTGCATGTAATGTGAATTATTTTCCTTCATAGGGGAATTTGATGCATTGATGGTATGTGGAAGGGATGATTTTCATGACATGAATCCATGGGAGACCAAGGAGGATCCAACTCTACTAGATATATAATATATATGAAAGGAGGCCAAGCCGGTCGAGAACATAAATGAATGACCTCTTGATTATAGGAGGTTTCTACGTCCATCACATGGATAAATGTGTCCAATGTTTGGGGTCCAAATTTATTTATAACGATATGGTACATATGGATTACCTTTTCCTATTGTCATAACCACGGATGGTAATGATGTTAGTGCCTAGACTTTCCTTAGCGTATCCTAGACATCTCAACAATTCCATGGAATAAATATTCAATGCAACTCCATTTTCTATAAACACACGTATGATTTTATGATGTGTGAAAAATGCTTCTATGTATAAGGAATTATTATTGTAAAATTTTAGGGTTCAAGAGGCCATGAGGATAGAATGAAAAAATTAGGTTATTGGATCATAAATTTATAATTAGGGCTTGAAATTCTTGGGAATTTATATCCTTAGGAACACGTGCCTCATGGAGTGCATGAGGAAGGATACTTTGAAGCATGAGAGATGTATTTAGTAATTCCATGAGGTAAATTTGTGCATTGGTCTTCTCTAATTGTTTGATTATATCGTAGGAATCAGGTGAAGACTTTACATTTGAGGATTATGCACTTGTAGTGGACTTGGGATTAGAAACTTGTTGCAACATTGTGGACATAGAAGGTTGTTTCATAGCGAGTGCCCAAACGTATTTTTTCGTGTTTTTATGACACAAGTAGGAGTGTTAAATTTTATTGTGGTGACCACGTCCTACATATGATCTAATAATAAAATAATCGAATCAAACTCGACATTGTTTGATGTTTGACACTTTTATTTTGCATTATAATTTGTACCATTATTAGGAATGGGTCCCATAAGACCTTTAATTTCTCATTTGGTGTTTTTTTATTAGTTTTTTATTATATTGTTATGTCTCCATTGTTAATTAAGTCTCGTGTATAGTGATGCAGTCTTACACATTGATCCGTAGGATGGTAATGTATATGATGATATTTACAATGTTCATTCTTGTTATACCATGCAGGTTTAGGTTTCCCTTCTTCAAAAGGATGTGTGAATGGGTATGTCACCATTTTAGTGCTTGTGAGTTGATGGAGGAAACTTGAAATGATTTCTCTGAGAGGCATAAATTTTCATCTTTTTACCTCACATGGAGAAATTTCTTTACTAGATAGGATTAGAGGTTATTTGAATTTTTCTGATTTTCTAGATTGTTGAGGAGTTGGATTTTGTATGTTTTGAACATGATGAGAATAAATGATTACGTCATTTAAAAATTTTCTATTTTGATTGAAAATTTAGTATTTGTCATGAATTTTATTTTTTGTTGTGATTTTTAGGTTGATCTTTGGAAGGTGTCTTGATTATGCCCTTAAAGGTAACAACTCTCTTAATTTGTTGCCCTTTTTTATTGCCTCTTCAAAGTTATTTAAATAATGCATTTGAAATTGAAAGGATAATTCTAAATTTAGATTTGGAATGAATATGATAACTAATTTTTCTCAGGTATAGAGAAAGGGGATTGGCTTGTGATTATTTGCCATCATTGAAGAAATGACGCGAACGTTTGATTATTCATTTGGTTTTTGTTATAAAGGTCCACCATTGTAATTTCAAAATCAAGATTGAATGAAAAATGTTTGACAAAATTATCATAAAGGTCCATGAATGCCATGATAGATTTATTTAGATGGTGTGAGAACCAATCCAAAGCTTTCCCTCCTAAAATTTTAGGGAAGAGGTGTAAGAGAAAGATATCATTGTATGCTACTTCTTGACATGTCATGAAAAATTATTTGACATGTTCCCTTGGATCATGTTTTCCCTTGTATTTATAACATTTGGGCATTTCAAAAGATGTAGGGAAAGTTACAATTGAAATGTACCTTTTTAATTAAAAAGGACACAACTCATTGATATTGAATTATTTTGTATGCTTTTGAAGTCCCATTAATGTTTATTTCATGATCCTCCAATCTTTTATGAATGGGGAGTTGGCTTGAGGAATGTCCATGGTGACATTATTATCATGTATTGATTTTTTGTCTTCCTCTTATTTAGGATTTTCATTATTTTTGAGTTGGCATTGTAACTCATTGATTCTAGATATCAACTCTTCTTTTAATGAATCATGTGTCGTGGATGATTTGGAATTTTTCATACCAGAATCGGGTTTTTAATTAAATTTTTAAAGTGTACATGTCCAAAGTATTAGGGTATATTTTTTGGTATTTAGAAAAGGCAAATAAGATATTGGATATTTTTCACATTATGATGTGATCAATAACTTCTTTCTCGCTTGTTGATAGTTTGGGTTGTTCCCCAATGTATTCGTCTTCAAGAATGTGATGACCAAAAGGGTTGAATCTATTAGAGTCATAATGTATATGAGTGATTTTGTTGTATGTAAACACCATTTTTTATAGGTAAATACCTAAAAAAATTGTTTTTTTGAGGTTTTGTAGAAGTTTTGACAAAGTTTGTGCTAAAAATATCTATAAGAGTGATTGCTTTAGCTTTGTTTGATAGAATCAAAACATTAGTTTAAAATTGAATTTTTTTTATTGAATTGGATTGAGTTCTAATTAATACGTGAAAAAAGTGAATGTTCATTGTATAAATTTTGGATGTTGGTTTGATTTTCTTAATACATGAATAAAATGAATATTCAACGTACACAGATTGGATTTGATTCATGATCTGATTACTTATGAATTTCCTATAATTGAATAAAGTGAATAATTAATGTATGAGGATCTTGATTGGATTTGATTTGACGTGGTTTAATACATGAATAAAGTGAATATTTAGTTTATAAATGATTTTATTCGATTGAATGTGCTTAAAAAATGGATAAAGTGAATATCGAATGAAAAAGGCTTGAATCATGACGTGGTTGGATTTTGCTTAAGTCTAGGATTTTTGGTAAAATCAAAGACTAAGACTGAGGATGATTTGGATTGAGTTGATAATATTTTGGAATGAGATGGAATTAGTTGGCCCTAATTTGTCAAGCTTCCTAGGGGTTAGGGGGAATTTTCACTCACCAAAGTGTCTGAATGAGTACTCGTGCTATAAAATTTCTTTCTTAGCTATGGACTATACCCCTCAATCAATTAAGAATGAGGTTGTCACCACGTGATACATATCGTTTCCTTGTGGGTATTTCTAGTCAAGTGGGTTGGGGTACTTCCATTTTCATTGGCCAATTCCCTCAAGGTGTTAACTACTTTGGGGTTTGCATACTACTCATAATGTTAGGGATATGCCCAAACACTTCCCAAAGTTAAGCGGTTGGGAATAAACCCTTATAAAAAACTATAATGACACTATTTTTTTATATTATTTTAACAAGTTTTAAATAATTTACAATTTTCTTTGGCTAAGTAAACCTACATATACAATATTAGTAGTTTTTTGATTTGATATTGTTTATGAAATTTTCTAACTGCCTAATGGTCTTGCACACAAATGATTAGTAATTTTATTGTAAAGAAAAAAACAATGTAAAAAAATGAAACAAACTTCACCATTTATAATTCTCAATCTCACCTAAGAGGAAGTGAAAGAAGAACATATTTGGTTTATTTGATTAGATTGGATTAGATAGAGATTAAAAAAAATAAGCATTAGATGTTTTATGAAATCTACAAAAAGTAGGTTGAAAAATAGTACTTAGATAATAATTAGAAATGATCTAACATGCTAGAAAAACATAAACAAATAAAAATAAAAACATGAAATGCTAGTACGTGAAATTAGGTGTGATAGTGTAAGTGTTAATGGTAGTGCACTCATGTAGGTGCACTAGCATAACTATTAATGGTAGCAACCTCAAGTAGGTGTGCTAATGTAGTTGTTAACAATATCGCACTTAGGTAGGTGTGCTAGCATAGTTGTTAAAAACAACACACTTAAGTAGGTGTGCTAGCATGAAGGTTCATGGTAGCACACTCAAGTAGGTGTGATAGTGTGACAAAGAAATTTCTCGGTTCAGAACTTGTTATGGTAGCATAAGTAGCCTGTAGATGCACAAAAATGAAGAAAAAATGGCAAAATGGGAATTTTTTGTATTTTATCTTAGTTTACTTCACCAAATGTCCTAAAAATTTGTTAATAGACTTAAAAAAGACAAAAAACATGAAAAAAGTTATATTGACAAAAAATGAGTTAGAAATGATAAAAAAATCTATGGGAGTCCCACTGGGCATGCCAGAACGTATACATAGAAAACTGAAATAAATAAGCAATAATATTGCAATGTAAACCTTCCTTCAAGTTCTCTTGTAACATCAGATGAGATATCTAAAGTGTGGAATGGATTACCACACTTGTTGGATATCTTTGGATGATTTGATTGTGGATGCTCCAAACTTAGTTCCAAATGGAAGAAGGATGCTATGAGTAATGGATGATCAAATGGAAGACCTTTCACTATGTAAATTATAATGGAAATTATAAAGAGTGTTGCTGCAAATGCCTTAAGCTTCCTAGAAATGATTTGTGAAGAATTTAGCCTCGTATTTATAGTTAAAGGAGAGGCCATGAATTTTAGATCAGGTTTTGAATGAGTTACAGACAAATGAATGCATTTTCTTGAATTAAAAAGTTGATTTGGTTTGTACAATTGGATATTTTGAATAAGAATTAAAGGGAAATTGAATTTGAATAGTTGGCTCTTGAATTATTCAATTATACGTGCATTTTTGTTTCCACCTTTGTAGGGTTACATAACTTGAGTGGAGTAAGCTAGTTCAACTTGAGTGATTTGGATGGTGAAGTGGAGATGAGTGGAGGGTGAGTGGATAATTAGATATTAATTATTTAAAGAACTAATTAAATTATCCAAGGGGTGTGAGTGTATAGTTTATGCATGATAAAACTAATTAAATTAATTCTAATGGGATGTGGGTGAATTTAATGGAATGTGGGAGGATAATGGTCTAGAATGCATTCTAGCACTGATTTGGAACATTGTACAAGTAATAGGGAGGACTAGGAATATGTATGCATTTTTAGGGTGTCTGCGGTTGCATCATGTGGCTAGTGTGTGAAAGTAATGTGATTAGATCTATACCCAGTGCTCTTTCCTCTTGCATTTTCCCATATGCCACATGACTTCCATGACCATAAAAATGACAAGATGTCTATTTGATGGTGAAACACCACCTAGAACTAATCTAGAAAAGTTGTGTAGTCAAATCAGAAATAATTCCTTTATACAAGTGTGTAGAAAAGTGGTGTTATTGGGCTGTTATACATGAACCATGATCATAATTAGAAGTATAGTTAGTTAATTGTTGTTGTGCTATAGAAATATAGAAACATGGTATAATGTGCCCCACTGTATTAACACAAAAAGTTATTGTGGTAAACTATTTACTATTTGGGAACGACCCTCGTATGTGGGGTACACTTCAACTACCACTCTTTACAATCACCCTTATCCCACAATTCCCACCAACTTGCACACTAGTTTCATCAAAATTCCATATCCTTTGTGGTCCATATTTCTCAATTTTATACATTTGATCTAAGTTGTCAAAAAATTCAGCATCTATTTCAGGCCTAAGTATAACTGCCCTATCACGATCAAGGCCTTATATGGTTATTAAAGAAAAATATTTATGCCTCTTTTTGAACCCTGCCCACCAAGATATGTCATGCATACCATCATTGAATGTAGTACTCCTTGTCTCACATGTGAGATTTTAATGATTTTATTTACAAACTATAACCCACATCAACCACATGTTCACAATATTTTATAATTTCATACTCTTCTTGAGATGTTAAAATGGTTGGGGTACCTTTTTGTTTCATAGTTGTGATACTGTTTATCTAGTTTGATAATGAACCTCCTGAGACACCCCACTTTTATACAATATATCTAATAGAATACCCATTCTCTTCAACATCTATTGTTTCTCGAGTGTTTGCTTTAGTTGTCCACTCAGCTTTGAAGAATTTTTTATAGATATTGTTTTGTGCTTCCCACTAACATTATATTGGATGTTAAAATGGTTGGGGGACATTTACATTTTGTAGTTGTGATACCATTTATAAATTTTGATAATGAACCTACTGAGACACCCCACTTTTCTACAACATCTCTAATTCAATACCCATTCTCTTCAACATCTCTTGTTGCTCCAACGATGTCTTTAGTTTTCCACTCAATTCTAAAGATTTTTTTAAAGATGTTGTTGTTGTGTTTCTTGCTAACATTATCAGTTACTTCTAGGTCTAGTGTTGGTTCTAGATTTTTTGTGTTTTGGATTGGTTTACAATTGTTGCTTTTAATTAGCTTCAGCTAACTCTTCCTCCCAGTTAGGTATATAATCAAGTTTAACACCCCCTTTTGAGGTTCCATTCATTACTTCCTCCTTCCTGATCTCCTCTTGAATACCATGTTGGCCTGCAATTATTTAGGATAAAGTAAAATAAATAACCCTAGGTAAAAATATTTACAAATGAAAAAAAAAAGATGAATCAACAAATTTTATGTTGAACAAAAGATAAAACAAGTACATGCACTAAAACAACTCAATATATAAGGACTATTCATTTGTAAAACTGGTATTTTTTGTCAATGCGCTCATAATATGAACCCCACATAAAAATGCTAAAAAAAAATATGTCAATGGGATATATAGCTTTTCAATGTTAAAAATTATAGCAAGTATTCTCTGATAATCTATTTAAATTTTTATCTAGAAAAAATAATTTTGAGATGATGGCTTTTGTAGGGATTAATTTTGATAAGGCTCTTTGTTTGATGATGGCTTGGGTTGATCTCATCTAATGAACCACTTGGTGATTTGAAGTGATTGGTTTTCATTGGTTTTCAAATCCATTTCATGTTGGAAAGGGTTGGCAATTCTCATTGCCTTGTCCCCAAATACACACTACCAAATTCCAAAAGTAGGAAATAAATGGTTGCATTGAATGCATGATTGGCATGCAGTGTGGATTGATAGTGGAGGTTGACTAAGTGATAGGGGATGATATAAAGTAAATTGAATTATTTTTTTGGATAAGGAAAATTATTCACTTACCACATTGTTACATGCATTTTTTCACATGAGAAAAATTATTTTCCGTTTCTCTATGCAAATTTGACTTTTGTAAGGAGTATTTTTCTGGGGTATTCAATGTTCACAAGTCTTGAAACTCATTCTGCATTCACATATTATATATACACTAAAATTACCGAATATACATTAAATATATGGTTTGAGGGTCTATGGTAAATATGTTGAATGGAGAGATTTTGTGGTGATATAAACATTGAAACAAGCACACCAAAATTATTGAATATATATTGACAATATGCTTGTAATTTCATCATTTAATGCATTTTTGAAATTAAAAAATTACCATTGTATATTCAACATATATTTAATAATTCTCATATATGCACTGACAGTAAACATACGACTAACTTTCAATCCTGACATATTTATTTAACATAAGTACACTACTACACTCAATATAATTTTAGTGTATCTTCAATTATTTCACTGTGTTTGTATAATTTGACATTTTAACAGGTGTGTGTTTAATATATATTCAAACATTCAAGTGCTTGTGGTAGAGATTAAAATTGGTGAGAATGGAGTAGTTGTTGAGATAATTTATGTTAGACTTAGGTGTATTCAGATTTTAATATCCTGGAAAAATAACAACACTTGTATATTCAAATATTCTTCAATTTCTATGTTGATTGAGACTCAAGGTATTCTCACATATGTAATGATTATCTAGGTTTCATTAAGAATAAACCTAGTTAGTCAGTTATATCGTAACTGAACTAAAAATTATATCTGAAAATATAAGTGTATATTCAATAACAACAATGAAAACCAATTATAGTGCCCACATTTTTATAGCTTCAGTATCTATTGTGTTCCTTCCTCATAGACATGTTTGGATAGGAATTTGATATATGTTAGAAAATATGTTATGATTTTTGACCTTTTTGGACATGGATGCATATTTGGGCATGAAGTGCTAATTTGACTTTAGTAGCATGGTGTTAGTTTTCATTCGATGTTGTGGACATTATCTTATGATGATGTTGTTTAGACCTAATTGAGATACGTTAAATGTTTAGTGTAGTTGCATGTTTGGATTCTATGGAAATATGTCACTTTATCATTATGTCTAACTTATGGTGAATTGTGTATAATTGTGCATGTTGTCACATTTTCGATTCTAGGAAGATGATATGCTAGTTTAGAATTCATTTTTTTCTTATTGAGTAGTTGATTCACATTTTATCAAACAGGTGTGGTTAATGTGTTCAATGAGTGTGCAGGTGACAGGTCACAGGAGAACGTGGGATTCAGGCCAGCTACACAACTTTTCATAAGCAGCCCACGGGACTAAGTCCTAGCCATGTTTATTATATGAGGCCTTAGTATTAGAATTTATTGTTCTGGGAACCATGAGTGACCCTCATTTGTAATGTAATATGTCTTGTAGTATTAATCTTACTTAGGATGTTTTGTTGTGTTGTAAACTTGTTTTGGGGAATTAATGGTCCCACTTACATAAAGTTTTGAGTTTGCATTATGAGGTAATTAATCAAAAGGGATTAGGGTCACATGTGAACACTTGGGTGGGCCCCACATCCTCTACCCTTGTGCCCAAGTGTGCCAAACCCAAAATTGGGTTATTTTAGGCATTTTTAGGGACCCATTTTTAGTTTGGGAGTTCCCTTAGCATGAAAATGGGCCCTTGGACCCTACCTAATAGGTAGGGGACTTATTTCCAAGGCTTATATGGAGTTTTCCCTCCCATTTTGCCTTCTTTGGTCACATCCATGTAAGGGGTATGGATTAGTGTGTTTTGTTAAAAGTTACACAAGTTTGTTTTGTTATCATTTTGGGTATTTTGGGAGATGAGGGCTAAAATGCATTTTATCCTTTCTCTCTTTTATTTTTGGCATCTTTGACCTTGAAGGAAGAGAGGGATGACACATGTCACCCCCTCATTTGTGAGTATTTTTTCTTGCTCCTCTTCGAATTCTCCCTCATGGGAAAAGAAGAGAACTATTTTTGGAGCTTTTGCTGGGAGTATTGTGGATTTGGAGCTACAGTTTTCTTGGGTCAAGAAGTGGAAGAGATTAAATTTGAAGTGATTTTTGGAGGTAGGCTTCTTGAGCTTATTTGTGGTTTTATGTCATACTAGATGTTAGTTTTGTTTACTTGAAAATTTTGTTGTTGCATGTGGATTTTAATTATTGCTTACTTGTTTTTGCTCGCTCCATCATATGAAATGATGGAGTTTTGGAGTTTGTGGGGGAAGAGAGAGGGATTTTCCCCTCTCAATCCTCATAGGCTTGATGGGAAAGCCTTGAAGGATTTTAGTTACTCCCCTCAATTGGTTGAGGTGGGGAAGGTGGTTCATATGGCTTGAACCTCCTTCCCCATTCTTGGGGATGAAACCCATTTGGGGTTTGAAAATCCTTCCAAGAAGGATTGGTGAAAGGGTGGAGAAATAAGGAGGGTTTAGAATGAATTTGGAGAGATAAGGAGGGTATGGAGATCTTGGTTTTGTACAAGTAATGTTGGCTACAAATTTGGAGAACTCCTCTTTTCTCTTCCCCATTTTAGAGGTAGAACATGGTTTCTCCTCTTTTTCATCTTTACAAAATTGGTCTTGTTTTTTATGTGAAAGTAATGTTGGTTGTTCACCCTCACTTTTGTGTAAAGTCGTGGATAGTAGTCCTCTATCCCATGGGCTTGGGAGAGGCTAGCATGTCTTCCAACCTTGGAAAGGCATGTGATGATGCGTAAAGGTTGGGTGGTTAAACAAGATTTTTATCCTTGTGTTGGTCCCTTAGAAACTCTTGGAGTTGGAAAGCTAGTGGAGGACATATGAATTCACTTGCCAATTTTTTTGAATTCTCATTGTCTCCTTCACCATTTTATGGACTTCATTTTTATTGTAAACTTTACAAATATGACTATGTGGAAGTTTTCATTGTCTTGAAAAATAGTCCCCTTTTGTATATGGGATCTCTTGTAGACTTGAGTCACATTTTCTTTGTGAAACCTCTCTCTAATCTTGCAAGAAATTTGTAATATGGTTTCTTGAGTATTCTATGTATGTTGGAATTAGGGAAATTTTGACTCTACATTTCATGGAAACATAAACTTTCTTGTATGATGGATATTGTAGAAGTCTAAAACTTAGTAATGCAACACAAGGATTTGACTGAGAGTTACTCTTTGTAAAAATCATGATTTAAAGTGGAATTCTCTTTTACAAGTAAAGGAATTGATTGTTGCATGATATTTGAAAATGCTATTTTTATGGTTGTGATAGTATGACAAATGTCTAAAATGAAAATATGACATTTCCTTGTTGAATATCCTTCTTGGTAGAAATCTGAATTAATTATTTTTCTAGAGCAATGGAAAATAAATCTAATTGTTATCTCCAATATAAGAGACTTATTTTTTTTTTAACATAGTTAAAATAGTCGAAATTTGTTGGGAATAAGAGCTTGGCCTTCACAAACCAATTTAAGTTTTCTAAAATAGTTCTTTTCTTTTAAAATACTGAACTAAGGATGAATAAACTAGTAAATATATATCCTTTCCAAATATAACTTTCATTTTTCTACTTATAAATTTCTAAGCACATTAGGTAATATTAACGTAGTAAAATATTTTTAGCATAGTTGTATTTTAAAAATATAAATTCATTATGCAAAAAAACGTAGTTTCATATGAATTTATATAGTGTAAAAAATAGGCATTAAAATATAGTAAATTAATATGTGTATCATATATATATAAAATTACTTTTACAAAAGTTAGAAAAAACAAAAAAGAAAAAAAAACATATTACAAAAAGTCACGGTGAAACTAGTAAGCTAGATTTAACTTTAGAAAAAAAAGACAAATAATATTAAAAAAAGGGGGGGAGCATATAGTTTAGTTTGAATTTTAATTAAAGAAAAGAAAGAATAAGGGGAGGGTTTAACCCTTCCCCAAACATGCGTACACCATTTACCAAGGCCCAATTTCCACAGCCATTCCCCCAACCTACGCAACTCCACCGCCCACTCACTTCTCCCCACGCATCCTCCTCCCTTCCACCTTATCCACCCTACCATTTTCAAACCCCCATTTTATATTAAAAAAAAATGCATTTTTTTTGGTATTGAGATTTTTTTTAATTGACATCCGAGTTTGTTAAATATATATATATATATATCAGGCAGTCTTGCCTCTTTCAACAAAAGAAGAAAAAAATTATTTTACATACCCAACAACCTAAGATACATGGGTAAGAAAAATTACTATATATATATTAAATAAGGAAACAATATTGATATCATCCAAAAGTCCATGAAAGAAAACTTTCAAGCTCCTCCTCAACCTGCACCTGTAAATGACAAAACAAAACAAAATGAGAAAAGGAATGGAAAAGAAAAGAAAAACATAGAGATGTTTAGGGAAACTTTAGGGTTAGATTCGAAATCAATGGTTAAGATTTGATCTATCATAGGGCTCTCATTCAATCCTACACTCTTTAAGTCATGCACTTTTTATGGGAATGAAAAATAAAATGAATAAGGGTGTGTGGGAAAGTTAATTAGAAAGGGGGAAAACTAATTAAGTTATAAAGGGGTGCAGAATTTTATTTGTGACCCTAATGGAATTAATAGAATAGAATAATTAAATTATCATTGGGCTAGTGATTATTTAATTTTGGGTAAATTATATTAAGATAAATTAATTATTAATGGGAAACAGTGAAGCAGACATTAGTATTATTTTAGTTTCAAAAAAACAATTTACCCAAAAAAAATTTAGTGACACTTTTGTATGGTTTCCGGTGTCCTGGGCGGGGCACGACATTTGGTATCACAGCGCAGGTTTGCACACATGGACACTCTGGGTAGAACTTTTAATTGATTATTGATGTTTTAATGATATTAAAAGTAAAATAATAATGATAAGAATTAAAAAAAAAATGTTTCCGCTAAACTGTTCCATGGATAAAGTTATCTCTCGAGTAACCACTTGGAGTAAAATTTTTGCTAAGAAAATAGATGGTAGGAACATTTTGATCACCTAATTCGTTTAAAAAAATCAGTAAAACTTAAGAAAATGTCATGTTTAGATAACGTGTAAATTGTCTTCTTGGTCTCCATAGTAGTGATGGATTTGATAATCTTGTCCCTAGTGGCATGGGAAGCCGCATCAGCTTTTAAAATCAACTTTTAAAATCATTTGATCATATAGATAAAATCATTTTTGAACTCTTTTAATTACATTTTGTTTGGGACAACTTACAATTTGAGTAAAATTGTTTCGATTTGGACCTGTAAAGTGGAGGGCGTTAGTAGGAAATTTAAATTTTTGACTTATAATTTGTAGCATTCCCCCATGTCCTTTGTCTGCAATGATTAGATTCAAGAAAAAGGAATGAAAAGTTAGTTTTCCAAGGGTGTTTAGGAGGTCTCTAGACATTTTGGTACAAAACACAAAATTCACAATAACATTATTTAGCTCTAGAAAGAAGATCATAACTAGAGTGTTAGTGTTTATTTTTTCATTTTGTAAGTTGCGTCGGGTTCTCTATATATAGGAGAATATATTCAACCTGTCAAAACTCATTTCTGAGTTGGTATCGGTTATTTTCTAGGCCCATTTTGTAGCCAATTTTCACTAAAAATATGCGGTAATGCAATAGTAAAAATCTAATAGTTGGCTCTGAGAAGGCGCTTCCCATCTGAAGCCTATTCACCAGTAATTAGAAATGTACGTCTTGTTTGAGTCTCTATATAATAGAGAATTTACTGGAAGCTTTGTTTCACCATTTGGGTGTTGGGTACACATCTTGGTAGGATTCCTTTTGTAGCCATTTCCTCTAGATAGTAGAACAAGAAAATTATTTCTTAATAAAAAAATAGGTTTCTTAGGATAATTTTGGAAGGTGAAACATATTGCAATATGGTTATTGTTTTAAGCTACGTGTTCTAGGTTGAATGCTAAGACCCAAAATAAAATTTTGTGCAACAAGTCATTTTTGATTGCTAACGGCCTTAGTTAGGATGGTTCTTTTGGACATCGAAAAAGGGCTAGTTGTTGGTGTTGTAAATAAGCAGTAGGTAAAATATAGGATTGTAGAATTGTTATCTTGATATAAGGAATATGTTTATGGTGTTGTGTTGGTTGCTTCTTATTTTGTGACCCTTTGTTTCTTAGGAATCGCAACCGCCATGTTAGAAGCACCTCTTTAGGTCGAATGGAACCCTTTCGGTATGGGTGTAAACTAAATAATTGTACCTTGCATAGAACCACCCCAGGGGATAAAATAGTCTTCCACGTTTGAATTTTCACTACTATGAAATTTGAAATAATTTCTACTCCTATGGTATATGTTGCTAATCTTATTGTTATAACCCTTTTATAAGGAAATTTAGCAAATGATATTATGACCTTGTTGTTTTCCGTTTCAAAATTTTGATTTAAAATTAATTGTAATTGGATGAAAATAATTGCTAACTCCTCTCTAAAAATTAAATGATAAAGGGAAAGAAAGTTAGTGCCTCTCCTTTTTGATGGTGTTGCTCGAAATAATATTTCATAGCTAGTTATCCTCTTCATGTAACGTAAGAACACATTGTACTATTATAAAAAAAATCTAGTATCACAACTTAAAATTCTCATCAAAGATATCGGTATAACATTTAGAGTTAGCTTCGGAAATGATCTAATTATCTTAATCCTTCTTGAGATTGATAAACCTATTTTCATACTATAACCTCTTACTAAGTTTTTTTGCAATTTAACTTGGTTAAAACTTTTTACCTTAGTAAGTACAAGTGTGATTTTAAACCTCCTCAATCCGTTTAAAATGTTTTGAGTTAATCATGTCTATAACACTAATACTTACAGGTAGAAATAATGGAATAACCCTCTTTCCAACCTTAACACGTGGCTATATAAGAACTTTGAGTACGCAAAAATAACAACAATCTCTCTCTCTCTCTCTCTCACATCATAAATAAGATAAAATAAATTAGTTCTGATTGCTCCCTTGCTTGTGCGTTATGGTGTACCAATGTTAGTGGTGACCATGGAATTTCAAGTAATATGGTGAAATAGTGAATAATACAAATATTTTGTAGCCACAAAAAAAATAAAATTATATATCTATAACTACATCTAAGTACTTGTTATCCAAAATTCACCCCTCAAGGTAATTTTGATAACATGTAGCAAATTATTCAGTCCCGAGCAAGTAGATTGATTGGAGGCCCAAAATCATGTTTTTCCGGGTCCCCTCAGCCTTTTTCTAACTCCCCCATCCAAGAAGAAATCCCAATGAGTTAGAGAAAATGGAAAAAATGCAAAAAATAAGGTTGCAGGACTGTTTTAAAGCATTTCGGGTTTGAAGGGTTCGGGTCGTACTGAGGTTTGTCGTACCAAGCTTGGGGCAAAAAAAGCAAGAAAATCGGCTAAGTCAGACATTTTTGTCCCAGGTGGTCCGTGGAACAGTTGGGACGTCGGGACGTGAAAAGCTGAATCGGCCGAAAGCAGGAAAAATCGTCTAAGTCTTTTGTTTTGCGCGGTTTGGGACAGCCGGGACAAAAGTACGCATGGGACGCGAATCGGACGGTTTGCCGAAAGACAGTCCATTTCGGGTAGTTCAGAGATATTCGTCCGGAGCCAGGACAAAAGTACGCGAGGGACGCGTGGGACGTGAAAAGGTGAAAATGCCACAAACAGGAACAAGGAAGCCCGAATCGGCCGAAGCAGGAGATTTTCGTCCGGGACAGCCGGGAAAAAAGTACGCGAGGGACACGTAGGATGTGAAAAGGTGAAAAAGCTGAGAGCAGGGACAAGGAATCCTGAATCGGCCGATGCGGGAGAATGTGTCCCAGGAAGTGGTGAGAAAAAGAGGACTTATAAAATTTTCCAAGTTTCGGTCAAAGTTTTCAAAGACAACAGTTTTGGCCCGCTGCCCCCGCCATCGAATGGAATCTTGACATGTGTCATCCAAGTGGTGGAGCATGGGGGGGAAATGGGAAATTTTCCCAAAGTGAAAAATGCCAAATTTTTGAAGGGCAAAGTGCACCCCTCAGGCCCGAGCCAATAAAATAGTGCCACGTGTCCAAGCAGCAAAATTTTTTAAGGGCCCGAAAGAAATTTTCAAAGGATGAGAGAGAAATACGAATAATTGGAGGTTACTATGGTCTCACAAATTTAATATGCCTTTGGCTACTTGACTCTTAGGAGACTCATGCGTAATAATTCCTTCAAATTTAAAAAATCTTAGTCACTTATTAAAATATATATGGCGTAAACCCTTATTATAATGAGTAAGAATAATGATTCACTAATATTTCCACCTACCTTGGTTGAAGGTGCCCATGCTGTTTTAATGCATCTTCATTCAGTGAGGAATGGCTCCCACGTTTTTACACATTTTCTCTCTCTTGGGCTCGACCCATGCATTGTAAAAGCTAGATTTGGCTCATTTTTTGTGGGGGGAACATTTCTTTGGATAACAAGCTTCTTCTTTCACCTTCAACAAGTGATTTTTGCAAGTATCAGACCTCTTGATGATTGTAACAGGTTTTCTACCTTTTGATGTTGTAATGCAAGGATTTTGACAGTGGAAATGACAATACAGGCTCTATGACCAGTTTTCAGCCCTTTGGTTGTGTTGTTTGCTTCATTTCAGACTTTCATTTGCATCTTATCAGTTTGTGCATGATGTTTATGTTGCATTCCATGATCTGTGTCTATCTGTAGAACTAGAAGTGTTCATCCCTCCTTTTCTGGTGTATCACCGCTTTAATGTAGGCTTTCATTTTATGCATTCTCTCTCCCTGGTCCCTTGGAAATTTAGATTAGAATAGTTAGTTTCCCCTGCATTAGAGTAGATTGTGGCAGGTAGTTTAGGAGCAAGAACCAACTTTCTCTAGAGATTCCTCTCTCATTTTACAAGTCCCACACTTGGAGAGAGGTTTCAATGTTGTGCAATCACACTGGATGCTTAGAATGATCAAACTAGAAATCTGATTAACATCCAGGGGGTGCTGCTGATTTGCACTAACAGTACTCATAGCTTATAAAAAACAATAAAATCATGAAATTTTATGTGCAAATGGGAAAACTGATCTATTATATAACTAAACAACCTTGATTGCCAACAACGTTATCATTGTTACTCCTTCAAATCTGAAATTGAGGTAATCATAAGTTGTGTGATATTCATATAATATGGAATACACGCTAAATGGTTAGTATTATGTAAGTAACTTAGGCATTGTGTTGTCTTTCATAATATTTAGGTGAGAGAGAAATATGAATAATTGGAGGTTATTATGGTCTCACAACTTTAATATGCCTTTGGCTACTTGACTCTTAGGAGACTCATGCGTAATAATTCCTTCACATTTAAAAACTCATAAAGTTAAATGTGGCTTTGTTGGGTTGTAGGGAGTTCAAAAAAAAAATTGTTTTGTCATAGTGAGACTTATATAAAAATTATGAACAATAATAAATTCAATTATCATTTATGAGATTTTAAAGAAAACCTTGAACCAAAATTGATATGTTCTAGAAAATGCTACATGTTATGAAACTTGGAAAACAAACTAGATAACCAACCTTGACACGGTAATTGGCTATATATATTTCAACCACAATGCATTGGTTCTATCATTATGTGAACATAGAAATAATGGTCAAATTAAGTTAACACCTTTATATATGCTTGGTATTATGTGCATTTTTGACCTTGCCCTTAATGAATAATGTAGATGCTAGAATCACTTTTGGAGAGACTCATGAACCTTTTCTTTCAAATTTAAAGTAATAATGAGCTAGGGGATGAAACCACACAGAACTTGGAAACTTTTTTTCTCTCTCTTATTGTGTGGTATTTGTGTCACCTTAGATAGTTTCCTTAAGTGGGATCGTGTGCCACTAGTATGTAAAACTTGTTAACCCCTTTTAAAACAACATTTATGTTCTCTTAGACCACCCATCATTCTCTTTTTTTTTTCATTTAAATAGAGACCTTATGTTGTGAATCCTCTTATTTGGACCCTTATAGGAAGGTTAGACAATGACGTGATGAATTGGTTTGGAAGCTACGACTTTCCTTGATTAATATTCTCCTAATTGAAAAATACAATTGACCATGGACCATGTTATATTTGATAAGGCATGTTTGTAAAAGATAATAATAATATTACAGTTACCTTAAAGTGTCCTTGACATTGGACATACACTACGCGTGACGATTTATATGTTTTAGACAATGATGTTGATAACAATTTCCTTGGAAGATATAAATTCATTTAATTAAATTAATCTAATTAAGAGAAACACTTAGTACTTGACCAAGTTTGAACTGGTGGAAAATGATTGTTGTGACCAAAAACCACATGATACAACCCGATATCTCATAAATTCATATCCATATCTCTTCCTGTGACTTCTAGGAGGAAGTCTAAGTTTAGGAGAGGGGGATGTAGTGTGCACATTTTTATAGCTTCAGTATCTGTTGTGTTCCTTCCTCATAGACATGTTTGGATAGGGATTTGATATATGTTGGACAATATGTTATGATTTTCGACCTTCTTGGACATGGATTCATTTTTTGGGTGTGTAGTGCCAATTTGACTTTAGTAGCATGTTGTTATTTTTTATTTGATGTTGTGGACATTAGCTTATGACGATGTTGTTTAGACCTAATTGAGATACGTTAAATGTTTAGTGTAGTTGCATGTTTGGATTCTATGGAAATATGTCACTTTATCATTATGTCTAACTTATGGTGAATTATGTATAATTGTACGTGTTGTCACTTTTTTTATTCCAGGAAGATGATATGCTAGTTTAGAATTCATTGTTTTCTTATTGAGTAGTTGATTCACATTTTATCGGACAGGTGCGGTTAATGTGTGCAATGAGTGTGCATGTAACAGGTCACAGGAGAATGTGGGATTCAGGCTAGCTACACAACTTTGCACAAGCAGCCCATGGAGCTAAGTCCTAGCCATGTTTATTGTATGAGGCCTTAGTATTAGAGTTTATTGTTTTGGGCACCATGAGTGACCCTCATTTGTAATGTAATATGTCTTGTAGTATTAATCTTACTTAGGGTGTTTAGTTGTGTTGTAAACTTGTTTTGTGGAACTAATGGCCCAACTTACATTAAGTTTTTGAGTTTTTATAATGAGGTAATTAATCAAAAGGGATTAGGGTCACATGTGAACCCTTGGGTGGGCCCCACACCCCCTACCCTTTTCCCCAAGTGTTCCAAAACCCTAAATTTGGCTATTTTAGGCATTTTTAGGGACCCCTTTTTATTTTGGGAGTTCCCTTAGCATAAAAATGGGCCCTTGGACCCTACCTAATAAGTAGGGGGGATTATTTCCAAGGCTTAGAGGGAGTTTTCCCTCCCATTTTTCCTTCCTTTGGTCACATACTATGTAAGAGGTATGGATTAGTGTGCTTTGTTAAAAGTTGCACAAGTTTGTTTTATTATCATTTTGGATATTTTGGGAGATGAAGGCTAAAAGCCATTTTATCCTTTCTCTCTTTTATCTTTGGCATCTTTGACCTTGAAGGAAGAGAGGGGTAACACATGTCACCACCCCCTCATTTTTTAGGATTTTTTATTTCTCCTCTTCAAATTCTCCCTCATGGGAAAAGAAGAGAACTTTTTTTGGAGATTTTGATGGGAGTCTTGTGGATTTGGAGCTAGAGTCTACTTGGGTCAAGAATTGGAAGAAATTGAATTTGGAGAGCGTTTTGGAGGTAGGATTCTTGAGCTTATTTGTGGTTTTATGTCATACTAGATGTTAGTTTTGTTTACTTGAAAATTTTGTTGCTGCATGTTATGGAATTCATGTTTATAGTGTGAACATGAAGTGTTAGTGGTTTGGGTTATTTGGATATTAGAGTTTTAATATTGTGAACATTATTATTAGTGTGTAATAATCGCTATTCTAATTATTGAGAAGTATTAGTTGTATGTGAGTTTATTCTCACCTTAGTAATAGGTGTGGTAATGCAGATAGTTTAGGAGGTGTGTGAGATATCCTAGGATGTGTGATGAGATCGTATGAGTGATAATGGAGATAGGAGTTGACTCCTTCCTTTATAGGAGCAATTTGCCTATATATTGTAACCTCCTTACCCAAATAATAATATGATCCCGTAGTGAATTAATCTATTACTAAGCATTTGATTTTTTATAGTTCTATTGTTATTTTTGTTTTAGAATTCCTGTGCAAATCTCTACCTAGATCTCAACATCTAATATAAGAGCAGCGTCAAGATCTTTAGCATAATGATTGATTAATGGAGAACCTAATTATTTGACCATTATGGGATTGAGTAATCTAATGCATTTTTCTCGATTATGTTGTGATCTTTCACATCTCAGTGTTCTATTAAATGGATTTGCTCACAAGCTCTTGCGTATTGGCAGTCGATGACAGACACATCATATATCTATCGAGATCAAATTCCATTTCGGGTAGTATTTTTCTCCATGATTTGGGATTCGATCCAAGCATTTAGCTTATCTTCACGCTTAGAGACAACCTCTATAATGAAAGCTAATCTGACGCATCAGAGATAGCTGCAGTGAGCTCAATTCTCATGGTGTAAGAGTATGCCATTCTTTGAATCCGTGAGAAAGGATTATATTTTCCTGCGTATTCAAAGTCATCCACCAGAGATCTCACGTTGGAAGTCATGCAGAACATGTTTTTCAATCAAGAATAATTCTATTCGTGATCATTCACTTTGAGATTATTATCAACGTGTCAGTTGTGTGTAGATTTAATTTAGAGGCATATATTTGTAGAATGATCAATCCAATGCATGGATTTTAAACGTGGTAGCTTAGAGATCACATCTGCAAGGTGTGTGGAATGATTATGTTTCAAATTCAAAGTCTTAGTATTGTCTAAGTCAATTCAGTTTTTTTTTTTTTTAGTTGTGTATCTGTAGTTAATGGCTTTGAAATCGAAATTGATCTTCCAATAATTAAAATGTCATTTAAAACTAGCTTCTAATTGTGATGTATTGGACTCTATTAAATTCATTTTTCATCGCAGTACATTTCCAGGTTATGTCAATTATAAAAGCATGTGTCAATATTAGCATTTATGTTGTGATGTATTCTTTAGCTTTAGTTGAACTATAGTCAATTGCTTATGTCAAATGGTCTATAAATAGTCAGCAAGGTTAGTGTCATGTTTATTACTTATGGTCAACAAAACTAGTAGGGTCATTTTTTTGATAGCTCAAGTTAATATTGTCAAAAATTGTGTCTAGGTGAATAATAGGTTGTATTTATTTTTGTAATTTGGAGTGCATTATCAGTTGTAAACCAGACACCCTAAATACCAAAATTAGACGAGCACATTTTCGGTTGAAACTGAAGCTCTAGGATAATATGGAGATACCACTTGACAAGTTTAACAGAACAAACTTTCACACTTGGAAAGTAAAAACTACAAATACAACTGATGCATAAGAACTTGTGGGGAATTGTATCTGGCACAGAGAATTTACCAATAGATTCTACTAATGCAATAGAATGGAAAGCTAGGAATGACAAAGCTAAGGCAATAATAGGACTTGTAGTGTGTGACTCATGAATTGTACTATGTAGATCTAGACAAAACTTCAAAAGGAGATATGGGATGTGTTGAGTAAAACGTTTGGTGCTAAAGCAACAAATGCAAAATTCACATTAAAACTACAACTCTATAAACTCAAGATGAATGATGGGGGTAACAATGTCCAGCCATATAAATGAACTAAGATCTCTAAAAAGACAACTTGTAGAGACTAAAGCTGATATAGATGATGAAGATGCAAAAAGTAATTACTATTAAACAGTCTTCCTCCAAAATACAGTAATGTGGTGTTCACACTAGGACAAATGCCTTCTCAGACACTTGAAGATATGATTTCAAAACTCTTAGAAAAAGAGAAAATAAATACAAAAGAACATACTGAAGAAATAGCTTTGTTTGTTAAAAAGAGATATAAGAACTTTTCTAAAAACAAAGAAGAAACTGCGTGTTTCTATTGTAAGAAAAAGGGACCTACAATGTTGTACTATAGGATTCAAGCTAAAGATCTACTCAATGGAAGTCTAAAAGCAAATGAAGCAAATGTAGTTGTCAAAGAAGAAACAAAAAATGAAGAAGAAGAATAAGAAGTGAAAGAAGACCCTAACTACAATTTAGATGCCTTTCTTGTTCTAAATGAAGAAATAGAGGCTGGAGGCAACAGAGGAAGGAGGGCAATCAATGACCTCTCATCAGGCACCATCGAAGAGGCCGCGGCAATGGATTTGGTGGCCAAGTATTTTTAGTTATGTGTAGCGTGATGAGTGTTTGCTTTCAGCGTACAATTGTAATAATGAACAGTGGATTATTTCTGTTCACGATTGTAATCAATTTCCTATATGAAATCTCCTAAAAATGGGAGATATGATGAGAACTAAAAATAAAATGTAAAAAACATGATCTTTCTTGGTTTGTGGTAAACCACTTTGAAAACCACTTCCTTGGTTTATGGTAAACCACTTTGAAAACCGCCCTTCTCTGGTTTATGGTAAACCACTTTGAAGACCACCATTTTTTTGGTTGATGATAAACCACTATGAAAATCATCCAGATCATGAGTCAGCATCAAGTGACAAGTTGCAATGCAAGATAAGTTCTCCCCATGTTCACACTAAGGGGGTGAATGTTACGAGAATTCATGTTTATAGTGTGAACATCAAGTGTTAGTGGTTTAGGTTATTTGGATATTATAGTTTTAATATTGAGAACATTATTATTAGGTGTGTAATAATACTTTCTGCATATTGAGAAGTATTAGTTGTAGTGTGCAGTTTAATCTCACCTTAGTAATAGGTGTGGTTGAGATAGTTTAGGAGGTGTGTGAGATATCCTAGGGATGTGTGATGAGATAGTTGATGTGATAATGGAGATAAGAGTTTTGACTCCTCCTTTATAGAAGCAAGCAGCCTATATATTATAACCTCTTTGTAAATAATTATATGATCCCGAGTGATTTCTATTGAAAAATATATATCTTATATTCGGTGTATTTGTTTTTATTCCTGTGCAAATCTTACCTAGATTCAACATTGCATGTGGATTTTGATTATTGTTTACTTGTTTTTGCTCCCTCCATCATATGGCATGATGGAGTTTTGGAGTTTGTGGGGGAAGAGAGAGGGATTTTACCCTCTCAATCCTCATAGGCTTGATGGGCAAGCCTTGAAGGATTTTAGTTACTCCCCTCAATTAGTTGAGGTGGGGAAGGTGGTTCATATGGCTTGAACCTCCTTCCCCATTCTTGGTGAGTAAACCCCTTTGGGGTTTGAAAATCCTTCCAAGAAGTATTGGTGAAAGGGTGGAGAAATAAGGAGGGTTTAGAATGAATTTGGAGAAATAAGGAGGGTATGGAGATCTTAGTTTTGTACAACTAATGTTGGTTACAACTTTTGGAGAACTCCTCTTTTCTCTTCCCCATTTTAGAGGTAGAACATGGTTTCTCCTCTTTTTCATCTTTGCAAAATTAGTCTTTTTTTTAATGTGAAAGTAATGTTGGTTGTTCACCCTCACTCTTGTGTAAAGTTGTGGATAGTAGTCCTCTTTCCCATGGGCTTGGGGGAGGATAGCATATCTTCCAACCTTGGAAAGGCATGTGATGATGCCTAAAGGTTGGGTGGTTAAACAAGCTTTTTCTCCTTGTGTTGGTCCTTTGGAAACTCTTGGAGTTGGAAAGCTAGTGGAGGACATATGAAGTCACTTGCCAATTTTTGGAATTATCATTGTCTCCTTCACCATTTTATGGACTTCATTTTTATTGTAACTTTACAAATATGACTATGTGGAATTTTTCATTGTCTTGAAAAATCCTCCCCTTTTGTATATGGGATCACTTGTAGACTTGAGTCACATTTGCTTTGTGAAACCTCTCTCCAATCTTGAAAGAAATTTGTAATATGGTTTCTTGAGTATTCTAAGTATGTTGGAATTAGGGAAATTGTGATTCTAAGTTTCATGGAAACATAAACTTTCTTGTATGATGGATATTGTAGAAGTCTTAAACTTGGTAATACAACACAAGGATTTTATTGAGAGTTACTCTTGTAAAAATCATGATTTAAAGTGGAATTCTCTTTTACAAGTAAAGGAATTGATTGTTGCATGATATTTAAAAACACTATTTTTATGGCTATGATAGTATGAGAAATGTTTAAAATGAAAATATGACATTTCCTTATTGAATATACTTCTTGGTAGAAATTTGAATTAATTATTTTTCTAGAGCAATGGAAAAGAAATATAATTGTTATCTCCACTATAAGAGACTTATTTTTTTTACATAGTTAAAATAGTCAATTTTTTTTGGGAATAAGATCTTGGTCTTCACAAATCAATTTCAATTTTCTAAAATAGTTCTTTTCTTCTAAAATACTGAACTAAGGATGAATAAACTAGTAAATATATATCCTTTCTAAATATAACTTTCATTTTTCTACTTATAAATTTCTAAGCATATTAGTTAATATTAACGTAGTAAAAATTATACATACATACATACATACATACATACATACATACATACATACATACATACATACATACATACATACATACATACATACATACATACATACATACATACATACATACATACATACATACATACATACATACATACATACATACATACATACATACATACATACATACATACATACATACATACATACATACATACATACATACATACATACATACATACATACATACATACATACATACATACATACATACATACATACATACATACATACATACATACATACATACATACATACATACATACATACATACATACATACATACATACATACATACATACATACATACATACATACATACATACATACATACATACATACATACATACATACATACATACATACATACATACATACATACATACATACATACATACATACATACATACATACATACATACATACATACATACATACATACATACATACATACATACATACATACATACATACATACATACATACATACATACATACATACATACATACATACATACATACATACATACATACATACATACATACATACATACATACATACATACATACATACATACATACATACATACATACATACATACATACATACATACATACATACATACATACATACATACATACATACATACATACATACATACATACATACATACATACATACATACATACATACATACATACATACATACATACATACATACATACATACATACATACATACATACATACATACATACATACATACATACATACATACATACATACATACATACATACATACATACATACATACATACATACATACATACATACATACATACATACATACATACATACATACATACATACATACATACATACATACATACATACATACATACATACATACATACATACATACATACATACATACATACATACATACATACATACATACATACATACATACATACATACATACATACATACATACATACATACATACATACATACATACATACATACATACATACATACATACATACATACATACATACATACATACATACATACATACATACATACATACATACATACATACATACATACATACATACATACATACATACATACATACATACATACATACATACATACATACATACATACATACATACATACATACATACATACATACATACATACATACATACATACATACATACATACATACATACATACATACATACATACATACATACATACATACATACATACATACATACATACATACATACATACATACATACATACATACATACATACATACATACATACATACATACATACATACATACATACATACATACATACATACATACATACATACATACATACATACATACATACATACATACATACATACATACATACATACATACATACATACATACATACATACATACATACATACATACATACATACATACATACATACATACATACATACATACATACATATATATATATATATATATATATATATATATATATAATAAGGAAACAATAATTATATCATCCAAAACTCCATGAAAGAAAACTTTGAAGCTCCTCTTTAACCTGCACATGTAAATGACAAAACAAAACAAAATGAGAAAATGAATGGAAAAGAAAAGAAAAAACATAGAAATGTTTAGGGCAACTTTAGGGTTAGATTCGAAATCAATGGTCAAGATTTGATCTATCCTAGGGCTCTCATTAAATTCTACACTCTTTAAGTCATGCAATTTTTATGGGAATGAAAAATAAAATGAATAGGGGTGTGTGGGAAAGTTAATTAGAAAGGGGGAAAACTAATTAAGTTATAAAGGGGTGCAAACTTTTATTTGTGACCCTAATGAACTTAATAGAATAAAATAATTAAATTATCATTGAGCTAGTGATTATTTAATTTTGGGTAAATTATATTAAGATTAATTAATTATTAATGGGAAATAGTGAAGCAAACATTAGTATTATTTTAGTTTCAAATAAAAAAAAATTACCCAAATTTTTTTTAGTGACACTTTGGTATGGTTTCTAGTGTCCTGGGCGGGGCACGATGCCAATAGTCCAACATGCATGCTTGAAAAAACATTAACTTTTAGAAAAAAAACATTTGTTAAGGTAAGCGAATCACATATTCACTACATGTGTAGACATTCTTTATATATATTTAAAATTCTATCTATTTTTTGACATTATTCACATATTAAGACATTCTTCATATACTTTGAATAGTAAAATGATAACTATCATTTACCTCTTGAATATGGCTCCTTGACAATATAAGTATTTATTCAATAATATTAGTGCAATAATAACATGTAATGAATTAACTCTAACATATCCAAAATATATTTAGTAATTTCAGTGCACATTAATAGTTTGAATGCGTAGTAGAAAATGACAAAGTAACAAATGTATATTTAATGTATATTCAGTAATTTCATTGTATATTCATCCAATCAATAGAAATTAAACTATGAATAGTCAAATATTAACTGCAAAAATAAGCACAAAAATTACTTATATTCATATATTCCCCAGATGTTAAGGTAAGTGATTCACAGGTTCATTGCATATGCATACAGTCTTCACGTATTTAACATTATGTCTATTTTTAGAAATTCTTCAATATTCAACCAGTCAATATAAATTTAACTATGGATATTCAAATATTAACTATATAAACAAAGACAACACTTATTTATATTCATATATTACTCAGATGTTAAGATAACTGATTCACATATGCAAACATTCTTCGTGTATTTTACATTCTGTCTATTTTCTAATATTCTTCATATATTAAGACATTCTTTGAATACTTTAAATATTAAAAATTTAATTTTCATTTATATCCTATATATGTGGCCTCCCTACAAATTTAAATTTGGTATATATCTACTTTGCCAGTTATATGGTTTGTCCATTGTTTTCACAAAACAATTGCTAACCATATTCATTCAATATATAACACTACATCCCATTTGAATTCAAATTTTGAGATTTTGGAGAGATTATTCAAATTTTGGAGGGATAGTTATTACTCAGCATTAATTCTAATATGACTAAAAATTTGGAGAAATTTGTTTATGAATTAAAATTGTTTTTAATTTCATTCTGAAAACTTGAGATGTTATGTATTTAAGTGCACAAATGTGGAATTATAGTACTTGAATACCTGTGAAAAGGGGTAAATGTGAACAAGTTTGTTCCTATACATAAACTGGTGCACTTGTGATTATGTACACTTAATTACTTATGTTATCAATGTTGAAATTTTAATGATGTAAGTTGGTTATTAAATTTAAGTCTCAAACATTATTATTTAATAGTTAATGTTCTCAATGTATCACTTCATAAATGTTTTGAATTAAAGATCGTACTAATTATACAAGTTTTATAAAGATTTTGTAAGATGTCAAATTTGTGCAAATATACACATTTATTGGGTCACTTTAACTATATTAATTTAGAAATAAATTAGTCTACTTAGTGGAAACCACCCTCACAAAAAGGTGCATATCTATTGGTGCATGTTCACAAATTGGTGTCTTTACCCTAGCAAGAGTCCTAGTTTAAGAAAAGTGTGGGCATGGAAAAATTTAATTGTAGCATAAATACTATTTAGAGTTTTATCAAAATTAATTACAATGAATGCAGAGGGGTTCCTTGACTACTATGTTCCAATGTTTGAGGTTCTTTTAATTTCTGCCACCTTGTTCCTTCTCCCCATACTTCGTCACCCCCACATATTGGTAGATGGTTATTGTCTAGTGTGTCATCTGCCACCACTAGTTTTTCATGGTTAGTTCTGTGGTTTATTTAGTTTGTTATTTGTTTTTCCACATTCCATTCTCACACGGTTTGGATCATTCCATTCCAACATATCCACCATTTTGTACATGTTTTCCTTAATTCACTTTTCCCTTTTTCTGACCTACATAAATTTTTTTGGCTTTACATTTATGGAAAGGTTGTGTAATCTCTTGTTTTATTTGATATTGCATGTAAAATAATTTTCTTCTTGCTTTTTTTATATAGAATTTGTATGTTGCATGTTATTGGGCATGATATTAGGTGGTTTTTATTTTTGGATTACTTATTCTCATGTTATATACATTTTCCATGTTGTTTCTCCTAGATATTTACCTTTTATTACTACATAGTTTGAGTTTGATATGTGTAAGGCTTCTGGGTACATACTATATTTACTACAAAAACAAATAATATCATTACAAAAACAAATAATATTATTATAGTAATATTATCTCTGGAAGCTAAAGTTCCTAAAATTTTGCTCCCATTTCATGGTGGATGGAAACCTATTTTGAAAGGAAGAGAAAGAATGGAAAGAAGAGGAACCATCATATTTATGTTTTTTTCCCATATTGGCCATCCAAGTAATGATTTTCTTGGAAATTCTAGTATAATAAGGGTACAATAATTTCCTCCACAATTTGTGACATTTATTGGCCTAAGAATGCATGATCATGATGCTCAAGAATTTCACCTCCATTGGTTATAATTTCCTTAATAGTTTTAGCATTTGCTAGCTCACATAAAACCCATTCTGCATCATCTCTAATTTCTTTATGATTCACACCATTGTCATCCTTGCATTTTGTACCTTTCACATCAGGCCTGCCATAACTCATGTTACCTGCGACCTAATATATATAAGCGTTCTAAAACATAGTAAGACTAGGTATGTCTTTTGGCTCACATGTACAAATAGAATTATTATTTTTTAAGGCCCCCACAAGTGAGTGAATTTGAAGGGCTAGTGCTAGTTTCATTGTGGAGGGTAAACATTGGACCAATGCTTCATGATGAAAATTAGCATAACCATTTCACATTTTATATGAGAGGAGTAAATTCATCACACACATAAAAAAAATTAAACCTTTTTTATAAGGAGATTTTTTTAAAAAAATGAGTGATATACAAACTAAAAACATCAACTTGGGTACCAAATATACTATTTTACATCCATCATGTCTAGTAAGAATATATCCACTTAAAATGTAACACATTTCATTTCATTAATTGTGTAATGAACAAGATATATGCATATGTACATTCACTTATGTGTAATGCCCCACTTCGTTGCACCTAACTAGTGAGGTGTGGGTTCCACCTTCACACCCGTCATGTCAGTACGAGAGCATATTCTGCCAACTACTTGAAATATTTGGGAGGTATTGGATCCCATGTATGTGTGTTTTCATAAAGTGATCTGAGAAACTTCAAACTCATCACTAGGCATAAGTTGGCTTCTTGGTTGTCATGCTTTGCGGTTTTGATTTCTAGCAAGTTCTCGTAAGTGCTTTTTGTGGGTTTGGTCGTTTGAATCCGTATGAATCCATAAGTGATCCTAAAACCTCACATTCCGGTAAAAAATAATAATCATAATTTGACATTGTAACTATTGATGCAAGAACATCAACTCTAGGATGTGTATAAGGATGGAAACATCTAGATTTTGGCTTAAAGGCATTCTACTATATTACTATAGGTCATTTAGTGCTATTTAGGTGTGATAGTGGGGTATTAGGCCTTTCAAAATTTAAATTACTCATTTTCCCTCCAAGAGTGCAAGTTAGAGTCTTAAAGGCCTATTTTGGTTTGATTGAATAGGTTGGAACATTCTAGTGTTGTGTGTTGGAGCTAAGACACCTCCTCATGTTTGTAATAGTCATTTTAAAGTAGTTAATATGATATAAAGAGTTCTAAATTTAAGGCCATAAGTTGTTTTGTAAAGTTTAAGCATGAAAAAGTGCCTAAGTGATTAAGGTGAAAGGTCACAACTCGGATGGTAACTTCCCTGTAAAGGTATAAACATCATTTTGTAAGTGATTTTAATCTATTCCATTCGAATGTGAATCACCAAAGCTTCAAGGAGAGCATGGAAATGTTTGGAAATGTAATTTTCTTGTGTGTAAATTCTTTTTATAGCAGTTTGATAAGAATGCACATGTTATTATGGAGCATTGTAGGCATTACATGCCTTTGTAAACTAGTGTACGATTGACAAGACATTGATTCTTGGGATATTGAATTTTTTTGAGTAATTATATTACTAGAAAGAGAGAGTATTACTTGTTCTTGACAAGATTGAGAAAGCTGGAAAGGCGATAAGAATTTTGTGGTAAATATTGTGGTGGATGAATATTGAAATACCTATGCATGTAATAATGAAGGATTTTATGACTGGTAAGGAGTCATTTTATTGTTACTCATGATTTTGAAGAATGTATAACTTGTGATAGAGATATACACCCTTGATTAGTCAATGATTGGAGTTTGCAAGGCATTGTAGCAGTCTAAGAAAATGTCTAGAGCAAGGAGATGTGTATTTGGAAAATATCATGGTTCAATGTTTGAAGGGAAAAAGGCTTCTAATTGTGTATATATTGAGTCTTTGTAGGATTTATGATGTGTGAGTTGATATATGGACAAACCTCACTGAATATAGCAAACAAACTTGAGGTTCTAATATATTTTAAGGGAAGAGGGAGAATGTAGGGAAAGGAGGATTATACGAGACCTTATGTAATTACATGTTTAAAAGAC